>OY759274.1:24089121-24549121 GCA_963662155.1 Lamellibrachia columna
TATATTACAGCACAGTATAGATACAGTGTACACTCCACGCATAAGCATCATTATTATTTAGAAAAAACATCGTATATCGTATAGGCATATTTGTCATTAAGACAAACGTGGTAATGTCACACAATTCGTTCATTTATACGTGTCTTACTTCATGTTATGTTAGAGACTGTTGTAGACTGCTACGGGTGCCATTCACGCGAGAGGGTTTTAACCGGTTTTTAACGATGCATAGATCATTTTAATATAACACACTAACTTTCGGCTATCGGCGTTACGCTAACGGTTAAAGCCCACACCAGCTATATACACATATCGTCACAAACTAAACGTATACATGCATGCACGCACGCAAGCACCCAGGCACGCCCGCATGCACGCACCAGGCACGCGCGCTTGCATCAATGCATGCACGTTGGCAAATAGGGATGGGTATAGCGACTTACAAGAAGCAGTAATTCGGCGCTATCAAGTCGTTACGTCGTTCCACCTGATACGTTTCAGGGCACTGTCTGCAATCATCGCTCACGATACATGCGACAGTAACATTTAGCTTTCACACACGGACCTTTTTACGGCGCCACAAACAGCGGCCATTACAGTATTAAAAGTGGCCGTTGACAGTGATGAAGAAGCCATACCTTATCGTTTCATCGATTCAACCGTCACGTCATTCAGAACGGGCAAAAAAACCGTTATCGTCGCCAAATAAACGCCGCTCAGTTCAATAGACATAATTTAAATGTTTACCGTGGCCGCCATTAAACTGATAAATCATTTCGTAATTTACGATAAGATAAATGACGCTGCCGGGCCATCTTTGTAAGTGTAGCCGCTCGAAAAGTTATTAATCGTCTGACGTGTGCAACTTACACCGTACATATGTGTAAGCAAAGTGAGCGGTGTCGTAATGTAAGCCTACAGTGCGTATATAATAGTTAGTTATATTAATAGTTAAATGCATGCGTGCGCAGCCAATATGTGGAGTGTTACCCAGTCAGATCCTCCACAATATACAAAAGAAGAGGCATACTAATAGTTATTAAAGTCATACTACCGGTTAACGTTACATTGGTAGTCAAAGACTACAGATAGTTAAATGTATACTGATCACACAGTTGAAGAAATAAAAAATAATTATTATGTCGCTTTAAAGGCACTGAATATAGATATACAAAAATGTGGCACATACCATAAAACAGTAACATTGTTGTAAATAAGTAGGTAACTAAATATAACAGGGGAATACTCGCGTCACAATTCCCGCACGGTCGTGTGTCGTCGGCTTCGCAGTGTTGAACGATTCCGCTTAATAAATATTACAGTTGAGTGATTTCTACAATGGCCGACTCTCCGCAAAGTCAACATCCTCCAAGTTCTGATGTGACGAGATAAAACCGAGTGTATACAGCAAGGGGGAGTATATACAGCAAGGGGGGTACATACAGCAAGGGGGGTATATACAGCAAGGGGGGGTATATACAGCAAGGGGGAGTATATACAGCAAGGGGGGTACATACAGCAAGGGGGGTATATACAGCAAGGGGGGGTATATACAGCAAGGGGGAGTATATACAGCAAGGGGGAGTGGACTTGCCGAGCGGACTTTGTATAATCGCCAACGTTGAAACTATTTGTCGCCTTCCTATTTGTTTCCTAATTCATAATTCATCTTACCATACATCTTACCATACATCTGCTATATTTCCGTAGCAGGAACTGAAAATCTCACGACGCAAGTGTTTCTGCCCCCTGAATAGCTATTTTGATTTGGCCAGATTGCCATATAGAGGGACAAGTATATCCCGTTCCCGCAAACTATTTCTGCATGTTGCAGTGGCATATTTCTTGGACGGTACAGTTCTATCCCTGCATGCGCCTGGTCGTTATTCGAAACACTGAAACACTGCTAGCACCCACCTCGATGCTACGCACACGGCAAGTATGTAACAGGAACGGGAGAGTAAATATCAATCTAAAATAGCATTCACAGAAAACCGAGTATTGCATACAGGCTACATCGGTCTTGCGTGGTTTAAAAAACCGAATATGGTATTTATGTTCCACTAAACAAACAGCTCATCGCGTCTCCTATAGCTAGTTAACAATTCGTCGGCAGCTGACGCTGAAACGGTACACCACGTGACATTTTCGCAGCACTCGATTGGTCAATCTGTGTACTACGCAAATACGACACTATCCACTAACGAGTCTATGGCAGAAATATCTTTCTGATATGCTTTACTATACATATCTCATATCTGGGACTTTCCCAGCTGACGTATCCTCTATGTAAATTTAATCTTGAACATGACATCCAAATACGGGGGTTAAATAAATTTCACAGAAACGGTCGTGGTTGAAGGAAGGGGGAATATAACGTCGCTGACTAACGGCTATAGTGAACATGTCAACGTCTAGCGAGTTAACTACATCTGATGGAAGAGATTATCAATCGTTAGTCGTACCGGGATGTGTGATTATTGGTAGTAATCTCCAGAGGCTGCTCCGAGTTACCCGGGGGGGTGTACATTTCATGACTGTCCTGTACTGGATGTCAAACATGTGTCATCTGTTTGTGACAACGCGATTATGAATAATAATCTTATACATCTCTGTCAACCGGTTTTCAGTTGCGCATGTTTCCAATTATAGTTATTATATAAAACGTCAGGTACACTAGATGTCCGTAAATAATATATCCTTCCGTATCTTTCGCTAAATGTAGTAAATATATACAACGTCAGGTACACTAGACGTACGTAAATAATATCGCGTTCCGTATCTTTCTCTAAATATAGTGAATAATTATATAAGATTTTATGTACACTAGACGTCCGTATATAATATCTCGTTCCGTATCTTTCTCTAAATATAGTGAATATGTAAAACATCAGGTACAATAGACTTTCGTATATAACATTTCCTTCGGTATCTTTCTCTAACTAATTTTTATAGTGAATATATAAAACGTCATGTACATTAGATCTGGGTATATAATGTCTCGTTCCGTATCTTTCTCTATGTACAGTGAATATAATATATACACTGTCAGGTACACTAGACGTTCGTATGTATCCCGTTCCAAATCTTTCAGGATTGGCAGCACGCAACATGGCGAGTCACTCACTACACACTACACCAATAATACACTTACAATAATTGCTACCTAAGCGTCATTACAAGGCGCCTGGAACAAAACACGTATCAACCGCAAATGTCAGTAACAAATTCGCGAAAACGTCAACTCGCGTTAACATCCAGCGACCGCGCAGCGCCAGTGAAGTGAATGGCCACCCGCGCTTCCCGGCTAGCAGTCCAGGTGGCGCTGTCACTGACTCCGGTGACAACGTACACAAGTTGACAGCGACGTCCCCACCAGCAGGGGCCCGTGTCATTCCGTGTCAACCCTCGTAGCGACGGAGCGTAACGAGCCGGGAGAAACTAACCAGGGCAAAGATTACCTCTTCAGATTATAGACACCGGCTCCGCGGCTTATCTCGCTGCCGCGAAACGCACGAGATGTCTTATTTCGATTGGTGTGTCTTGTTCAATCAATGCGCCCGAATCTAATGTCGGGTTTACAGTTACAGTCGTAGGAATTAAAGGCTTATATGACGAAATTGTCCTCAAATAAATCCACAAACCAATTACTGTTTAAGTGAAATGTTGCAACTCTGTCTGTGGTCTGTTAGTTTTTACTGGTTGTAAATAAAACTAAAATATGCTAAGTGTTAAAATAATTTTTTTTACAAAAAACACCAAAATACAATTATCATAAATTTGTTTAAGGGGAGTCGTAAATATGTTGTCTAGTGATACTGGTATCGATGTATTTCTCTATTTACATAACTTGCATTTGGGCGAATAAATTATTATTATTATTATTATTTGCATGGCCAATGTGACACTGAATTGCACTTCCCCAAACGCCGCGACCCCAGATAAACCGCTCTCGCTGACACTTTACGCCATTATAAATAGTACTTTATGACTAATGCGTTTCTGTCTCCGAACACGAAGGGCAGGCAGACTGAATCATCGATGTTGCTCTAAATCTGGTAACGCAGTCACTAAACTCGACTACGAGCGGTTGACTTGTGCGAAATATCCCTTCGTAGATAATGCACAGTAAAAGGAAGAAGGAGCTCCGAGACTCAACCGCATTAATTATAAGTCCAATTCACGGGTCGATGTCCAATGAAACGCATCAAAATTAGCTACCCAAACATGCCCATCGCGATCTTCTTAAATTAAGATGTCCAAAAATGCGAAGTTCAAAACGTACGCAGTACGCCCCGAACGCATTGCATATGTCATGAAATCAGTTCGCAAACCCAACTTTGTTCACGGCTGGTATTATCGACCACTTTCGACAACGCATCAGCATGCGAATAAACAGTACTGCCATCTTGCGAGTGAAACATAACTAATTCCACAACGCCTACGAACACTAGCAATGTCAACGAAACATTTTTCAACGTATCATCAAAATCCTACTCGTAAATGTTCAAGGTCTCATTCATCATCTACGGCCCAGCAACCGAATACACAGTCCTGCCATCTAGCGAACGAAACAAGTAATTCCACAACGCTTATGACTACGTCAGTGTACTATTTATAAACAAATCTTCAAGCTAGATTCTAATAAGTTCGTGATTTCATCAATGGTCAGCATATAAAAAATCGCAGCAGTGGACAAAGATGAAGTGCACATTGCCCACACAAATCAATGCAGTGAAACATTGACATGCAATATAAACACAGAAAAATAATGTAGAAATGTCAATAAAAATAAAACCTGAAAAGAAACACGCTAAAATAAAAAATATCCACTTACCTTTGCCTTCATAGACCAATCAATTCATATCACCACAAGGAAAACATATCGTCTGGGATTAAATTCAGCATTTCCACTTAGTTTAGATGTATTTGTGGGAATTTAATCAGGTGTTTTTCTTGAATAAATCCAAATATGGTTCTCATTATCCAGGAATAATACCACGTTTGACAAAGGATATAAACATTTTATGAACTAAATCCCATACAAATATTTCCCTACCTACTAAACATACAGTATTAATTTATTAATATTTTAAAATATGATACAGTCTTAGCAGTCACGCGCACATTACGTCAGCATGTTAAGGGACAATCTCAAAACACTGATTTTTGACACTACATAAACCCTCCCTCTGCCCCGCTACATAAAACTTAGAATTTCATTGATCTGTGTGTAAGTTTGGCAACTTTGTATTTGCCAGCTGGTGCTTCAGCTGTCATATGTCAACACCCTTATGAACTGTGTTGGAAAATAAAACAATGTTAAAAAAAACAGCTGTTAACCCCCATTAAACCATAATTTTTTTTGGTGGTATTTTTTTGTAAAGTGTACATTTGTTCATTAGTTTTATGTGTATATTTCATGTAGTGTCGTCCACTGATTTTTTGAGATCATTCCTAAGTAATCAATCCTTGCTACAGACTCAACATTGACAAATAGCAGAGTGAGACTGTTAAAGCAGGGCGACTTCCAGGAATCATCATAATGCTTGCTGTAGCAAGGTCTGACTCACAAGACCTCTGAGGTGAGACCAACAACGAAAGCTTTACGTTCACAGACTTGATGTGAACTAGGTACCATTTTATTTACTATATCCACGTTTGGTAAAGACATTTTCAGCAAAGTCAAAAGATTAAGCTAATATAAAATATAACAATTAATTAGAAATAATTCTGAAATAACCTTAGAGTTTGCTGAAGTACACAACCGTAAATGTGGAGTTAGCTTAGGTCAACTTCTCTGTGTACACACAGTTTCAAACAAAGGCAAGTTAAATAAATTAGAATCGCAATTTTATTTTTATTTTATTAATATCTGCAAAAGAAGCATCTTCCATTATGTTTTAATTAATCTATGTTGGTCCGTCTCAGAGTTTCAATTTCACTATCTATTTATAAATGAAAGTGAAAGCTGCTACAGCATGTTGTTAAATAATATATGCAGGAATTCTGCACTTTCAGTAAGAATTTTGTTTTTAACAATCACTCTGAATGACACAAATCTGTGTGGGATTAATCGAGAACCGGCAAGGCACCAGCAGCTTTCACCGAGATACGACAAAAGACTGACCTGTGGCTCTAGTTTCTTGTTATTGGCCTCATCGTCGTCCATCTCGAAGTAGACTTCACTGCGAGTGATTGACATTGTTCCAGCAACGACCGCACCGGCTGCCACGAGCTTACATTGGACGGACAACGCAATAGGACCTGGCAGACAGAGAGCAGCACAGTGAAGGGTCAAACTTCGCTTTCGTTTCTTAAACACTTTTATTTCTGCTGTACAAGAGTATCATTCTCAATGTTTCTTTCACATCTTAATAGACTCGACTATACAATCACTCTAAAATCTTCAATGTATCTGGCTATTAATATGGCGATTTATACATACAGCCAAGTATATTTATCTGTACAAAATCCATAGATACCGACCTACAAATACCACATATGGGCTTTCATGAAAAGATTTAATGACGTGTGTGAACCGTTTAGAAATAAAAAGCCACGACTAAGCTACGCAACGAGACACTTGTCAAATCTTGTTTCAAGCACCATTAAACAACTGAAATAAGCAGCGTTGTTAACAACAGTATTATTACATCTGTGAACATTGGATGCTTCAAAAGTTTTTTCTGGTCAGCTTGGCGAGACACTCACGATCTTCCACTTACTTCATAAATATGTAAATGTCTAAATGTTAAACTTTTAACATGTGAAAGTGATATGATTTCTAATAGTGTGGAAAAGACTACCACAAAACCATATCTGTGCTACTTGCAACAAGCAGACATAATAAAGCTGTATATGTTGATATATTGAAATGTTGCTTTGAAACATCTATCATATATCAACATACTTCATACACAATTGTGTATAATAGAGGCAAAAGTGTGTATTAGACACAAAAGTAAAACTCTAAAACTAAAAACCGAGTACATTGTTACACACACACAGTAAATGTACATCGTTTTTGAGTCAACGTAAACGACACTCAAACATTCTAAGTCATTATAACTTCAAAGAAAAGAAATGTTAAAGAAATGAACAAGGCCTAATGTGTACACTCCTCTAAGTATACAGCTCATATGTCTATAACAGCTACGTCGTACGTACAAACAATGCAGTGAGTGTTGTGCAAAAACAGCAAAAACAAGAGTATGACGAAATGAATCTGTTGATGCACATTCACAATGGCTATTGTGTCTCCAAGAAACAAAACATGCAAGGCAGAATGGTGCAGCGATTATGAGTGAATCATACTCGACTTTCCCGCGTCCTTCTCCTGCTGACACAGGGCAACTTTCTCTGCTGTGTAAAATGAATTCAACCCAATAAAACCTGTGTCACATAATCAACCACAATTTGCAATTTTTCATGTCAATTAAAAATACAAATTAATTCCTCCAAAATTATATCTATATTAAATTTATGCAGTATATATTTTAGACAACTTTTTCTGTTGTGAAGATGAATTCAACCCAATAAAACCTACATTTTTGCAGTCATACAATCGACTACAATTTGCATTATTTAAGTCACCCGAAAATATAAAATAATTAGTTTAATTACATTTATATTCAATAAATTTTAAACCTGTTTTTTGCAGTCACATAATCGGCCACAATTTCATGTTTTTTAAGTCACTCGAAAATATAAATTAATTCTTTTAAAATTAAACTTATACACAGTTAATTAAATGCATGCAGCACATATATTCCAACAGCAACTTTTACTGATGTGAAAATTAATTCAACCCAATAAAACCGGTATTTTTGCAGTTACACAATCAACCACAATTTGTAATTGATATATATTTTTGTTTTATAAATATTTATTTATATTATATTTAAGCAATTAAACGTACACATCTCTGTACTTGTGACAATACTCTAAAGGGATAGCAGCTATAATGGTGGTGTGAAATAATTGTTCCTCAATGGAATTTAGACAATTCCTTGATATGGCCTGTTTTTGAATCTGGATGAAATTTCTATTGTGATGTCATTTCAATACTTTTGATGTAATATTGTTATTTGTTCAAATCTACTGAACATATTGTGTTTAAACTTCATATGGAGTATTACAACTGGAAATAGAGAGAGAAACATCTAGTCTTAATTTAATCCAATTTAAGGTGAAACACACTACCTTATTTTTGGACAACAAATACTTATGATGTAATTTTCAAACTTTTGATTAGTTTGATGTGTTCCACCAGTTGTGTAGAGAAGAATACGCTGAATACAACAATGAAAACCTTATTTGGTTATCATAATTACTTACAGAAATACCTTTCTTCCAAATGTGAACAACAATTTTGGGAAAACGGCCCGTCAAAGATAAAAAAAAATAGCTTATTACTTAAAAAAGGCATTATTTATCAATGAATAAAAGTGAATTAGAGGTATGCAATTGTTATAAACGTGAACTGCATGGATAGTAAATATACAAAGTTATATAGCAGAAAGACATTCTGAGTAATAAATTTTTTTTATTTCACCTGCCATATCTCCCCTTAACTTACACTTGGTATGAGTACAAATGCATCTAAGGACACATACCTGCAAACTCCACCTCTATCTCCCTCTCGTCGAGGAGAGACAGATCTTCCTCACTTGTGTCCTGTGAGTGCTGCTGAGCCTTCTGGGTACTGGCCACGTACGCATGGAAGGCCTCTCGTGCGGCATTGATAGCATCCTCAGTGGCACCTGGTGGAACAAACCAGAACTACTCATGTGACAATATAAATGCCGTTTTAATTTTGCTGCCATTAATACAGTTTTTAGTATAATTTTTAACTGAATAAAGTCATTTTCACCAAACTGATTGAAATCGGAAAATAATCTAGTTTGAAAATCCATAGTTGAATTGTTTGAGAATTTGTAGTTTCAAGAGCGAATAAGATTTTAAGTCCTGCTTTTGATCAATTTTAAAATATACCCATTGCAAAGTTGTGCAGAGACAAGTGTCTCTTTTTTGTCATTCTACATTTTATGTGCTTAAACACTGTTTCATTTCTGATGTGTCAACTAGTTTACAGACAATTCTTGGCTAAAACCCACATGTGCCAATTTTTACAGTTTACCCATATCTCTTACAAATTTCTAAAATTTTACAGTTTTATGGGCATATCAGACCTTCCTTTTAGCTTTGAGTGTCCTAAACAAGGCTTTTCTCTATTGTGGAATACGGCCCACGTTTGTCAAGCAATTCATTTGTTCAAAACATGTCTGAAAAGCGATTCTCACGAATATTTTAGCTGTGCGCACTCAGCTGTGGCAAAGTCTCACAAGATCCAATCAATATAGATCATTATGCATAGCGAGCATCTTTTGAACGTGCACAGCAAACCAGCAGACGGAGATAAACATATGGGTTCATTTGCAGATCTTATGGATTTCTGTTATCAGTCTTACAGGTGTGAGCCACCGAGGGTTGGCACATATGCTAAAAGAACATAAGTAAGTGAGTGACATAAACCAAACTAAACTGTATATAAATTATAATGTAAATTGGATGGTCACAACATTACGATCATCGCTATTTGTTTTTATTATTAAGATATTACAGGACGTATTTAATATAAACAATGGATAAAATGACTAGAGTATACCACACGCCAACTATATTTAAAGGAGTCTGGAAAGGAGGTATTTGTGGGAAACTGGGAGTCTGGGACTAAGCAACACCCACCGTGTTCTAAGGCAGCCCTTAGTGTCGCCTCCGGGTGGGAGGAGCCATGGGGGTTCTTCACGAGGCGTCTCTTCCGGCGGGAGTCATCCTCCCAGCTGTCCAGCCTCCAAAACTCCTGCTTCCTGTCATCAAGGAAGACACAAGTTCAAGAAACTGCTAGAAAAATTCATTGGAAAGTTCAGAAAAAGAATGCATATAATCACCTGCAAATGGCCAAGGTGTGTGGCGCTTTGTGCTGGTCAGATTCGAGATGTTTTTAGAGGCCTTTTGAGATCAATACTTTGAAAATGTTAGACCTTTATCTATGATAAATTCAAATAAAAATAATTTTCCAAACTTATTTTCTAAATGAATGTAACAGAATACAGAATAAACTTGCACGCTGATAACAACGTTCCACTCAAACACCCTCTAGAAACATTTATTTTATTTTGTGATTAATCTGTATGTATCATTTGATTGAAGAAGTATACTGCTCAGCGACACAAAGTACTTCTTGCATATAAAAAATACTAGGCCTAGTTTGGTGCAAACTTAAATTTAAGACTTTTCTGTAAAAAATTCCCACTTAAAGACCTTTTGAAGGACTTAAAAAGCAAGATCCAATTTTAGACTTTCTAAATTCTTATATAGCGCGGCATCCAGTCCTTAAGACTGCTCAAAGCGCTTTACATTTCAACCCCTGGCAGATATGTTCATTCAAATGCCATCTCGACTTCTCTGGGAAGCATTCAGCCATGCTGCAATTACAATGTTAATAATAGTCGTTCACCAGTTACTCATTTATACAGGTCAGTGAACTGATGCAAACCATTCTACAAATCACCCCACTCACCCATTCTACAAATCACCCCACTCACCCATTATACAAATCACCACACTCACCCATTCTACAAATTACCCCACTCACGCATTCTACAAATCACCCCACTCACCCATTCTGCGAGTCACCCCAGGCGCCATGCTTATTCGCCATGATATTCAACACCTTGTCCCTCAGTTTCGATGCGATCACGTGATCTCTGCGACGAGCCGACTTGATCAAGTGATCACACAGTTTCTCCTCTTCACGTCGATCCTGCATCGACTGGGCACACAGCGACTACGAGGGAGAAAATGCATCATTTTATACAATTGCTATAAAATAATCACTTATTTCTTATCATATCAAACATGTTTGACCCCAGCCGCATTTATGGCCAAAAACTAGGACAACTTTTATCGGAAGAATTTTGCTTTCCGTCACTAGTATCTGACATGGGAACAAATTATACCACTGGAAAACTGAATGAGTCCTCTTTCTGTATCATTTGATTCATGAGTGGATTTAATGACAGTTAACAAGAATCTAGCTTATAAAACATTGTTGATATGCAAATTTGGCTGGTTTTACTATACGCTGTGTAATAAATTTACATATGCATTCATCAATGCCTGAATTTTGAACAAAATATCGATGGAAAGCTCTGTGATTCGTTTATCCGCCTAAAATGATGTCAACCATTTAAATTAGGGAGTGAGAATCGCAACGTGAAAAACGTGTTATCGGTCCCATATCTCTGAAAACGTTGGTCTTGTAGCCATTTTGTTGTATCTCTTCAATGTTTTAGTTTGTATTATTTCAAGTTTCCGTGTCAATATTTCAGCAAAATGCCCAGACAGTATTACTGAATCTCGTAATTATACTAGTTCAGACAGTTAGAAAGGGTTTTTAGAGGTAACTATTCAGCAAATTGCACATGCTCACCTCAAACTCAGCATGTTTCTGTACATCATCTGCCCGCATCCGGTTGAGGATGAATTCTGCTTCATTCGCCACTCTCACAATGTGATCCCTTGTTGCATGGGAAAGTAGTCTGTGAAAAGGATAAACATTAAAATTGAGTAGTCTGTAAGTAGGCAAATATAGCATAACTTAGTAGTCTACTGGATACAAGGCACACGTTTTAGTAGCCTGACAAATAGACGAAAATGTTGGAATTTAGTAGTTTGGTAAATAGGCAAAGGTTTTATGTTTTAGTAGTCTGACAAATTGGATTTTTTATTTTAGTAGTCTGACAAATAGGCGAAGATTTTATATTTTAGTAATCTGGCAAATAGCCAACTATGTTGAATTTTAGTAGTCTAGAAAATAAGTAGATAAACAAAATTTTTTTATTTTAATAGTTAAGTACGCAAAGGGATTTAAGTGTAGTATCCTGACAAATAAGCACACATGTTGGATCTTAACGGGCAAGAGGACAGAAACAGCTTTATAATTTGATCCTTTGACTAATGGTCACTGACCTGCCCTCGTTGACCAGTTCGATGAAGGCGAGTCCAGCGTGTTTCTGCAGAGAGTTCTGCCATTCCTGTGAGCAGAGCAACATGACGAGCTCTACGACCGATGTACTCTGCTTGAGTGTCACCAAACCTAGACAAGAAGGACACAGATAAGCTAGAAAGTTTAGTTTTGAAAAACGCGTAATAGGATGTGGTTTCACAACACTAAAGACTACGAGATTAAGAGGAGATCAAATATAAGTTTTTGACATATTGAACGATCCCAATTCCGTATCTGGTTAGAGAATGGTTTTAGCCTTATTACTATGTACAATATTGATATGGACTTTTAAAGAAAAATGCATGTTATACACATAAAATTACAGAAGGATCACAATGGAAGCTGAGGTTCTATGCTACATACAGACTGCTCGGGGAAAGGAGCCATTATCTATCCTGAAACTTACATGTCAACAGACAACTCCTCCTTGTTAAGCTATGTCAGCTGCTAAGTTAACCAACGTTATAAACAATAAAATATCAACTTCCACATGTAGATCTCTTAAAATGTCACTAACTATCATTGAGTTTCAATTACAATATTTATAGATCCCTCATCAATAAAATATTTTGGTTGTCTCATTTCAAATTCATTTTGCGAAAATTCAAACCTACCTAGTATCCACTATGACATGCTAGCTAGTTTGTGCAACTATCCAATTAGTTTTTGAAAATGGAAACACTAAAAACTCACAAATTTCACCCTTTGTTGAAATTTCACAACTCACGCCCATGATCAGCCTTGACCCCATAAAGTGTTTACTGTTTTGGATATCCAGCATTATCCACTAATTTTGAACCTTACCAGATCTAACGACTAAAGTAAATTCTTTCGATGATTTGAACAAAAATACATCCTTTTTAATTAAAAAGACTGCGGATATTACTTAAAGTGAAACCAAAGGCATTGTTTTGAACCTTTGCACCTATACGAGTGCCTAAAACTAACCATTTGCAAATATAATGAAGAATATCACGCAAGTGGTTTACTGGGAATCTGTTCTAAAAGTGCAAAATTCTGGTCTAATGTCAGTTTTCGTGTAGGCTGACATAATCATCAGTGTTTGCAATTTTTACCAATCAGCGGCGAGCAGTCCCTTAACCCCCCAATGCAGCTGTGATGTAGGCTGTATGGATTGCATGTATTTTTAACATGGTTGAGATGTGAAGTTACATTTTTATTTGCTTTTATGTTGGATTTACATGCAGCAAAAACTTTTACAATGTAAACACGATTCAGCGAGGTAGTTGTCGTTTTTTTCAATTTCGAATGGAAAAACAGAATGTAGTGAAGCAATTTCGGGCGGGCGGGCTGGTTTGACGCCCACGCGATATGCTAGACTTTATATGGCCCATTTTGAAGAGTTTGTTTTGAAGTTGATATATTTTCATCAACTAATGGGTCAAGATCCTTCAAAACGACGACGACGGAAAACATTAAAGCCTGAAGCGATATCGACAATCTTCCAGCATGTACCTCATCCAAAGACTTCGACACAATGCAAACACTCGATCAAGAGAACTGTAAAATCGGAACGCGAGAAGGTTAGCAAACAATGAATGAATGGACTATTTTGCCAAAAAAGTTGATTTTAGATGCAAACAGCACGTCAAAATTATTGGCAAGTATGTGACTAAACTCGTCTACGTCTATGATCAGGCGTTTAAAGTTGGAGTTGTGGGAAACGTAGTCAGCGTTCTGAACAAATATGGCACTGCCCATGCAAAAAAGATTTTCGGTGTTCAACGAGGTATATTTAGTTAACCACTTGCACGATATTCTTGAATATAGTTGCAAATGGTTAGTTTTCAAGTACTCTTAGAGGTACAAAGGCCCCAAAAATGCCTTTGGTTTCACTTTAAACTATTCACGCACTACATATTAGGACATAAACGAGCCGGATTCGCGATAGGCTAAATCAGTTGAGGATGCAGTTTTAACAACATTTAACAAGACTGCCATCCAGAGCAACATGCTCCAGATGGCTAGTTGACATGGACGCCATTGGCTTATGGAGAGTGCAACAATTTTTCAACAGGTTCTATCTGGTCTACTTCAAAGCCAACATTTCCTTAAATCAGCCAGCAGATGTGTCAAATTAATCATAAATGAACTTAGGTTCTGCTTACCGCCAATGAGCAACTCTTGTCCATGTGATCCTAGCAGCGTCTTCGACAGGAACGGTGCAAAGTCCACAAAGATCTCCCTGAGCAGCGGGGCGACCGACCCGAGTGTCTTCTCCAGTCGCTCTGTCAGGTCCCCTTGTTCCTTCAGGAGGGGAAGGTTCTGGAGAGGCTCGGGAATTGTGCTCAGTTCGAGGTTCTCCGGGCGATGACGACCGTCACGTGTGGACGCACCGTCGGGCACAGAGATGGACGAGATCGCTGCATTGTTGACTGGCACGTCTTGCGGCCCGGTGGTGGCGCCACCTGTCTCTGCGCCGTTCGTCATCTCTGTCTGTCCACCGGGGGCAGCTTCTGTCTTTGCTTCCTGGTTATTGTCTTCTCCATTCTCGTCTCCTTTGTTTTCTTTCGCAGTTTTGTTGTCTTCACTTTCAGTTTCGGTTTTTGATTCGTCCTTCTTTTCTTCTGCTGGTTTCTCTTCCTCCTTTTTCTCATCCCCTGGCTCACTGTCTCCGCTAGGAGAGTCCTCAGTCTTGGCATCCTCTTTGATGGCACTCTCTGTTTTAACGACCACTGTTGAAGTCTCGTCAGATTTCTCAGTTTTAGCATCTGTACCATCTGTACCATCGCCTTGTTCTGGCTTCTCTACATCTTTAGTTTCCCCTTCAGCTTTCTTTTCTTCCTCTTCAGGCTTCTTTTCCTCATCTGCAACCTCCCCACTTTTATCTTCCTCTTTCACGTCTTCGGCCTTCTCCTCTTCATCTTCTTTAACTGTCTTCTCTGTGGTTTCCTCAGCAACTGACTCGTCCTTCTTATCATCTTTAGGCGCTGAATAAAGAACATTTCATAATCATAACTACAGATTAACAACAAACCTCAAAGTGGAGGGTGGAATGAGAAGAAGAAGACCGAGATTGAGATGGGAGGACTGCATGAAGAGAGACTTCGCAGGAGTTGGGAGGGGAGGGGAGAATGAGGGGGGGATGGGGGGGGATTGGAGATGTCAGTGAAATGGGATCAGTGACGGAAAAAGAAAAAAAAATTTATGACCGGTATCGATGCCAGCCTCACCCAGGACTACAGTGATAAAGAGAAGAGCAACAACAAGACAGAAATCGTTACATGAACAAGCCCACATACAGAAATGTTTACTCACATACACAAATGTATACCCACATACACAAATGTATACAAATAGAATATGTCATGTTGCACATTTGCTAGTGCACCAGGCTCTATTGATAAGATTACTCTACAGATTTTGTAAACAAACTAAAAATTATGTGCACATTCTTTACTTACCTTTGTTTCATAATAATGACATTTAAGAAATTTGCACTGCCTCCGCCCCAAGACAAAAAGGCTAACAAAATAATAATAAAGAGAGACGAGGAGAATACACAAGTAGCAGAGAACAACTTAGAGATAAACAGGATGAGAGAAGGAAGATGATGGAATTATGAGAAGAGATCGGAATGAAAAGACACCCAAGGATGAAGGTAGTGGGGAGGATGATGGCAGTGAGGAGGATGAAGGCAGTGGGAAGGATGAAGGCAGTGGGGAGGATGAAGGCAGTGGGGAGGATGAAGGTAGTGGGGAGGATGAAGGCAGTGGGGAGGATGAAGGTAGTGGGGAGGATGAAGGCAGTGGGGAGGATGAAGGCAGTGGGGAGGATGATGGCATGAAGGCAGTGGGGAGGATGAAGGCAGTGGGGAGGATGAAGGTAGTGGGGAGGATGAAGGTAGTGGGGAGGATGAAGGTAGTGGGGAGGATGAAGGTAGTGGGGAGGATGAAGGTAGTGGGGAGGATGAAGGTAGTGGGGAGGATGATGGCAGTGAGGAGGATGAAGGCAGTGGGAAGGATGAAGGCAGTGGGGAGGATGAAGGTAGTGGGGAGGATGAAGGCAGTGGGGAGGATGAAGGCAGTGGGGAGGATGAAGGTAGTGGGGAGGATGAAGGCAGTGGGGAGGATGAAGGCAGTGGGGAGGATGATGGCATGAAGGCAGTGGGGAGGATGAAGGCAGTGGGGAGGATGAAGGTAGTGGGGAGGATGAAGGTAGTGGGGAGGATGAAGGTAGTGGGGAGGATGAAGGTAGTGGGGAGGATGAAGGTAATGGGGAGGATGAAGGTAGTGGGGAGCAGGCTGTGATGGACAGGACACATAGAGAGAATGAGTGAGGAGAGATTAACAAAGAGAGCCTGGAGAACAGAAGACGGTGGTAGAAAAGGAAGAAGACCATCATTAAGATGGAAGGATAGTGTGAATAGAGGTCTGGAAATGGGTGTGTGGGAACCGCAGAGAATGGGAAAAAATGACAGAAGTTCCAGAGATATGGAGACAAGTCGTCGAGAGGGTGGAAAGGAATTTGTAACGTGGCCCCCACCCTGCATGGGATTAAGGAGAAGAAGAATAGTCTTAAACCCCCTACTGACCCTCCGTCTTTGCTGCCTCCACTGTAACATCAGGAGCATCCTCATCACTTCCACCTTTCTCGGGCGACTTTGTTTCACTCTCACCAGGCGGAGATGCTAACGTTTCATCTTTACTTTCAGTTTCACCTTCACTTGATGTGGTAGCTTGTGACTTAGTTTCACTTTCAATGGACGGTGTGGCACTGCCGAGTGCTTTAGTTTCACTTTTGCTTCCCGAGACAGAAGCCTGCTTCTGGGCTTCCTTGCTTGCTGTCTCCGCTGTATCTGAAATAAAATTTAATAAAGCGAAGTTAATTTCATTAGAATTTTAAAAACATGGAGCCTAACATTTTCCATTCAAATCAGCATTTCTACCCTGTACTGAAGATCCACACTTTTTAAAATGCAATCATAATGAAACACCTGAAAGAGTAATTTCTATCAAAACCTCAGACTGATTTGTGTTTTTGAAACAATTAAAATGCTGAACCTGAAATTCCAAATCCAAGTGTCGTGAAGAGGATCACCCCTGAAAGTTATACATTTTGCAAAACTAGACACTAAAATACCAATTTTCTTCTGCATCAAATGTATGGAATCTCTAACATTGGCATAACAGTGAAAGAGATATTTCCAGAAGACAAACATGTTCCCAGTGCATTTTACCTAACATGGTAGCTGGCACAACTGAAATGCATTCTATTAAACGTATGGGTTGGTACAACCATAAAGTATTTTACTAAACATGTATGCTGGCACCACTGTAATGCATTCTGCTAAACATATGGGTTATTATAACCATAACTGTAATCTACTTAACATGTAGGCTGGCAAAACATTATCGTACTTAACATGTACACTGGCACAACAGTAATGCGTTCTACTTAAAATATAAGCTGGCACAACAGTAATGCATTGTACTTAAAATATAAGCTGGCACAACAGTAATGCATTGTACTTAAAATATAAGCTGGCACAACAGTAATGCATTGTACTTAAGACATCAGCTGGCACAACAGTAATGCACTGTACTTAAGATATAGGCATACACAACTGTAATGCATGTGTGTTTAACATGTAAGCTGGCACAACAGTGATTCATTCTGCTTAGCACATCATCGTTCTACTTAACACATGTAGGTTAGTACAGCCACAGTGCTTTCTACTAAACATGTAAAACTGGATCAATCATACAGTATTCTACTTGACATTAAATAAAAACTGAGTCAGAAATCCATAACAACAAACAGGTAGAAACAGCCAACATAAAGTGTACACACGCATTCAAACATGTGTACTTCAGTGAATCTGATGTATACTTATGCTAGAGGTACGTACATTGCAAAACTTTTGAATCGGCCCAACAACGGATGCACCGGACAAATCAACCAGTGACTGGAGTTTTGTGGAGTTGCGGACCAGTGCACATTGCACAACTTATCAGATTTAAGTAAAATAAACACACGATTCGCAACAAAAGTCTAGCAACGTACGCCAAGCATAACATGCATCAATGTGTCTATGACTACTGTCAACAAGACGGACACCTTGCAGATGGAAGAAACAGGAGTCTGCATGAGAAACGTAGCACTAACTACCGGTACAAACATCTACGACAGTCGCTTGCAACCTGGGGCATATGTGCCCAACTAGTTGCAACCAAACAGTGAAATCTCATTCTAGAGATTCCTGAATGTCTCGAATGTGACAGAGAGTAGTGACCAGTACCCAGAATTACCATTTATTACAACTGTAAATATAACTGATTACATATATAAATGAATTGATCATAACTGTAATTATAAATGGTTACAAATGTAATTATAAATGGTTACACATATAATTGTAATTGTTTACATATGTAATTGTAATAATGTATAGTATGGGTGTAAACACAACTAAAAAATCATGGCATAGCTGCAATCGCAATGACATCATGCAATTTTACAATTGCAGTAGTTGAAGGTCTCTTTTCAATTGGATTTTTTGCTTGCCTCGTTTCAGACTCATTTG
Organism: Lamellibrachia columna; assembly: GCA_963662155.1. Taxonomy (NCBI): domain Eukaryota; kingdom Metazoa; phylum Annelida; class Polychaeta; order Sabellida; family Siboglinidae; genus Lamellibrachia; species Lamellibrachia columna. The sequence goes on from OY759274.1 coordinate 24,107,742, forward strand.
GCAAAATAAATCGAGTATCTACTATGACCTGCTAACTTGCTTGTTATTTAGCTTCGGTGAAATCATCGGAAAACTGAATCCAGTCAAAATTTTACAAAAAGGGGCAAAAGAGGTCCGGCTCAATACACTATAACATAATGCAATTCACACTTTCACAAGTTGCCTGATCTAATGATTTAATGATCAAAGTTAATTCTTTCGATGATTTTAACTAAACTATGCACTGTTTTATTAAACCATCTGCACAAATTCCTTAAACTTTTCACGCACTACAGATTTGGACATCTACAAACCTGATTTGTGCTGCACTAAATCAACTGACGAGGAAGCTACAAAGCAACAAGAATTACAAACTGCAAGAGACTGGCCACTACATGAATCAGAGAGTGACTGACCGCAAGGCATGCAAAGGTGACCAGTCAATACTCAAGATGATGGCCAGGCTACTACACCAGCTGACCACAGTGGACACAACACAGACTCTGGAGTGGACGCTACACATACATGGGTGACAACTAAGTACCTTCAGCATTGACCAGCGTGGTCACTGCGAGAGTCTGACCACTGTACATTTGAGCGAGAATACCCGAGCTTTCGTCCACAATTATAACTTCCCCAGCCTTGATGTCCTCCGAGGTGGTGGGTTGGATAGCTGGCACACTCCCTGATGCCTTAGTGGCCTTCCCAGCTGGGCAGCGAGTGGGAGACAGAGACGAACATGGGACACAATTAATTAAAGAACCATTGCCCAGTAAAGCACTGGCAGGCGACATCTCACTTTGAAAGTGAGAGACATTGAAACACGTGACATGACACCATAATGACAGATGTGCCACTGCTTTGGTTGAAATCCATATTTTAAACTTGAAATTCTGCGTTAAATCTGTATAAAATGTTTCATTTGTTTTTCAGCCTACAGCATTCAGATTGAGTGCTACAAAATATACCCAGATTACCAACATCAAACAAAATCTGCTTCATTTCATCGGAAATCTGCCTAGTCAGGATAGTCGAGTGTGTATTCATTGAAAGCCAAACCCCAACCATAAATACTATCTTATGCTGTCTCAACGAATACGCCCTCGACCTCGTGTAGTTATCTGCTAATTTCTGGTGCAGATCAAGTATCGCCCGTCTATCAGGCTACAATCTATATATTCTAGAATGACAGAAGAAATCCTCAACATAATTTTAATAGATCGCCATGGAAACAGCTATAAACGGAATATACAATAAGATCGTCCCGTTACCTGTGTTTCGATCTTCGTCCATCCCATTGGGTTGCGGAGTTGTTGGACCAGTGCTGCTGCCTGCTGACGGTTCGAGGATGTCGCGATACTTGGACACCATGAGGACGGAGACGAAGTACACGATCGCAAGAGCCAGGAATTGTGCCTGCTTTGTCTCCTCCTGGTGGCGACAACGTGAACCATTAAACACAATAAAGATTCGGGAAGAACTAAAGTAACACGGTGTAGAATTACAACATATTAAATTTATGTCAAACCTAAAAATAGGAAATTTTATCTTATTTTTAAAAACATAGAGAAGAAACCAACAAACCACGCATACTTAAAAAAACATTTCTGTACAGTTTCAATTTCATTTGAAATTTTAAACGAACATATGTCGCTGCTCACAGTTGATGATAAATGAATCGAACAAATTATGTACAGACTGTGTAAATGCTAGCAGTGTGAATTCATGCTTAAAAACAAAATTTACAAAAACATTTGGACTCTCGATAAGCCAATGGCTTTCTTGTCCACTTGCCATATGGAACTTTTTGCTTTGGAATTTTAGAAAAATTTAACCCACGAAAGTACTGACCACATCCCTGTAGATGACCGCTCTCAGGCGGTTGATGTCCATATCCTGGAGCAGTTTCTCCGGGTCTTTCACCGCATTGTTCAACTGGGCAAGGTTCTCCACAATGTTCTGTGGGAAAGCGCACGAGACAATCAACGTCTACATATGAAACTCAAGGTCCCTAGTCACAAAGATGAAACAAATTCTGACTTCCAAGTATATATTATGATATTTTTTCTATCACAAATATTTATCACAATATCATTTCTAGCTAGAGATTTCATGATACCATTTATAAATTATCGTAATCCTTTTTAGTGCAAGTATTTATTATGATGTCCAATCTAGCCAAATTATTTATCAAGGTACCATTTATAGCCCAAGTATTTATCCTGATATCCTATCTACCCCCAAGTATTTATCATATCCTTTTAGTCTAAGTATTTTTCATATCCTTTCTAGAACAAGTATTTATCAAAATAAATCTTATGGCTTTTTCCAAGCTTTTATCATGATATTTTTCCTAGCCAAAGTATTTCTCATGACATAATTTTTCTATCCAAAGTATTTCTCATGATATAATTTCTATCCCAGACATTTGTCATGATCAATTGTAAACAAGCACCACATCTAAATACTGAATTTGTTTACATACACATTTTTTATTATTAATTATTATTTAAAACCTGCCAATGGTCATGTATCATTGACAAGTTGTTGAGGTGTCAGTCATAGTTTGGGGTCCTCTGCCACAACCCCTAGTATAGGGTATGCCATACCTTAGAAGACGGTTGTGCCCCCTTGATCAGGGCCTGTATTGGGTCAATCTCTGCATCCACCCCTTTGATGGAGGGTGACCTTGAGAGTGGGGTGGAGGGCGTGCGAGGGGGGTATCGGTGCTGACACTCGAGACAGTTCCTCACCGCACAGGTGCATGCTGAAAGACACGAGGTGTCAGTAACAGTCAAGTAAACGGTCACAGCAATAATTGTTCAGTCGATCTTTAATTTCATAGTATCAATTCTGTTTTGGCAGGTCATAGCACCCAATACAAATTCATGGGTCAGTTGCAATATTACCCATATCACCAACACATTAATCCCATCCTAACCACTAATGAGATAATAACAATATGAAAACTTCTACGGTGCCTACATCCTTGGAAATCCGAACTCAGAGGTACATAAAAACAAAAGGGTTACGCAATCTTAAAATCGATTTACAATGCAACATTTGTCAACAAATTATGCATCACAACATTAACCCCTTCCCCTGCTGTTGCTATATTAACCCTCTGCTCACCAAGTCTGCGGCACTGTCTCAGTATGCCTCCAATGGACATGTTCATTAACCCTTTACCCTGTCGTTGCTATATTAACCGTACTCACGAAATCTGAGGCACATGTGCATTAACCCCTTCCCCTGTCATTGCTACATTAACCTTGTGCTCACTGATTCTGAGGATAGTCTCAGTATCCTGCCACTGGACATGTTCATTAAACCCTTCCCCTGTCATTGCAACATTAACCCTGTGCTCACCAAGTCTCAGGCATTGTCTCAGTATCCCTCCACTGGACATGTTCTTCTCCTGCTCAAGTTCAGCGAAGTTGAGGGAGCTGGCAAACACGAGGATGTCTGTCATGTTCATGAGACGCTGCAGGAACGAGACGGCCTGCTCCACAGGAAGTCCCTGGCTCGGCTCCAACATGTCTATCTCCCCCTGTGAAGAGCAACAATCATGTGTCAATATCATATATCCCACATAAAAAAAAATGTGATTCATCAATACCTATTTGGGCGGCCATGAAAATAGTTATAGTTTATACTACGTAACATGACTTCACAATAAAAGTTTTTCCGCAACTATCGATGGAAATGTGCTGTGATTGGCCCGTTGCCACAACTGAGTTTTGGTGAGTTGCGGACGAGCATACTTTGCCCGATTCACATCACAGACCAACACACATTACAAAACATGTGTTGCCAAAATTAAATTTTCAAATCAGTTCAACAACTGTTGCGACGGTTAAATCAACAAGCACCATGAGTTTAGTTGAGCTGCTGACCAGCATACATTGCATGGCTGGTCAGTCTTAAGTCAAATAAACCCAAGACTCGCAATAAAGGTTTAGCAATGTATGTCTGGTGTGACCAAAGATTGTGATTATGGAGTAATACATGAGTCTTACAGTGGGAGACGTGGCAGCAGCCAATAGTGGCAGGAGACCTCCGCATGCTGTCACCAGGTTGTCAGACAGCTGAGAGATCATGTGAGTCACATTCACCACAAACACGTGGTTCTCCGTCGCATTCACAAAGTCAAGGACTGTCTTTGTCGTGTGCCTGTAATCAGAGACAACGACGATATCTTACATAGCTTTGCTCCATTCTCAGAGCTAGTTCTGGCAGCAGCTAATTCAGCGTTCATCCTTCACACAATTAGTGCAATGCAAGTTAGAGTTTGTGGGTCCATGACAGATTACACATTTACCCCGTGTGTGTGATCTTTTACTTCCCCTGGCATGGACATTAAGTAGATGGGACCAACGGCTTTTAGTGTCTCTTCCGAAAGACACAGGAAAAGTGGGGTGAACGAAATTGCCCAAGTTTCTAAACGGCAGCAGGCGGATTTGAACCCTGGTTCCCTGAACTGACAGCTCGATGCAAGGGTTAGAAACTATAAAGGTGTTTGCCACTTACGTCTTCCACACTTGTACGTCCTGCTCGAGTGAGAAGAGCAGATCAGACAACAACATCTGGTGCAGATATGACCAGCGGAATTCTGGGATACGGAAGGGCGGGGCTCGCGGCCCAGGGCTGAAGAGATGTCTGCTTGAGCTCTGGTGACTGGGGTTGGAAGGTTCGCGGGGGCGTGCGCCCTCCGCTGCCTCACTGGTATCGGTAGACTCACTCCTCATCCCCGTTATCTCCGCTTCTTTCGCCTCAGCAGCCGCCTCTCCCCAAGTTTGGGGCTCAGATGGGCTAGCGACCTTTCCCCTGTCTCCCACGTCTAGAAAAGGGAAATAAGGATTCAGCATCTAACAATATGAATGAACAAAAGATTTATATATTTATCGAGAAATGTTAATGTGATAAGCAAAACAGTCTGTTTGATACGAAAATGTTTATACATAACATTGTATAATACAATGAAATTATTGTACATATTTATATTAATTATTACTTAATTTGTACATATTTGTAATATTTTTTAAGCTGTGATTTACAGTATCTCATAACTCTTTCGGGTGCCTGCTGTATATATACATATATATTGTATTTATGTTTTGTATTTTAATGCACATGTGCATGGAGACAGGAAATAAAATATTTACTTACTTACTTCCTTACCTACTAACTCCCTTACTTACCTAATCCCACCTCTCCGTTCGCCTGCTGCCTCTCCACAGGTGCGGCAGCAATATCTTTCGATTCTCCATCACCGACTTCGGATTTCACTGTTTTGCCACCAGGTGGAGTTGTTTTCTTGGAGAGCATCGGTGTCGAGCTGTCGTTCGTGATGCCGCTCTTGAGTTCCTCAATGAAGCTGACGATGGACGGATCGAAGCCAAGAATCTCGTACGCACTCGGACTTCCCTTCTCCTTCACGCCTTCAGTCTCCGTCGTCCCATCTCCGTCTTTCATCTCGACGTCAATGTCGCCCACATCTGTCACATCACCCTTTTCCATCGACACACCCTCACCACTAGGGGTGGCCGCTGGAGTTGCATCGCCACCAGCAGTGCCCTCTAGTTTTTTTTCATTGTGTTGCGTTCCCTGATCGGCAGTGTCGAGGATTTCGGTGATTTTGACCTGTGGGGGTGCCCTCTGCTGGCCAATGCCGGAGATGGTGCTGACCGGGTGGTTCTGGCGAATGGCGGGGTCAGATATAGAGTGGAGTTGGTGTCGCTCGTACTGGTTGTACATCTGGGCCATGTGGATCTTGAAATCTTCGTATGACACCTACAGTCATATGCAACATATTAAAGTTAGGTAAAGCTAAGTTCTTATATGGTGTAGTGTCCAGTACGTAGGACCACTTAATGCCCTTTACACTTCACCCCCTGGCAGACTTGTTCATTCCAACACTATCTCAACTTCTCTGGGAAGCATTCAGCCATGCTGCAATCACTGTGCAAAGACTATTCATTCATTTATTTCTATCACTGTATATAGCCAGGCACTCATTTATACAGCTGAGAGAACTGAGGCAATGTGGAGAGAACTGAGGCAATGTGGAGTGAACTGAGGCAATGTGGAGTGAACTGAGGCAATGTGGAGAGAACTGAGGCAAAGTGGAGTGAACTGAGGCAATGTGGAGTGAACTGAGGCAATGTGGAGAGAACTGAGGCAATGTGGAGTGAACTGAGGCAATGTGGAGAGAACTGAGGCAATGTGGAGTGAACTGAGGCAATGTGGAGAGAACTGAGGCAATGTGGAGTTAACTGAGGCAATGTGGAGAGAACTGAGGCAATGTGGAGTGCACTGAGGCAATGTGGAGTGCACTGAGGCAATGTGGAGAGAACTGAGGCAATGTGGAGTGAACTGAGGCAATGTGGAGTGAACTGAGGCAATGTGGAGAGAACTGAGGCAATGTGGAGTGAACTGAGGCAATGTGGAGAGAACTGAGGCAATGTGGAGTGCACTGAGGCAATGTGGAGTGAACTGAGGCAACGTGGAGTGAACTGAGGCAATGTGGAGTGAACTGAGGCAATGTGGAGAGAACTGAGGCAATGTGGAGTGAACTGAGGCAATGTGGAGAGAACTGAGGCAATGTGGAGTGCACCGAGGCAATGTGGAGTGCACTGAGGCAATGTGGAGAGAACTGAAGCAATGTGGAGTGAACTGAGGCAATGTGGAGTGAACTGAGGCAATGTGGAGAGAACTGAGGCAATGTGGAGTGAACTGAGGCAATGTGGAGAGAACTGAGGCAATGTGGAGTGTACTGAGGCAATGTGGAGTGAACTGAGGCAATGTGGAGTGAACTGAGGCAATGTGGAGAGAACTGAGGCAATGTGGAGTGAACTGAGGCAATGTGGAGAGAACTGAGGCAATGTGGAGTGCACTGAGGCAATGTGGAGTGCACTGAGGCAATGTGGAGTGCACTGAGGCAAAGTGGAGTGAACTGAGGCAATGTGGAGTGAACTGAGGCAATGTGGAGTGAACTGAGGCAATGTGGAGGAACTGAGGCAATGTGGAGTGAACTAAATTGCCCAAGCTTCGAAATGGCAGCAAGAGCATTTGAAAACCTGGTCCTCTCGATGATGGTCATACGCAACTTGTTCTAATTGTGACTGTATTTACTACATAATATTTGGGTACCTTGGAGTGGAGTATGGCAAGTGTATCGATCCACACCCTCCAGCCTCCGTACTCGAACTTCATCGCGTGGTGCAGCAGCATGCGGAACAAGGCCATGACCATGTCAGTGATCCGCTTCTCCTCCCCCGTGCTCGGGTAGATGTACGCCATCGAGAACAGCCAGTCCTGCCACACAGACATCTGGAGCACCGTCCTGTAACCATGGCAACAAACACTGTCCTGTAACCATGACAACACATAGTTCCTGCCACACAGACATCTGGAGCACCATCCTGTAACCATGGCAACAACACCGTCCTGTAACCATGGCAACACACCGTCTATAACACCACCCATGGCAACAAACCATGACAACAACTTACAATGCTTACTTCACAAATGTTGAACAAATTTAACAAATGTACAAAATATCATGAATTACCCTAAAATCAAAGAGGAGCAGTAAGCGCGTGCACTGACCTGCGGTTCTCGCGGTTGTGGTTGCACAGAATGGTGAGGTCTGAGAGGAACCGTCTCTTCACCTCCATTGTCTGTGCTGTCATCTTGGACTGACGGATCAGTCCCGCGACCACTTTCAGTACAGCTGCAGGCAGAGACATGACAGTGGCCATCATACTTGTTGTCAATTGATTTTTCTTAAATATCACAGAGGAGTCTTATGTTGACATTTTGACTGGGCAGTTCTACTGCCTAGATAATCTAATTCAGCTGAATCGGTGTGGCATTAGTCATAAAATGACAAATCAGGCAATATTAGTGTGAAAATCAGCCCTTCCCAGTGAAAGCAGCAAGGGCGTCTGTGGGTTCTCAAGTGGATGTAACGTTTTATGGAAGACTGGATCGATAACATGAACAAAAACAATTATGACATAATTTCAAAACCAGATTCATTTATAATTACAACATCACTTGTGTGTAATACATTACAAATACAATTACATAATTGGACCCAACCCTGGTATATATTTATCTTATCATAGAAATGACAAATCCTATGTACCAATTGATGAAGATTTGACCAATCACTTTGTCATAATCTTGCCTATGATGACAGCCAAGGACACAGAATGAATCCAACCCTGTGTATATCATGTCTGTGAATTGCTGCTAAATGACCTACATGAATTCTCAATCTTGTACGACACGTCTGGTTCCTTGTGCGTGCCCCTGATCAGTTGGTTTGACACTCGCTCGGTCAGCAGCTACAAAAACACAAACACAGATGAAAACATAAATACAAAAAATCTTTGTTGTTTGATAAACAATTAAGATCTACTGGACATAGAAGTTGAATAAATTTATTTGATATGTACACTGTGACACTTCTTCTAATATCGGCTGTAAGCCTAGAGGTCAAGGATCAGGAAGAGTCCCAAGCAAAACTAAAATGGTCAAAATTATTGTGATTTCATAAGATACCTCAAAGAGGGCGTTGTAGGTTGCCATGGTGAGTTGGTTGGTGTTCAGTAGGAGCCTCTCGGTGAGTAGAGAGAACAGGTTGTGAGGACCCACGGTGTCATACTTGCGTCTGCAGCAAAAAATGTAAAGGTACGTTCTTATATAGCATGGTATCGAGTCCTTGGGACTGTTCAAAGCGCTTTACACTTCACCCCCTGGCCGACCTGTTCATTCCAACGCCAACTAGACTTCTCTTGGAAGCATTAAGCCATGTTTTAATTACTGCGCATCTGTAGCCAGGTATTCGTTTATACAGCTAAGTGAACTGTGGCAACGTGAGCTGAGCAAAATTGTCAAAGCTTCGAAATGGCAGCAAGAGGATTTGAACCTAGGTTCTCTCGAATGAGTGCCCGACGTTCTGAATGCTAACACACACCACCATTACCATGCCTGCCTCTTATGTCATTGAATTTAATATCCCTACTTAATCTGACTGCCTGGTCTTAATGATATCATAAACTGGTGTGGAGCCTGAGCTAGTTTCTGTACATATCAGTCATAACTGAAAACATGTATGAGTGAGAAAATGGCAATCCATTTATTTAATACAGTAATCATAGGCATGGAATGCCGAAGAGCCCCTACATAGGAGTGACAATCACAATTGGTTACAAGTGCCATAGTAGGGGCGTAATTACCAAGTTGATTAGCCATACACATACATGTACAAACAGAAAGGCTGGGATCCTCATTACGATGGCAAGGTCTTTGAGGTCAACATAGGTCATGACAGCATGGCATAGTAGAGCTACACTAAAAATGTCACTATACATCTCACCTATAAATGTAAGATTAGCTAAATGTTGCAATGTTAATGGAGAAAAAGAAAATCTGCAGTCCTAGATCTGCATAATAATATTATGTCCTATCATTATGCAATCTGAAACATGATGTTTGCATGTACAAGTGCACCCACACATGAAAATAACCATGAGCTGCTCTAAAGTGCCTGCCAGATGTTACAATATACCTACTTTCAAATCTAAACAACGCCTAACTTTGAAATATTCCATGTGTGGACAACATAATGTGCACAAAAACCAACATTTATTTCATCCGTCAATATAAGAAAAACCACTTCAATGTAAAATTAAATTGTTAGTTAAAATGTTACTACAACCATTGAGATGCCACTGTTACACATCTACAGTTATCTTTTTATTCAACATCTCTTTATTAGCACAACAAATACATGGCTTAGGTTAACACAAACAAATCTATTTGCCGTATACGTGGCAAGTGGATACTTGTATTAATATGGGCCAGTTTGCATAAATGTTTTTGTCCTATTTGTTGGCCAGTATCGCGCAACGTAGCACTATAAGAATCAGTCATGTAAACATCCTCTCGAGACCGATTAACGAGGCCAATTTTTTTAAATGATTGGGTCAGAGAGAATTTGGATCTCAGCGATGGTTGATCACAATTTTGAAGCAGTGACCAATCATCAAAGCTAAATTCAGGAGTCGTTCAACCAATTGGAACAAACATCGCATGTGTAAATCAGCCTAAAACACTATGATAATGACCACTATCATCACTTAACAGGAAGTGACCTTTGACCTACTTGTGAGTACTCCTCATGAGGAAAAATCCAAGTAGCTTGAGTGCCTGGATCCTGATGGCTTCATTGGCTGATGCCAGCAGTTTATACACAGTCCTAAAAATAAATACAGATTACATTAACCATCTAGACAATACCTAACAAAATTTATTACAAAATAAATAAATTTACATAAGTAAACTAACATCTTGAAGATGAAATGTTCAGTTGGATGTTGATTACAAGTTTGTTTTTTATAGGAAAAGATTACCCCAAAATAAAAAATGCTTTATTGCAATAAAGACTAAGATATAAATTCATTCTTGAAACAATTAATTGCAATTCATTTTAATTTTATATATCTTGTTAAGTTAAAGTCACGATCATCACGATCAACATCACTGCTATAACGGTGGTCACCAGAATAACCACACTGGCTAGAACTGTTATCAAGTCACAAGCAGTAAGCAAAGGCATTGTGTTATGATGGTAACAATGTCACGTTTATTACAGAATTTTCAATGTGTCATCACAATCTCATATGCTCTTATATCCAGAGTGATAGAACTTAACAGAAGAAGTGAATCCATGACAGGTCACACATTTACCCCGTGTGGAATCTTTTACTTCCCAAGGCATAGACACCAAGTAGAAGGGACCAACGGCTTTTAGGGTCTCTTCTGAAAGACATATACCGTATTCAACCTAACAAGCGTACAGTACGCTTAAAAAAAATTGGGCCATGGAAAACTGTCAAAGAATCTGTTCTATAAGCGTACACAAAAATTTTCTCTAGATAATAAGGTAACTGTTTAACACATTTGGTGACTAGTGTAGAACAACTGAAAAGTGGAGCCAACTGTTTAACACCAGATGGCACCACTTCAGTTGTTCTACAATAGTCACATTACAATAATTATGGATCCTGCCGATTAAAAAAGGGGTGTACGCTAATTAGGGTAGGTATTCTTAATGAGTCGAATACGATACTTCCAACTTCCTTCCCATATGACAGGTGCTAGGCGAGTCAATAAGTTGCACCCAGTTTTCATGAAAAGGCTGTGTTGGCCACCAGACTGGGATTGGAACTCAGTTCCTCTTTGTGAGGGGGCAAGCACCCGACCACCGAACCACCACGCCAGTAGAAAAACAGAGTGCCGAATTATCAATCGAGAGGACCGCGGTTCAAATCCAGCTTTGGCAATTTAATTCACCCCACATTGCCGTTGTCTTTCGGGAGAGACGCAAAAACCTGTTGGTTCCTTCTACCTGATGTCAATGCCAGGGGAAGTAAAAGATCCCACATCGGGAAATGGAGAAAACCTATCATGGACTTATAGAACTAATGGTCTTCATCTACAAAAACTCATCCAGCCCCTGCATTAACTGCTGCCAAAACACTTGCTCTGATACTGGAGTAAACACTGTGAGTACCTTGTTTAGGGGGATACTGGTGCAGTATAAGATGTCATTATTATGATCAGCATTACCTGACCCCTCTCTTGCTGTCGAAGGCTGGCACCATGGAGGCGGGGTGCTCTGACATTAGCTGCACCACCAGTTGCAACACATCCTGCAGGTTGTCATCCTGCAACATAATGTCTGCCCTAGAAACATTTCATTCAATTTACTATGCGTGTTTAACGTACGCAATAGTTGAATTTGTGTTAGAAAGAGCATACTCTGTATGGATAAAGTGTACAGTGCTTAGTAATGGCAGACTGCTACTGCTGCATGTTAGATGTGTTTATTTATAGTGGCACACTGCTACTGCTGCATGTTAGATGTGTTTACTTATAGTGGCACACTGCTACTGCTGCATGTTAGATGTGTTTATTTATAGTGGCACGCTGCTACTGCTGCATGTTAGATGTGTTTATTTATAGTGGCACACTGCTACTGCTGCATGTTAGACGTGTTTATTTATAGTGGCACACTGCTACTGCTGCATGTTAGCTGTGTTTATTTATAGCGGCACACTGCTACTGCTGCATGTTAGATGTGTTTACTTATAGTGGCACACTGCTACTGCTGCATGTTAGATATGGTTATTTATAGTGGCAGACTGCTACTGCTGCATGTTAGATGTGTTTACTTATAGTGGCAGACTGCTACTGCTGCATGTTAGATGTGTTTATTTATAGTGGCACACTGCTACTGCTGCATGTTAGATGTGTTTATTTATAGTGGCACACTGCTACTGCTGCATGTTAGATGTGTTTATTTATAGTGGCACACTGCTACTGCTGCATGTTAGATGTGTTTACTTATAGTGGCACACTGCTACTGCTGCATGTTAGCTGTGTTTATTTATAGCGGCACACTGCTACTGCTGCATGTTAGATGTGTTTATTTATAGTGGCACACTGCTACTGCTGCATGTTAGATGTGTTTATTTATAGTGGCACACTGCTACTGCTGCATGTTAGATGTGTTTATTTATAGCGGCACACTGCTACTGCTGCATGTTAGATGTGTTTACTTATAGTGGCACACTGCTACTGCTGCATGTTAGCTGTGTTTATTTATAGCGGCACACTGCTACTGCTGCATGTTAGATGTGTTTACTTATAGTGGCACACTGCTACTGCTGCATGTTAGATATGGTTATTTATAGTGGCACACTGCTACTGCTGCATGTTAGATGTGTTTATTTATAGTGGCACACTGCTACTGCTGCATGTTAGATGTGTTTACTTATAGTGGCACACTGCTACTGCTGCATGTTAGATATGGTTATTTATAGTGGCACACTGCTACTGCTGCATGTTAGATGTGTTTACTTATAGTGGCACACTGCTACTGCTGCATGTTAGACGTGTTTATTTATAGTGGCACATTGCTACTGCTGCATGTTAGACGTGTTTATTTATAGTGGCACACTGCTACTGCTGCATGTTAGCTGTGTTTATTTATAGCGGCACATTGCTACTGCTGCATGTTAGCTGTGTTTATTTATAGTGGCACACTGCTACTGCTGCATGTTAGCTGTGTTTATTTATAGTGGCACACTGCTACTGCTGCATGTTAGCTGTGTTTTTTTTATAATGGCAGACTTCTACTGCTGCATGTTAGATTTGTTTATTTATAAAAAACTAGAAGAAACACTGTATATCTATGCTTTGTCAGGTGCATGGAAATATATAATTATATATATATATATGTATCTTTAATGCTTCCAGTGATATCAAATTTGGGCATATTTTATATAGAACCGTCTCAGTGGAGGATAATGTACCATTCATCTAAATCTTGTACAGATACTTAACAAAGTCATGTTTGCCTTATAACTACAGAAACTGTACAAACCAGTATAACGAACGACTCAGTAAATAGTATCTGAAGAACGTCATCAGATGACATACCTCATGGACAGTAGTGAGGTAGTTGAGCAGGGACTGAAGCTCATCCTCGTTAATCCCGTTGCCTTTCAACACAAGCTGCTTCATGTACAGCAGCATATACGCCCTCAGTTTCATGACTTCACCCTTACTGGGACGTGGCCCATCTGGAACACAAAGTAGAATATACGCCCTCAGTTTCATGACTTCACCCTTACTGGGGCGTGGCCCATCTAGAACACAAAGTAGAATATACGCCCTCAGTTTCACAACTTCACCCTTACTGGGGCGTGGCCCATCTAGAACACAAAGTAGAATATATACCCTCAATTTCACAACTTCACCCTTACTGGAGCGTGACCCATCTGGAACACAAAGTAGAATTTACGCCCTCAGTTTCACAACTTCACCCTTACTGGGGCGTGGCCCATCTAGAACACAAAGTAGAATATATGCCCTCAGTTTCACAACTTCACCCTTACTGGGGCGTGGCCCATCTAGAACACAAAGTAGAATATATGCCCTCAGTTTCACAACTTCACCCTTACTGGGGCGTGGCCCATCTAGAACACAAAGTAGAATATATACCCTCAATTTCACAACTTCACCCTTACTGGAGCGTGACCCATCTGGAACACAAAGTAGAATTTACGCCCTCAGTTTCACAACTTCACCCTTACTGGGGCGTGGCCCATCTAGAACACAAAGTAGAATATACGCCCTCAGTTTCATGACTTCACCCTTACTGGGGCGTGGCCCATCTAGAACACAAAGTAGAATATACGCCCTCAGTTTCACAACTTCACCCTTACTGGGGCGTGGCCCATCTAGAACACAAAGTAGAATATACGCCCTCAGTTTCATGACTTCACCCTTACTGGGGCGTGGCCCATCTAGAACACAAAGTAGAATTTACGCCCTCAGTTTCACAACTTCACCCTTACTGGAGCGTGACCCATCTGGAACACAAAGTAGAATATACGCCCTCAGTTTCACAACTTCACCCTTACTGGGGCGTGGCCCATCTGGAACACAAAGTAGAATATACGCCCTCAGTTTCATGACTTCACCCTTACTGGGGCGTGGCCCATCTGGAACACAAAGTAGAATATACGCCCTCAGTTTCACAACTTCACCCTTACTGGGGCGTGGCCCATCTAGAACACAAAGTAGAATATACGCCCTCAGTTTCACAACTTCACCCTTACTGGGGCGTGGCCCATCTGGAACACAAATTAGAATATACGCCCTCAGTTCCATGACAATTTGTCGAGGCACAGCCATATACTAAATAATTTATGAGACAACAAATTTAAAATGCATGTAATAAATATACATATTAAATCTTTACAAATGTATCTGTGTAACATCCATCAAATTGGGAATTTAATTACTAAATTTTCTTCTTGAATTGTGGGATTTAGTTCTTGTTCTGCTCCCCAGATGGTATGGCGAGCAGAAGAATAACTAAATCCTACAAATCAATTTCTGAAGAAGACAAACAAAGCCCAAACGCTGTTGAAACGTTGAAAGTAAGTTAACTTTATGGTTGTGTTAAGAAGAAAGTTGTATAATCATTTAGTTATTGTGTTGCTCATGTGATGGGTGATTTTTTACATAAGTAGGGTGGCACCCATGATAGCAACATTTAATGTCTTAATGGGAGTCTCTCTGACATTGCATTTAATTTTGGTCACCCACTAATAGTACTTACCCCACCCTACCCTGATTCAACTACACCCGTGGTCACCCAGTAATAGTATATACCCCACCCTACCCTGTCTCACCAACACCCTTGGTCACTCAGTAATAGTACTTACCCCACCCTACCCTGACTCACCTACACCCTTGGTCACCCAGTAGTATGTACCCCACCCTACCCTATCTGACCAACACCTTTGGTCACTCAGAAATAGTACTTACCCACCCTACCCTGTCTCACCAACACCCTTGGTCACTCAGTAATAGTACTTACGCCACCCTACCCTGACTCACCTACACCCTTGGTCACCCAGTAATAGTACTTACCCCACCCTACCTTGACTCACCTACACCCTTGGTCACCCAGTAATAGTACTTACCCCACCCTACCCTGGCTCACCTACACCCTTGGTCACCCAGTAGTACATACCCCACCCTACTCTGACTCACCTACACCCTTGGGGACAAGGCCACTGCGGTCAAGAGGGTTGGTGCTCCAGTAGTAGTATTTGAGGGTGTGGACTGTTTGGAGCACGGAGCTGACACGGCGGATGTTGTTATAGATCTGAGCATCGTTGATGAACTCGCTAGCCAGGTAGGCATACAGCTTCATCTGTACCTGTTGGTGCAGAATTTCAGTCAGTTATGTAGAAAGCGAAAACTGTATATTATGCTGAGAATAGATAATAATAGATTGAACTGAACAGGAGTAAAAGTGGTAGACCGGGAGTCCCACAGAAGGAGAAGACACGTGAAAGAAGCGATGTGGATACGGAAGACAGAGGCAGTGATCAACCGAGATGAGGGGAACTATGAACTTCCACCCGTCTACGATGACGTCATCCTACCAGGATGTCATCGTCAATAGTACTAATGAAGCCTCCTTGGCAAGACTGCGAAAAAGCACAACAGGTACATAAAAACGTTGCACACATGTTAAGTTTCCCGGGATCTATCAAATCTGTCGGTCTCATGCACGGGAGAACAAATCTCCCGGATTTCTAATGAAGCAAAAAATAGTTTTGTGTGGCCTTAGTTAACACAAGATCATCAATCCCTCTTTATACTCAAGCCAACGACAACAGCAGGGATTATTTCAATTAAGTTTTGTGCTGACTGGACAACAGGGGCTTGGCTAAACAGTATCCTTGTGCCTTGCATGTTGCATTGTCTAAAATATGCGTTAAACGAACGATCTCCCATTATTGCTCATGATGTACAATTCATTAATTATCCATTTAAATAATAACAATCAATACATCTCCACTTTATACGACTTCTATTTAATTCATATATGTCTGCTGACTGTCACAATCAGAGCACATAATGAATGAAAAAAAGTATTTAAAAATAGGTCTCACAAATAAAAGAAATGCCTCCATCACCCAGGGTCTCAAATAGCCTCATCACTCAGAATCACAAACTTTGAAGAAACAAAAATGCTTCAGCTCTAGCCTGCCACTAAATATTATTTTAATTGTGTGTGTAATAAAATATGATGGCTACTGCCAGTCAGGTAAGGGATTTTTGTTGTATGGTAATATATTTCAGGAATAGAACAAAATATTAGTAGACCATCTCAGTAGTAAACATGTTAGTTTATAATTACTAGTTCACAAGGAAATGCCACGTCTATATTAACATGTCAGTGTAACATTTAATAGTACATGTGCAATGTATTGGGAACTAAAGCTGATCTAATTTTTATGCCTGGCGAGGATGTGAAATACTCCAATTTACGCACAATTCTCTTATACACCGAGACCCTCCGATTTATGCATAAATCTCTGACACCCCAAGATCCTCCAATTTACGCACAAATCTGCGAGACCCCAAGACCCTCTGATTTAAGCATAAATCTCCTGCATTTGCATTTCTGAAACATGACTTTGGGATATGACAAAAGAATTAAATGATCATGAAAAAAAACCATCCTGAGAAATGTTCAATAATTTGCATATTATAAAAAAAATCTAAAAATAACAATAACAATGCAACATTTTATAATATGTAGTTCTTCCTGGTTTCCAGTTTTTGTCAGGAAATTTAATGAAATTCCAGTATATTCAAAGCATGGAATTTTTATTTTTAAATTCCAGTATATTCCAGGTTTTCAAGGATCAGTATCACTGAAAAATTCTGTATTGGTGAATCTGGTTTAAACATGCTTAAGTAAGGGATGATCTTAAGTAAGGGATGATCTTAAGTAAGGGATGATCTTAGAGCAGATGAGTTTTAGGATTTGATGTACAGTTTGATATCGTGTGAGTACCTGATCCTATGTGTACACTGAATGATGAATCAAAATATACAAATTCTTTCACAATTATTTTTTTAAATGGGTGGGTGGATGTTAAGAAGGGTGACTTACGTCGACTGGGGAGTAGATCCACAGGGCGGGGTTGAAGAGGATGTAGTCGAACAGGTGCTTGAGTAGGGCGCCACCTATT
The DNA here is from genome assembly GCA_963662155.1 of Lamellibrachia columna. Taxonomy (NCBI): domain Eukaryota; kingdom Metazoa; phylum Annelida; class Polychaeta; order Sabellida; family Siboglinidae; genus Lamellibrachia; species Lamellibrachia columna. Next base: position 24,125,366 of record OY759274.1, read on the forward strand.
GGCAAGTTCACGAGGTACTTCGTGAGTTTCAGGAAGCAGTCGAGAACGTCTTCAGTCACATGTTGCCGTGACGACTGGTAGCAGAAAATAAGATTGCAGTTGGATTTTCTGTGTTTTTCAGTTATCTGACTCAGAGTAGGGGCAGGCCAACAGATGAAAATATCTTTTAACATAAATGCTGTGTTAAATCTTTCATTGCTACAAAAAATCAGTGTACATAAAAAATTATGTTCTCTATTTGTGATTGTCTTTATAAAATTGATTTCCTTTTAAAATTAATATCCTTTCTAAGATACGAACATGGCTTGAAAACCTTAACCAAAAAATGGCAACCATTACATGACAGCCATCATGTGATGGCTGTCATGTGACTGACATCACATGACATGGTGGATGAGAGAGGACAACAAACCTTCTCGAGGAGATAGCTGATGACGAGGAAGCCTTTGTTTTGCACCAGTTGTTGTTGTATGTTGACTGAACTCTCAAGTAGGTCACATAACAGACCCATCAGTGTCGAGCTGAAACACCGTCAAATACAACACAATACAAACTTCTATTGCGCTAGAATCTTTCGGAAACCCCAGTTTAGACAGTTTCAAGTTGATGTAACAATTCCAGTCGTAAACAGTTGGATTGGTATGCTGAGGAGATATGGAGGATAAAAACGAGTTTACTGTAGCTGGGGTGGCTGTTATATGTCCGTCTTGAATTGAGTAGTTTCAGTAGAAGTGTTTAAGATAAATTAACCATTTCTTCAAAGACTGTAGTTGAAATACTGTATAATATTCCAGATTAATAAAATTTGGGGTTTTTCTTTTTGCCTACATGTAACACGCGTTCATACATTTTTATAAAAAAAAAACTTAATTAGGTAGTTTCCTGATTGTTATTGATAACAGAAATGTCGATAGATATGTGTATCATGCTTGAAATGTGACGATTTTCACTGGCGTTTTATGTATTGTTGACAAAACATACCAGCCATTTGTAAAATTGACATGTCCCCTTAATTTGCCACCACAACTGCCCCAACTACCTTAAACAGGTGGTTTTTAGTCAATGACAAAATGTTACTATATTTCCTGCTGACTTAACACTAACAGGGAGTGAGTTCCACAGAATTGGTACAGCAACTGAGGAAGCTCCAATTCCAACGTTTGTCTTAAAACTAGGAACGAAAAATGGATTTGAACTAGATGATCGAAACTGTCTGGGCTGTCTTGCAGGTGTGAGTAGCAGATGTATAAATGCTGGTTGCTAGGGTGAAAGTGCTTGATAGGTAATTGTGCAGGTATTAAAAAGAATACAATATCAAACAGGGAGGCAATGCAATGATTTAAGAAGTGGTACTGAGTGAGATAAACTAGGAGACTGGGTAACTATCCTTGCCAAACAATTTTGCACTCATTGAAGTTTTTCAAGATGTCCCTGAAAGCTGTACTGTGAAAAAGTTAATTGTAATGACACGAAGCACACATCTAACTACCAGCAAGACATTTTGTGTCACAGCCAGCCAGCCAGCAAAACCAGCCAACCAGCCAGCCAGCCAGCAAAACCAGCCAACCAGCCAGCCAGCCAGACTATAGGTGTCAATATTACTGCTTTCGGGCAGGAATTATTGTTTTCCACGGCTTTCCAGGTTTTTTGATGAAATGTCCCTTTTTTGTTTTTAAAAAACTTTTCAATTTGTTGCACACAAGGCCACCTGTTATTTGCATGGTCTCTAGTGATTTCACATCATCTTGTGCGTACATTCACCACAAACAAGAACAACAAATCAACCTTTTGAACTATGCAACTGGAATGACTGCACCCAAAATATTGTGAGCTCTATTACAACCATTACAGAGAAATATATATCCCATCAGACTTACCAGATGGTGTAGTCAATGACCTCAGACGAGTTATTGCCAGCCTCCTGCACAAAGTCCAGTTGACCAAAGAGTGGGAAGAGCACCTGCAATATATGAGACGACCCCTTGTCAGTGTCAATGTGTCATATATGAGACGACCCCTTGTCAGTGTCAATGCGCATATAAAAAACTCACATGGCAAAAAGTATATTTCAGGAGTTTTTCTTCTCTACAGTTAGTGATTCCAAGACGGGTTACATATTTACCCGAGTGGGATCTTTTACTTCCCCTGGCATAGACACCAGATAGAAGGGACCAACGGCTTTTAGTGGCTCTTCCGAAAGACACGGGCAAAGTGGGGTGAACGAAATTGTCCAAGTTTCAAAGTGGAAGCAGGTGGATTCGAACCCAGGTCCATTCTACTGCGCCCAGTATCCTTCTCAAAAAGTTTACTTTTCCTCTCTATGTGAACACAGAGTTTCACAACCCACAACAACAAAATCAGAAAGAAAAATCATCGAAATCCAATAATAAGCCCACCTGCTTTAAAGCATGTTTTTCAAGACACCAAGTAACCTGCAACCCCAAATGCACAACCCCAAATACACAACCCCAAACCCCAATGAGTCTGACCCCCATTGTCTGGTACAGTCACCTGTATTCCACCGATGGAGTGCAGCGTGCTGTGAATGGAATGTGTGACCACTGCCTTGACGTCCTGCAGCATGAGTGCGTGCGGCGTGTGCACGAAGTACGACGGGTTTCCCTTGGGGGACGACTCAAGACACAGCTGACTGTCACATGCCACGGGTGTGTACATGAACACAATCGAGTTAGTCAACTTGCTGTCGTACAACACCTGGAACCAGGACACGAGATATCAGCATGCTAGTTGATACCAGACTCTGGGACAATCTGACTCAAGTATGTTGAGAAACCTTTCAGGGTCTATTGCTATGCTCTACAGAGCTTTCGTCACCTTCTTGGTCACTTCTACTTAACACATGATCGAACGACAAAGAGATCTCTATGTACCAAAAGCATGGACCAAAATCTTCCATAACTCTATAGCAGTTACTAGTGCAAAAATCTGGGACACTCTGAGCCTAGCACTACAAAATTGTAACTCCATTTATGCTTTTAAAACATGTTATCTGAAGAATATCTTTGATTAAACAAACTTGACACACAAGACTATGAACACTTTAACATGACTATTTTAGTTAACTTATTGATATTACGTATTTTATCCATATCACTTCTCAAATTGCTGAGCTAAACATTTTTACTTAACTTATTTGAATCCATTTTTAAACTATCTTTACTGCATCTTAACATATACTCTCATTTGTAATTCTTTAATCATAAGCAGTACTATATTTACTTTACTTATATGATAAACTCATGACCCTGGGGAACACAAAATATATATTTATAATGTTTATCAAGAATAAAAAACGTTTATTATTATTATTATTCAGCTTCAGCCTGAACTGTTCTCTGGTGTCATGTGACCATGTGGTATCCCCTATCTCTGTTTGTAGTTGGATGCTCCGCCATTCATTGATTTTCTGACCCAGAAATTGTTCTCTTTGTCCAACACTGTCGTATCTCTGGCTGTGACGTTAAGGCCCTTGTTGACATTGCGACAAAGTTCCGTGGGTATAACAATACTCTGAGGTATATTAACTAACTTAGATATGTAGTAAGATATTAACTTACTATGATACGTAGTAAGATATTAACTTACTTTGATATGTAGTAAGATAATACCTTATGTAGTAAGATATTAACTTACTTTGATATGTAGTAAGATATTAACTTACTTTGATATGTAGTAAGATATTAACTTACTTTGATGTAGTAAGGTATTTGTTGTTTTTAACTGACATTTTTTCTATTAAACTACAAATTTGAGTAGTGACATTCTGCAGCATAAAAGTCAAGATTTCTTCGAAGAGCTTCATTCTGCCTATGTGAATGAACAACGTTGTCAAACTGCTTTGCATTGTACAAGTCATACCTTCTTTATGGCTGGGTTCATTAGAATGTTGCTCTCTGACTCGAACCGGAACTGACTCTGAAATCAAAGCAATAAGTCCAATCAAGAAACCAGTATACAAACAACAATTAATAATCATATTTTTTCAGTCAAACCTCACTAATGAGACCACTTGTAGGACTATGCTAAGTTGGTCTTAAATGTGAGGTAGTTTTAATATTGAATCATAGTGGAAATTGTCCTAGGCATCAGTGGGAATTGTTCTAGGTGTCAGTGGGATAAATTGCAACTACACGTCTTCTTTTTCATCAATGCATGGTTCTGTGTTATTTTAACATTGTGCATTTAAAATGTTGGTGTTTCAATAAATAACACACAACATGTAATTAATTTAAGTGGACACACCCTTTATTAATTAATATGATTCATGTACATTGTGCAAACATATTATTCCTAGTAGGTTGAAATCATGCGGGACATTTATGGGCACAATTATTGTATCACAATATATATAAATAAACAATAACAATGCAAAACATCTATCACAGCCAGAATTAATATTAATATTTTTCGCAATTGCATTAATGTTATCACCTATATTTGATCAACAATATTTTTTTAAGGTCCCCTTTGTTCAATGTGACACAGTCCTAGACTGAAGGCCTCACAGAACAAGTAGACATGTGACATGACATATACTTTGTAGCCAGGCCCTAGACTGAAGGCCTCACTGACCAAGTCGACATATAACACATACCTTGCAGTCAGGCCCTACACTGAAAGCCTCACTGAACAAATAGACATATGACACATACTTTGTAGCCAGGCCCTAGACTGTAGATGGCAGCCACCTGCTGAGCAGTGAAGGCCTCACTGAAGAGGTAGACTGAAGACATTTGCCCACAGAACATGGAGTCTTCGTCCATGTCTTGTTTGCAGCCCAAGTAGCATTTGTCAAACACCTGGTGACATCAACAACAGTGATTATAATAATGTCATGAAAACAACATGGAGATGGGCAGGTGACACAGTAGGTGACACAGCAGGTGACACAGCAGGAATGTAAGACAACAGACGGACCAACAGAACAACTGAATGACAACCAAGCCTGAAGAGGCAGACGGAAGAGACGATGGCGTAATGGCTTTAATAACTACTAAAAAATTTGAAACCCACAAGTAATCAAAAGTAATCAAAAGAATGTGGTTAGTTCACCAATTGAGAAATGTCAATACTAGAGAAAGGAAAACAGTGAAGTCATTGGTCGAAGTGGAGAGGTAGATTAAGGTAGAGAAATAGTGTAAAGAGACTAGAAAAGAGAGGCAGGGCTAGCAGGTGTGAGAAATTAGGAGGAAGCAAGACAGGTGGAGATAGTTGAATCTGCCTCGATCCGTGTGTGGTGAATTAATATATTACAGTCGAGCTTCGTTATAACGCGGTGGTCGGGATCCACAACTTCGGACTGCGCTGTACGCGAGACGCATTAGATGTTCTCATATCTGCCACCAGGGAGCTACTAAAGAACAACGATCGCCGCCCGCTGCACCAAGCCCATGAACGCTGTTGAAGTCCTCTGTGCTTGCAGCACTGTCTCATATGCCAACATTCAGTTTATGGAACTTATTAAACTTATTATACTAGCATCAATGTGTATTATTTTTAAATGTCACACCCTGTTGATTCTTGAACTGAATAAAACACATGTACGTATATCGTTATGGAATAGATCTACTACGATGATGATGTACTGGACCAATAGGCCTACGAATCGAAAATAATAACCTGGATCTGAGCAGCCGAAAACGTATATGATTTGACAAACGTAGTATGTAAGCTGATAACACAGAAAACGACAATAGGTAGAATTAATAATTCTACTTTCAACCGATCTCAACCAAAGCATAAATTTATTACGCACCACTTAACATTGATTCATCGGTTCATATGCGGATGACGAATTCGTATTTTCGCGCACCGGTAGAGCATTGGGTTAGGAATTTGGCATGTTGGTTTCGCGTCGCGAAAACGATTAAATTTACGATGTAGTGGAAGCATGTAATTTCACCTAAGTGTTATGTTGGTATTGAATACTAAATGCATTTAAAACTGCTGATCTGATTCTTACGCGAGGTGTATTTGTAAAAATCTCGATTGCAACTTACAAACTGTCGAAGCGAAGCCAGCGACAGCGATTGATGTCGGCGACAGCGCAAAACAAACAACACGTTGATACTCATTCATTGACATTGTATATCTAATTTATCTTGAGAATTGTCAAAGCAATTCTAAGTAGGTTTAAGCCCATTTGGTATTTTCTCCAGGCGGCAGAAAATCGTTATATCCGAATCCGTGTAATAACGGGGCGCATAATAACGAGGCGCGACTGTACTATGATCCAGCAAGTGGATGTATGTTTGTATGTATGTTTGTATGTGTGTTTGTATGTTATGCTACTCCTCCTAGATGCTTTGCATATGTCAGGAGTAAACAAAACGTACAAGACAAGGTTGGACCTCTAGAAGACAGTGCTGGAAATATAATATCACAGGGGTTTTTAATGGCGGAAGACCTAAATGGTTACTTCAGTTCAGTGTTTACCAAAGAAGATATTAGTTCATTACCAGTTGCTGGATAACAAATCACCGGGAGTGGATGGGATTCCTCCAAAATTACTAATGGAAACAGTAGATCAAATCAGTATACCACTTGCAAGAGTATTCAACTTGTCATTAAAAGAGGGAGTTGTTCCGTTTGAATGGAAAGAAGCAAACATCATACCATTATTTAAAAAGGGTTCGAGAAATAAGTAAGAGAATTACAGACCAGTGAGTTTAACGTCAGTGATTTGTAAATTATTAGATAGGTTAATTAAAGACCATATGGTGGACTTCCTCGTTAAGCATAAATTATTAAATTCATCTCAACATGGATTCCTTAAAGCGAGGTCATGCTTAACAAATATGTTATGTTTTTTGGAAGAAATCACTAAGTGGATAGACGTGGGATCGCCAGTAGATATTATCTACTTAGATTTTCAGAAAGCTTTTGACAAAGTGCCACATCAAAGATTACTACTTAAATTAAAATCCCATGGTATCGGGGATAGCATAACTGACTGGATAGAACAATGACTGACTGACAGAAGACAACGAGTTGTAGTAGATGGAGAAGTTTCAAATTGGAAATCGGTTTTGAGTGGAGTACCTCAAGGATCAGTATTAGGACCTATATTATTCTTAATAAACAACATTTACAAAACGATCTAGACAGATTAGTGAAATGGTCTGAGAAATGGCAGATGCTGTTCAATTTTGGGAAATGTAAATGCCTACATACAGGACATGGGAACTTGAATGTAAACTATAAAATGGGAGATACTGTTCTGGGTACTACTGTAAAAGAAAAGGACTTAGGAGTTACAATAAGCGCTGATATGAAAGTTTCAGAGCAGTGTGGTATTGCAGCTTCAAAGGGTAATCAAATTCTTGGATTGATTAGAAGAAACATAACATACAAGGGAAAAAAGTTAATTATACCTCTTTAAAAAGCAATAGTTAGACCTCATTTAGAATACTGTATACAAGCATGGAGAGCTAGAAAGAAATAGATATGCTTGAAAGCATACAAAGGAGAGCAACTAAAATTATTCCAGAACTTATAGACCTTAGTTTTGAAGAACGCCTGAAAGAATGTAGTTTAACTACTCTTGAGACAAGGAGGTTAAGAGATCATATTAAAGTTTTTAAGATATTGAATGGGTATGAAAATATTGATAGAAATATGTTTTTCGCACCCAAGAAGGATAGCAGAACTAGAGGACATGAGGAAAAATTAGTAAAAGATCAATGTAGATTGGACATCAGGAAGCACTCGTTCTCACAGAGGACAATAAATGAATGGAACAAATTGTCTACAGATTGTGTAACTGCTAGCAGCGTGAATATGTTTAAAAACAAGGTTGACACATATCTCAGGACACAAATGTTGTACCCTCGATAAGCCAATGGCTTCCTTGTCCACTTGCCATCTGGGCCTTTGGCTTGGATGGCAAATCTTGTTAAATCTTGTTAAATCTGTTAAATCTCAGGTACCAAACTTTCAGCGACCCCCATGGTCAGGTCGTCAGTTTTATTTTTTAAATACACAACCCCCTTATTGCCTTTTCTAGGAACAATCAAATGACCCTTTGTAGTTATTATGTACAATTGTCTGCAATGCTACATGAACAATTACTTATAATTGTTGACAAAGTCATGTGTCTTTTGTTTAATTGTCCCAAGTTACGTAACACAAGGGCAACGCGTCGACAGACGTTACTATAACTGCCCGTATTATGCCACAATTTTTAGTTACAATAACCAACATGACATACTGTGATATATATAGTTAGCAAGCCTACTGTGTCCTAGACCGTATTTACAGAAAGGTAACTTACATCACTAGTGCTGACGAGCCAGGCCATTTCTGTGTGTGACACTAACTGACCGTCCACGTAGCAGTTGAGTTCGTTCTTGCTCCATCGATTGTACAAATGGACGACACTGACCATGTACCACTGAGAACAGAAAACACTTCATTTGCGCCATAATGCTCATCACATGCTCGTACAAGTGGGGTACGGTGACATAATGCTCATCACATGCTCGTACAAGTGGGGTACAGTGACACAATGCTGGACAATCAACTTTCGCTCAGTCCCAGTTGCAACAGGGTCACTCGGTGGTATAAATGAGTACCTTGCAATAGACAGTGATGGAATTATGAGAACAAAACAGCTTTTGTGCAACAATTGCAGCATGGCTGGATGCTTCCAAAGTTCAACGCAAAGTTTAAATGGTGTTTGCATGAAAAGATCTGCAAAGTGTAACACTTTGCTTTATACACAGTGTACACATGGACCACATCCACACCCACACATGCACCACACCCACACCACACATGCACCTCATCCATACTACACACGCACCCCACCCACTACACATGCACCACATCTACACCACACACACACACACCACACCATGCACACACCACATCCACACTGTGTATCACAAAACAGTATTTGTTTTTTATTGTGAGAACATTTCAATGTTTTTAAAATGCATCCGTTCTAAATATTCTTTAACCAACAACTTGTACTAGCAATACAGCTTAGTTTCAGCAAACTACATGGCAAGATTAGTTCCAGTAACATGGTCATATACCATGAGAGAAACTATTACAAACTCATAAGCAGAACCAACTTTACCTTCCTTGGTACAAAGTCATACTTGACACAATGCTGGAATCCTTTGCCTTTCACCTTCATGGCAGTGATGACCAGGGCGTTGCCAAGGAAATGACCATAGTAACCAATTCCCTTGCTTGTCTGGAAACTAAAATGACATGGTGGTTATAACAGGCACTAAATCTACTCTAATACGACGACCACTACGCTTGCAAGTTTTAGTTATTTTATTGATGTGCTCCTGCAGTGATGATGAAACAATATTTCAGGAATTTACTAAGTTTAAAGAAATCATAGAGTAAAATTTAAATATTTGTTTCATTAGAGAACTGTAAACAGTTGTGTACTCGGAAGCGAGATAGAAACCATTTGTTTACTTGGAAGTGAGAGACCTTATACAGGTCTATGCAGAAACGAGAAACCTACTGTAGACCTACTTTGAAGAATTGGTGTTCTTGCGACATACCTACCGTTGGTCTACTAGATGTAGACCTACTTTGAAGTGATAGAATTGGTGTTCTTGCAAGTGACATACCTACCGTTGGTCTACTAGATGTAGACCTACTTTGAAGTGATAGAATTGGTGTTCTTGCGACATACCTACCGTTGGTCTACTAGATGTAGACCTACTTTGAAGAGATAGAATAGGTGTTCTTGCGACATACCTACCGTTGGTCTACTAGATGTAGACCTACTTTGAAGTGATAGAATTGGTGTTCTTGCGACATACCTACCGTTGGTCTACTAGATGTAGACCTACTTTGAAGTGATAGAATTGGTGTTCTTGCAAGTGACATACCTACCGTTGGTCTACTAGATGTATGTTTTGAAGTGACAGTGTAGGCATACATTGAATTGAGGGACTTAATTTGACCTAACTTAGGACTCACCAGTAGAGAAATGGTTTCTCTCGTTCAATGTTAGTGCCAGTCACCGGGTCAAGGCGGAACCAGCAGTGGAATGTCCAGCCACTTTGGTACGGCCATCGAGCAATCGGAGGCAGATGAATTCCCTGTAAGAACAGGCAGAGATACATACAAAGGTTCACCCTTGCCACCGGGAAAATACAATTTTGCCCCCCTACACCCACACCCTTTGTTAGTCTGTTGTTATTATGGTGTGCTATATGAATCGGTAAAACACACCATTAAGTTCTTACTGAGCAATACCATTTTACATTAAACAAATGCAGATTTCACTGATCTGAAATGACCTGCCATGAAAGTTTAATGTCGACATACAATGCAATGCGAGAAATTTGCATTTTGCGTTTCAACTGCAACAACTGCATGAATCCATGTTAATAATAGTATGTAGACTGGTTATCAGCACAAAGAACCTATAATCTTTAGATTCTTAACTAGAGAAAACAATTATGTAGCTGAATGGGTGTTAGGAAATAGGGAATGTACCAAACTCACCGCTCCTTTCTTGCCGGGGAAGCTAAAGAACTCATTCGCCCCATGTTTCTGAGGCATCAAACGAAGCACTTGAAGCAACTTCACTGAATGGTGTGGCTAAACAAGATGAAATAACACATTAATGGTGTGGCTAAACAAGATGAAATAACACATTAATGGTGTGGCTAAACAAGATGAAATAACACATTCAAGCAATGTAAACCTAACATTAAAAAAATATCTTAATTGTAATTATCTTGACAGTCTATATTGTACGTTTTTTTTTTATTTTACTTACATTTGCCCACCCCCCCATTACACCACATCATTTATTATGAGATGATAACAAAGATGTAAATAAATAATAATTATTAAGGGTGGCATGTAAATATTGATTTTGGTAACATAAATATTTGAAATGCCTGTTTGTTAGAATTCCTGTATTGTCACTGTATCACAATTCAGCATGTTAGCAAAGTTTCATTACCAAAAGTTGATTGAATTACAGCAATTTTGATGTCATAATGAATAATATAGTTAAATTCTACATAATTATATCAAATAATTTCATTATATAGCAGTGACAGTTTTTAATTCAACAACTTGTTCTAGATTTGATATCTATAGCACAACATTTAATTATAGAGTACCGTTGTTTTTAATTCAATAACATGTTCTAGAATTGACATAATAATGTTATATTAACCCCACAACTGCTTCTGTTTGGTCTACTTGTTAGCAGCATAGATTTAGAGTATGTTGCTTGCATTTGTGTAATATTTACCCATTTTCCATTCTGCCCCTTGAGTAGGCCAATCAGCAGTCTTAGTTCCTTCACTGTGATACTGTAGCTCGCCAGTACACATAGCATGTCAATGAACAAGTCTGAAACACAGCACACAGCTAGTGTTGGCAATCGGTTTCATTTTCATAATCGATCATCAGTTTTACATTCATAATCGATCACAGGTTCTATTTTCATAATCGATCATCGGTTTGATTTTCATAATCAATCACCGGTCTGATTAAAAAATCAATCGTCAGTTTAATTTTCATAATGGATCATCGGTTTGATTTTCATAATCAATCGTCGGTTTGATTTTCATAATTGATCGTCAGTTTGAATTTCATAACAGAATATTGGTGTGATTTTCAAAATCGACCACTGGTTTGATTTTCAAAATCGATTGTCGGTTTGATTTTCATAATCGATCATCAGTTTGATTTTCATACTCAATACAAACCGATTGATGATTGATTATATAATCAGTTTGTGGGCAGCCATTGTAGGAAAGAATTCATTTACATTTTCGACAGCGCACTGACTTTTTCAACAGAATAACAGAAAGGGGAAGCCACAGAATAGCCAATCACAGAAGTCGTCTCTCTTTCCATTGCCCAGAGAAGTCATGGAACGGAAACAATATTCAGCACAAATTTGTGATAAATTAATTGATTGAATGCATGAACCAATCAATCATTAAAAAATCTATTAATTGAAACAACACTATTGATACAATGTATCTACTGGTGGGTTATGATAGTAGCTATTTTATCTACCAGAAGGTTTATAACAAAGGTTATTGTTAATGTGCTATAAAATTAGCTCTGAATATGTCCCTCTTAGAATGTCATAAAAGTAGCTAAACAGGTCCTTGTCAGAATGTCATAAAAGTAGCTCTAAATATGTCCCACTTAGAATGTATTAAAAGTAAGTTCCTCTTAGAACGTTCTAAAAGTAGCTTAATATGTCCCCAAAAGAGTGTCCTAAAAGTAGCTAAATATGTACATGTTAGAATGTCATAGAAGTAACTAAATATATCCCAGTGGTAGACTGTCCTAAAAGTAGCTAAATCATGTCATGTCATGTCAGAATATCATAAAAGCAGCTACATGGGTCCCTGTTAGAATGTTACAAAGTAGCAGTATATATACATACATGCTAATACATCATAAATGTAGCTATATAATTACCTGCTAACATGTCATCGGCGCTCCTCAGTTGAGCCAGTGCCCGTTCGATCAGGCCGATTTCAGTACAGGCCTGAAGATTGCGGGTGCTCTTGCGCAGGATTGCTGTGAAGTGACTCCATAGTTCACCCTGGTGAACAAAACAACAACTACATAAAAATGTCTGCTATTTCTCAAATGGTGAAACACTTAACAGGGCTTAAAATTCGCTTGAAAATCTGAACTTTCAAAATTAGTGGCCAGCAATTAAATTTAGGGGCCAATTGGCCAGGATAGCAGGTTTCATCTAGTAAAATTATTAAATACTATGGTTGCGCGTAACCCAAGCCTGTGTATATGGCCTAGAGATCAATGCAATCAGGGAAAAACAAGAGAAAGCTTGTGGAATTAATTATGGGAGTGAAAAAAAGTAAAGAATGGAGGAGCTGAGGGGGGAGCTGAGGGAGGGAGCTGAGGGGGGAGCTGAGGGGGGAGCTGAGGGGGGAGCTGAGGGGGGAGCTGAGGGGGGAGCTGAGGGAGGGAGCTGAGGGAGGGAGCTGAGGGGGGAGCTGAGGGAGGGAGCTGAGGGGGGAGCTGAGGGGGGAGCTGAGGGGGGAGCTGAGGGGGGAGCTGAGGGGGGAGCTGAGGGGGGAGCTTAGTGTGAAATAGAGTTTTAGGAAGAAGCTGGTGAGGAGTTAGATTTGGTGGTAGTGGAGAACGTCACCAAGTGATGCAGGTAGCGGATACAGTAGTGAAATAAGAACAGTGACAGAAGAAGGAAAACAAAAATATGTGTATATATAATATATTGACCTCCTACATCTTTTTTTATTTTTATTAATTCATATCATTAGAATTTGGAATGTGCCAAATACCATGACATGTATTTCCCAGTTTAATAGCTAAATAACAATATTTTTTAGCATAATACTGACCATGTACTATTTCTTCTGAAGTTCAGAATTATGTGAACACTGTAATCATACCGCCAGAAAATTACTTGTATAAACTAGCAGAGAGATTCTGATAAGAATTAGAATTCGGCAAAAGAATCAGAGATAATTTACAAAAAATGCCGGATTATTGAGCATGTGAAAACCTGTCCCAATACCATGCCTTGGGGCATGGCTATACCCACTGTTGGGCACCGGCAGTTGTGTTTAACTACATTCTCACATCAATTAAAAATTATAAAATGTACGTTCACAAAGTCATGCAATATTAGTTATATATCATAATAAAAAAAATATGTGCAGTGATGTTGGTTTGTAATGTAATTCAAACCACGTCACAAAAACATTCGACTTCCCCATTTGACTTCACAACACGTGTCACAAGCTAGATACTACAATTATTTTAATGTTTCATGAAACAATTATTAAGTGCGGTGCTGTGGTAATTATCTTAGTTCTGTGTCGAATACAAGTACGCATAACAACGAAAATATGGGGAATAAGACGAAAACGCAAGTGCCATAATCGGTCACCGCAGTCGTGGAGCACATTCTGAAAGTTTGGCAATGATGTTTGACAAGATACATTCCAGAGCACCTTATATCTAAATCTATTCATGATTAAAGATAATGAGCGTACATCTAAAGAAGTGCAGGTGTGATATGTGATAGGTAGAACTTGTAAAAAAGACGCTCATTTCGACGTGCACGTACAGCGGTGACACCTAGTGGTGCAAAACGAACGATCGAATGGCACAGCCAAATTGAGGGCTCCTCCGTCCAGAAGCTGGTAGCGCTACGATTTTACGTTGGCTGTTAACGTCTTATGCAGCTAAATGTTTCATTTGAATGATTTGCGTAACCTATGCATGTTGCAACATTGGAGGTCCAACTTGAACCATTTTTGAAGTAATACAACTTACAAAATGCATTCGCCAACTGGCGCCCACTATTAAAAAAAACACTCGCCACGACAATATTTGGGCCCTATTGGCAAGCCACAGCTCACAAATTTAAGCCCTGCTTAAATATGCAGCATGCACCATCATACTGTGTTTTTATGACATTTGATTGTCCTAACGACCAAAGGAGATTTATATGCAGTATTTCCTTTAATATTTACTAACTTATTCATCCAAAAATCTTTTCAACAAGTTGATTTGTGATCTTTTAAAAGGTCTCTGAATTTGTAGTTCAGCCATAAAAATGTATAGTACTTGTCTACTGGCTAATAAAGTAACATTGTATTATCGAAAAAAAAATTTAAAAGTGTGTTAGCTTGGATTAAACTGTCACTGTGTAACTAACTATGCGCTTATTAAATAAAATGATATTAGTGTTTAATATTCACAAAATACAATAATTAATTTTTTTAATAATGGTTTCTGGAGAAACATACAAATTTAGCTTTAGAGCATCACACAATTTTTTTTAATATTATATAAACCCAGACTCAGTTTGCCAGATATTTTCCCATATAACTACAGTTACAGTTGAGTAGGCCTACTACAAAGAAGGACAATTTCTGTTGTATCGGAAAACAGAGAAAAGGAGATACTGAAAATGTTAAAAAAAATTAAACTGCAATACATAGCATATAATACAAAAAACAAACATGTTTTACTTGAAAAAAATTACTTTACAATATTTACACTTAATAAAGAAAACAAAAGTGAAAACGAAAGTGAAAGTGCACTCACCTGAAGCATGGAAGAGCAGTGGCTCATGAGATCTAACATGTGTAGAATGTTCTCAGGATCCTGGATGATGAAGTTTGTCTCCAGCTCAAACTCACCCCCCACCAGCTGAAACAGACATACAGGAACTGTTCAGTGACACTGTATTGTGACACATATTGAAGGTACAACAACTGATAATTTTAATCATAAAATTATACTATAATATAGCATAAACTATATATAATCTCGACTGCCCGAATGTGTTTTAATGAACCACAGTTTCTTTAATAAATAGAGTGTTATCTGTCTATGAATATCAACTTTGCCGTTCACTACAATGGCAAACAGCTGTCGACAACTTCTAATTCCTGTGGACAAAGTTTACTGGGTTCAGGGGTTCGCAGGATCATGTGATCACAGTGATGCGCATATCATTAACACACATAAAAATTATATCTTTTCCACATGCAACGTAAACATGATATTCAGCCCAAAACATTCAAGTTACAGATAATGGGCAAATTATATTTTTTAAATATGGTTCATTAAACCAACATTTGGCCAGCCAAGATGTTAGAGTTGATATATTAAATTCAACCTAATAAGCATATGTTTTGTTTGGGCAATTGGGCAATGAAAAAATGTAAAGGAATCTGTTCTTATAAGCATACACCAAAAAAATTTTCTCTAGACGATAAGGTAACTGTTTAGCACTAGTAGTGTCATTTGGTGACTAGTGTAGAACTGAAAAATTGTGCCAACTGTTTAACACCAGATGGCGACACTTTTCAGTTGTTCCACACTAGTCAAATTACAATAATTTTGGATCCTGCTGATTAAAAAAGGGGTGTATGCTAATTAGGGCATGTACGCTTAATAGGTCGAATACAGTAGTTTATTATCGCTATACTATATACAAACGATCAGACGCTATACCCTTAAGATATTATCAAGCTGAATGCAAACCATTGAAATGTTATTTCAAGAAAAATATGGCAACCATGATAAAATGGATAAAGTAATTCCATCCATTGGAAATCATGCATAATAAAATTAGCATGTCTGGCTACTTTTTTCAGGTCAACTGTTACATTGTTTCTAGAAAATCGTTATTATCATTTTGTGCATGAGAAAAGTAGGTGAGCACTTGTTAAAATAGTTTCTATGTAATGACTAGAGAGTAGTAAAAGAGATTTTATAATTTCCAGAAGATTGCTACATCCATGAGAATGCATTTTACATTAGATACACCACAATTCATCTCTTTTAATATTCAGGAATGCAAAATTCCCTGACTTTCCATTTAAATAATTCAATTTCCCTGACCTTCAGAACATATTAAACATAGCCCAACCAATGATGTACACACAAACATGCATCTAAATCCTACAAGCACACCGTACTTCAGTCATATCACTTTCCCGACACACCCAAACCTCTTTATAGCTTTTTTCACATCAGCAGCCATTAATGTGAAAATCAATAATCAACACAACTGAAATATTTCCACAAAAGCATATCTTCTTACATTCCCCTCACGATGTTGTGCAATATGCAATAAAATAGGCAGATTAATCATATTTCCCAACAATAAATAAAATTTTAGATTGATGACTTAGAAAACAAATGTAATGTTAATTTTCATAGGAATATAAGCTTCCTCATTATTCAGATTTGGCTATACAGACAGGGTTGAAAAAATCATGATTTTTTATTTTTTTATTTTATTTAAATCAGATTTTTTTATTTATTTGATTTTTTTGAAATCTGGTATATAGACATTTATATAGATGTTGATATTTATAAACTCTTTCAAATGTGTTCTATTCAAATTGATTTGGGCACTTGTCTTAACAGAGGGTACAAGATTTTTGCTTATATAAAGACATTAGACAATGTCCACAAGGCCTCACCCCTGTAGTTGCATAATCTGTCTTGGAAAGGAAAGCATGCTGTGTGTGTGGCTGTAGCAGTGCTAATTATTATTTGCTGAGAGAGTGGATTAGCACCGGTCCAGGGCTCTGTGTACTCTTAGGGTCTCCAACCAGACAACAAACTGGTACAGTATTAAACAATTGTAGCCCAGACTGTCTCACTTGAGTCAACATACTGAATTGGTAACAACTTCTGGCTTGAAAAGATGCTTCCTCTGGAAGACAAGTTTTTGTGGATTCAATGCATTCAGAAAGGGAATAGCTCAAACATACACATTGTCATAAAATATTTGACTACCACGCTATCTGGTGTCAATACAGCTACAAGTGTGCACACATTGTGCTTTTGTATTAAAAAAACATATAAAACTTTGTTGATCTCGATGCTTGTAAACAATTATTTGTGTTAAATTCATATAAATCAGCGATAAAAAAATTCGGAAGTAAAAAAAAATCATAAATCAATTATTTTTTTGGAGTGATTTAAATCATGATTAAATCAATGATTTAAATCAATGATTTAAATCAAATGATTTAAATCAAATGATTTAAATCAAACAACCCTGAATATAGATAAACGAAGAAGAACAGTTTGATTGGAATCATTATATGCAATGAGGAAGAATAGTTTGATGGGACAGTAGGACTCATCATGAGCAATGAGAAATAATGATTTTATGAGACGCATCAAAAACATTAAGGAAGAATAGTTTGATATGATACAGTACAAAAAAAATTTGGAAGAATAGTTTGATAAGACACATTACAAACGATGCAGAAGAATAAGTTGATAGGACATATTATAAGCAATGAGGAAGAATAGTTTGATATGATAGTATTAAAAAAATTAGGAAGAATAGTTTGATAAGACACATTACAAACGATGCAGAAGAATAAGTTGATAGGACATATTATAAGTAATGAGGAAGAATAGCTTGCTGGGACATATTACAAGCAGTGAGGAAGAATAGCTTGATGGGGCATATTACAAGCAATGAGGAATAACAGTTTGATGGGGCATATTACAAGCAATGAGGAAGAATAGCTTGATGGGGCATATTACAAGCAATGAGGAATAACAGTTTGATGGGGTATATTACAAGCAATGAGGAAGAATAGCTTGATGGGGCTTATTACAAGCAATGAGGAATAACAGTTTGATAGTACTGACACATTATAAGCAATAAGAAAGAATGGTTTACTGGATAAACTGACTGGAGGATGACCATGAATGCTAGCAAACATGTCAATCACCAGGTCTGACACATGTCAATCAATCAACACAAAAACATATGAAACATGTCACTCAACAGGAAATATGTAAGAGCAGATGGGAAGGTGATCTGAGCGACAGACCTGCTTCATGGAATATTAGAAGTCATTCATAATTGTCAACATTTAGTTGTTCGCACAAAATATACTAATTTAAATAAATGTCAGTCGCATGTGAAATGTGCCACGCAGTGAACAGTTACAAACCCTCTATTGTTTTAAATTAACAGATCCTCCATGAGACTGTTGCCTAGCAACAAGATACATCAAGCTAATAAACATGGCCACCGCCATCAGACACTCCATCATTTATCGCCCCAACATTTGTCTACACGAGATAAAAACAAAAGTAACATTGTTTCAGCTAGATTAGTATGTAAAAAAGCTTGATCTGACAGCTGCATGCTACCATGCTACTGCACACTACCTTATTAATGTAATATATTATATGTAAACACGGTTGCTAAGGCGAAGCTTGACAGAGGTCACACTCATAATTAGAATTGTGACGTGGACCTGTGAGTTGTGTAATTGTTCACCGCAAGGCATCGCTACATTGATATTTGTTTTTCAGCCTGCAGAAACATTATAAAGTGCTAGTTCAGGGAGGTAGGTCTGAGAATTGGTATGCTTTGTACAAATAGGGAAATGTCAACAATTGTAAACAACCCCTTAAAGGTGCCATATTAAATACTCTGAAGAAGATAACAAATCCGCCCAGGAATATTGGAACTGGTTTTTATTTGGCATAATTAATACAGATAACAAAATGCATATGATATATATTCTACAAAGCCAAAACAACATAACAGTGACGTGCTGGGAAGAGATCACAATAACTGGATCAGCAAACCCAGGGAATCCCCAAGCCCATCATGGTGCTGAGAAAACATGTTTCCAGAGATGAATGCCCAGCACTCGAATTGGAAAGCAATAACTGACAAAAAACCGCTCCTTTCCCAGCTGTTGCTGACTCTCAATGCAGTGACGACAGCAATAAACAAACAGGGAGTGATTGGATGGACAGTATGAAAACAGTCAGTTTGCTTCATTACCAGGGAACCTATTCCCAAACACTCTCACCAGACGTGACGGAAATATCAGATATTAGTCTACCACAGGGTCTATGCGGCTCTGGGTTGATCAGATTCAAGAGCTTTTCATTACATTTCAAGATTTTTTTAAGATCAATACTTTGAAAATTTAGGACCTTCTTCAAAACAAATTCTGTACAAAATAACAAACGATCTAGGAGACATTTATTTATTTGGTGAATAAATTGTATCATGATTAAAGAAGCATATCACTGAGTGATACGCAGTCTATCTCACATTTGTCAAATATAGCCTAGGGCGTTAATCTAGTTTGGTGAAATCAAGGGGAGGGGGGGACTATGATTAAATGACATTGGTGTTGTTGATGTTTTGAGATGGCGTCTTAGTCTTGGCTGTTTTGGATATGAGATTTGTACCAATATATTTCAGGTTTTGCTTCATAGTAATAACGACTGATAAAATAGTTTTTGCTCATTTGCTGCCAAGTTGCAGCACTTGGTTTTTTTATGATCATATAAGACACGTTGACAAGTCAGATGATTCTACTGAACCAGCGTGTCCCTTGCTGGAAGTTGAACGATATTAGTTTTTTGACAAATTATTTCATTCTCAGTTTTTGTGGCATATGTATGGCTGTAGAATTGATGCTATATCTTGCTAGCTTGCTAGCAACGGGCCTTTCAAGCAGCTAAAGCTGCCATGTGATTACTACTTTCATGAAGTCTAGAAACTGGTCATTGCATAAATTTTGTATGGTCATCTGAAGCTGCATCAAATAGCAGGACGTCTACGGGGCACAGACCGCAGTTGATTGACGTCTACGGGGCACAGACCGCAGTTGATTGACGTCTACCGGGCACAGACCACAGTTGATTGAAGTTGATTGACGTCTACAGGGCACTGACCACAGTTGATTGACGTGTATGGGGCACAGACCCAGGGTTGAAAAAAAATCATGATTTTTATTTAAAAAATTAAACAAATCAGATTTTTTTTTAATTTAAATCAGATTTATTTGATTTTTTTTATTTATTTGATTTTTTTAAATCTAGTATATAGATATTTATTTAGATGTTTAAATTTGTAAACTCTTTCAAACATGTTCTATTCGAATCAATCTGGGTTCTTGTCTTAACAGAGGGTACATGATTTTTGCTTATATCAAGACATTAGACAATGTACACAAGGCCTCACCCCCTGTAGTTGCATAATTTGTCTTGGAAAGGAAAGCATGATGTGTGTCCAGGGCTCTGTGTACTCTAAGGGTCTCTAACCAGAATACAAACTGGTACAGTATTAAACAACTGAGTCAACATACTGAATTGGTAACAACTAGCACAAGCTATAAGTGGACTTTAATTCAGGGCTTCTGAGTTGAAAAGATACTTCCTCTGGAAGACACGTTTGTGTGGCTTCACTGCATTCAGAAAGGGAATAGCTCAAACATACACAATGCCATAAAATATTTGACTATCAGGCTATCTGGTGTCAATACAGCTACACAAGTGTGCACACTTTGAGTTTTGTATTAAAAAACATACAAAACTTTGTATTGATCTTGATGCTTGTAAACAATTATTTGTGTTAAATTCATATAAATCAACGATTAAAAAACCAGAAGTAAAAAAAAATCATAAATCAATTGCAAATTTGCAGGCACTACATCTGAAATACTTCCGGAAGTCTAACTGCAGTCTGACCCCTTTAGAGACACAGTGACTGGTCTGGGGGAGTTTTATGATAACTACCAAGATAATGGCCCAGTCCCCTAAGTACACTTCAGTGACACTATACATGGCACTATGCAGCAGTTAGTGTCTGCAAGTGATTTCTCATTGCTCTCTCCGTCTGTCTCCTATCTCCTACTGCAATGCTTGTCAAGTTCTCCTGGGTCAAATCATGCTCAAATTGAAATATGACCAATACGGTGCTCTACTGCAATGCTTGTCAAGTTCTCCTGGGTCAGATCATGCTCAAATTGAAATATGACCAATACGGTGCTCTACTGCAATGCTTGTCCAGTTCTCCTGGGTCAGATCATGCTCAAATTGAAATATGACCAATACGGTGCTCAACTGCAATGCTTGCCCAGTACATGTAGTTACCAGAGTAGGATAAGCAAATAATCCCGGACACTGGTCGGATATAATTATGATTTTGCAATATATATGAATTCATTGGTGGTTGGATATGTGTCTATTACACTAACTTCTAACACCAAAAAAATTGACTTTTAATATTATGATTCGTCAACAGTTGTTGTTGAAGAATCCAAATAATGAAAGTTCGTTTTCAAGTTTTAGAAGTTAGTGTAATAGACACATATCCAACCACCAACATTGTGCAGATAAAATGGACTTCCATTGTTTTGACTCTTCAACAGCGATATATATATATATATATATATATATATATATATATATATATATATATATATATACATATATATATATATATATATATATATATATATATATATATATATATATATATATATATTTAGTTATTTATTAGTATAAATTTTTTACATGTATTTATATTTTTAACTTGTTTATTTCTTAACTTGTTTATTTTTCACTTGCTTATTTTTAACTGTGTTTATTTATTTAACTTGTTTATTTTTATTTTATTTATTTTATAATTCATACTTATATGTACATGGGTTTATCTGATCAAAATGAAAGTATTCATATTCATATATTTGTACTCATACTATAAATTATACTAACAAAAAGGCAATACCCAGTAGTCTTTACACCACTGATGTCCGAATGTACATCATGATTAAGCAATTAGCATATACACACAGAGACATGCTGTGCTGGCACGCACAACTACACAGTGCATGCATGCCATCAGACCAATCCCATGACACAGACAAACATTGACTGTGCTAATGAAAAGGGCAGTCCAGACACTGTACTCAGCCATCGACTAGTGAGATGAAGGAAGCAAGACTCTCTCCAGTCATCCGCGTTGACAGCATCATGCGGAGATGCATTTCTAAGAGCCTATTCTATTCTAAGCTCCTATTCTATTCTAACAGCCTTTTCTATTCTAAGCTCCTATTCTATTCTAAGAGCCTATTCTATTCTAACAGCCTATTCTATCTGCAGAGGCAGGGAGTGGATAATCCATGGATAGGTGTGAAAACGCCTTTATTATCGCTCAGCTATTCCATGTTCTTTTTGTGTATCACACGGACATGATGTACATGTGTGCAATGACACATACATGATGTACATAGGTGTTATGACACATACTTGATGTACATGTGTTATGACATGTACATGATGTACATGTGTGTTATGACACGTACATGATGTACATGTGTGTTATGACACGTACATGATGTACATGTGTGTTATGACACGTACATGATGTACATGTGTGTTATGACATGTACATGATGTACATGTGTGTTATGACACATACATGATGTACACGTGTGCAATGACACATACATGATGTACATGTGTGTTATGACACGTACATGATGTACATGGGTGTTATGACACGTACATGATGTACATGTGTGCAATGACACATACATGATGTACATGTGTGTTATGACACGTACATGATGTACATGTGTGTTATGACATGTACATGATGTACATGTGTGTTATGACACATACATGATGTACACGTGTGCAATGACACATACATGATGTACATGTGTGTTATGACACGTACATGATGTACATGGGTGTTATGACACGTACATGATGTACATGTGTGCAATGACACATACATGATGTACATGTGTGTTATGACACGTACATGATGTACATGTGTGTTATGACATGTACATGATGTACATGTGTGTTATGACACATACATGATGTACACGTGTGCAATGACACATACATGATGTACACGTGTGCAATGACACGTACATGATGTACATGGGTGTTATGACACGTACATGATGTACATGTATGTGAAAAGAACTCATTTGTAGCATACTCTGATAACAGTTTGCCGTATTTGTGGTCATGTAACGGATTCTCTCCGATTGCAACATACCCTGCAGGCAGAGAGACTGGAGGGACCCGGAGTCTCTCTAGGTTATTCTATTTGCTTGAACACTTTTTCACATTAAAACTTATTGTTTTTCAGTTCACCACAACTCAAAATACTCAACTGTGGGTGTCAACTGATGTAGGCAGTGGTGATCTCTTTCAAACAATGTCACAGAAATTTAGTATGTAAGATTGGAACACTTGTGGATAAACGTAAATAAGAAAGTTGGCTTTCACACATCGGTACCCTTGATGGCGTAGTGTTCAGGCGTGAGTGGTAATATGACAAATATGCTATGTCAGTGTGTCTGGGTAGAAGTGTTCCTGTCATTTCCCACACATTAGTCAATATATCATCCAGCAACATTCAGCCAATATCTAGTCACAACATGTGCCCAGTGAAGCATGTCCACATCATCTGCTTGACCAATATGACTGTTGAATATGATGTAGCACAAACAAACAATTCAGGACGATAGATAATTAATCCGTGAAATATTAAACTCTACTGCACATTTAATGTTATTTTACAAATAGGCCTACTGTCTTTCTTGGAAGTGTCGTCGAATTACTCAAATCTCTCAGCTTTCCTTGGCTATAAACCACCTGTGACTCAGCCTAGCAAAATCGTTTATTGACTTACTAGAAACCTTAGCCAAACTGATACATGCTTCAAACTGTAATGCTTCAAATAATTATTGCCCTACATGCTTTAAATTGCCATATACCTCAAACGTTTTGGCTTGGCATAATACTGGGACCAACACGCACCTCAAACTGCCATTTCCAGTGGACTGTCATATGCCCCAAATTGACATTTTCCTTGGACACATTTTCAAGCCAGTTGGTAAAATGTCACAGCACTCAGTGTTTCTCATGTCGACATAGATGTAATATATTGTATGGTTTTTGTGTTGAATACTGTTTTGTCGTCTTTGGGACAAATAAATATTTCCTGTTTCCTGTATGGTTTATTGAGGGCTTAGCAGCAAGTTCTTTTTGGATTGTACATTGATTTTAATTCCTAAAAACAACATACATTTTTTCTGATCAGTTCATAAGCGAAATAAATACACATTATATGACATTCTGCAGCAAACATGTAAGTAATACTAGTACCATATTTAACCAATTAAGTGTACATGCCCAAATTAGCATACACCCCCTATTTTAATCAGCAGGATCCATATTTTTTTTATTTGACTAGTGTGGAACAACTGTAAAGTGTTGCCATCTGATGTTAAATAGTTGGCACCACTTGTTCTACACTAGTCACAAAACGACACTACTCTAGTGTTAAACAATTATCTTATTGTCTAGAGGAACACCTTCTGGTGTACGTTTATAAGAACAGATTCCTTGACATTTTTCATGGCCCAATTTTTGCTCAAACGTACTGTATGATTATTAAGTCGAATATGGCATATGACAAATAACCTGAACTGGCAACCTAGACTATGTAAACATGATTGGTTAATTTAATCCATGGGAATCAGTCTTCCTAATAGCCAACCTATGTCCAGCGGACAGCACTTGGGGTAGCCATGGCGATGCTGGACAATCTCCAATCATTTGTATAAGAAAAATTCATCAATGGGAATTTAATGGTCAGTTGTGACACAAGTGAATTCCATTAAACCCTGAATAATCATTAAACTAAAATGTGCAAAACACATACGGAATAGTTAGAAATATGATCTAATTAAATAGTATGTGTAATCTTGCTATATCAATGACCTCACTGGATGAACAATGTAAAATCAATACCCTGGAAATGATCAAATTGGTGATGCCTAGCTAGTCATCCTGGGCAAATAAACCTCCGGCAGATACCAAAGTGCATCATCATCAGATGTCTCTTCACATCAAAGACACAATCAATGCAATATGCAGTAAAGACATTCATTGCATGATTGGGTAAGTTGATCAGCATTCAAATGACACAGACCTCCAAACTCTCCTGGATTGTCCAAGAAATCACCGTTTACATGCCACCTCCCACCCAACATTGTAAATCCCCTGGAAATGACAGCAGGACTCCCCTCAGTACAGTCTCCCCCTCAGTACAGTCTCCCATTCAGTACAGTCTCCCCCTCAGTACAGTCTCCCCCTCAGTACTGTCTCCCCCTCAGTACTGTCTCCCCCTCAGTACTGTCTCCCCCTCAGTACTGTCTCCCCCTCAGTATTGTAATGATAACTACAGTGGCACTTGGAATAGTGCATACCTCTGCCATTTGGAACAGTTCATCAGTTTCAATATGCAAGTAAGATAAGTATGTTTGCAAGCTTTCAACATACATCTGCTTATTTCAGTAAAATTGCATTATGAATGACAACATGAACTGAAGTAAAAATTATGAAAACTCAGATGAAAATTATGTTTCCTAAGTTCCCAGAATCCTGACTCAGAACACACCAGAAGCCGTATGTTGCAGCTTGAAAACAATCAAATTTAACAAGATCGCCATCCAAGGCAAAGACAATTTCTATGGGAGCTTCTACGGGTGCTCCCTATCATGAACAGGGACGTGCAACAGTTACCAGCAAGGGACCACAGAAGATTTAGGGTGGAAATGTCTGTGATGGGGAGTTCATTCCAGAATTTAGGCACAGCCACAGAAAATGTGCACATGCCCGGGCAGCCCAGCTAATACACATAGACGAGGTGATATTCCCATAAACCACATGTCAGTCAGACTCAGACTATGGGAACAGGGTTGGCAGTTTTCTGACAGGACAGTTTCTACCGTGGTTTAAACAATGGTTTCGACCATCTCGTCAGAAATACCTTTCTGACATCAAAATGTCAGAAACTGACATTTTCTTTAAAAAAATTATCACATGCCATTTTGTTTAATGTGTAGATTGTATATTAAAACAATGTAGTAATGCTTTAGTAACCTGTTACATGTCAGCTTCATTGTGTAAGATTAAAAAAATCAATATAAAAAGAAAGATTCAAAGCAGATCCAGGCAATCATTTGAAGTCCCAATTTCCAGAGCTGAACTATTAAGTGAGCTACAAAATTTTTTTTAAGAGTATTGTCTGAGCTTGCTTTTATCATATGTGCACTTGTCTATGCTTGATGGAGGTATAAGTTGATTGGCCCAATGCTTTCTACTCAGCAAGTTGCTTGGCCAGCTGCCTGTTGCTATACCTTCACATGGAGATACACTGTTACATGTGAAAGAAGTGCAAATTGATTACCCACATTTTTTTTAGACATTAGAATAGTGACTTTAATAGTGCTAGTAGCACCACTGTGTGCACCAACCATGTTTAAGGGTGGAAGACCAGTTAAGGCTGTGTGGGAATATTTTGTTGAAATGGAAAGTAATGGAAAACAGTTGCTAGATGCAAGTTCTGTGGTCACCAGATTTCACCCAAATGTGATAGAATACTGGTCCATCACACCAAGTGCAGAAAATCATAAATTATATAGCATGTATTAGATTCTGGCAGTTTCTGATGGATTTCTGACAGTTTCTGATGGATTTCTGACAATTTCTGACAGTTTCTAACAAATTTCTGACAGTTTCTGACGTATTTCTGACAGTTTATGACGTAAGAAACCCGCCAGAAACCAGTTTCTGACATTATCACATCAGAAATACCTTTCTGACTGTCACAAACCCAACCCTGAATGGGAATAACATCAAACCATTCTTCCTTCAACTGGTTACGTTACCGTTTATCCATCACATCGTAAGCTTATTATTGTCATCTGATCATCTGCCCTAGTAGACAGTGCTCAAACAGCAAAGGAGTCATCAATAATTCTATCAGGCAGAATCAATACATCAGGGAGTGGCTGTATATATAATTAGATGAGCAGCAATTACATGGACAGAATGTTAAATACACTAATGCATCAAATGTCAAACTTGATCACTGTATTAAAAACTGTTAGCTTTCACCATAAATGAATGATGGCAGAGATTAATCAAATGTCAAATGGTCTGGATTATCTGTAAATTTGCATGGTGGAAAACCACAAATAACCAGTTTTAGCCAGTATGACACAAATTAACCTCCAAAGCCGGAAACCACAAGTTTAGAACTACACACATTAGGAATCAATTAATAGTAGAATCTTAAACATTAAAAATTTGCATAATTTCCAGCACCAGAAGAAAACACGCAAAAAACATTTATACTAAATATCAAAAAGTAGAAAAGCATAGTCACCACTCCTGCTAATACAAAGTAGGAAAATACTAGAAGAGGTACATATGATTAATGCCTAGGCTCATTATTACGCTGTTGAAGAATCAAAACAATGGAAGTCTATTTTTATGTTCACCACGTGGTTGGATGGATATGCGTCTATTAGACCAACTTCTAACACAACAAAACGGACTTTCATCAAAATGTGTTACAAGTTAGTGTAAGAGACACATCCAACCAACCACATTGTGCAGATAAAAATGGACACCCATTGTTTGGACTCTTCAGCAGCAATAAGTATAAATTGTAAGTGGATTCTATACATCACCAACAATTTAATATCCCCATTTTGTAAATCAGAATTTAAATGTTCTTCATGAACAAACCAGTGAAAATTTACGTCTCAATATTAGACAGGCAGACGGACAGACAGGTGTATTTTATTAGATCCATATGCATATGTATCTCTCAACAATTAAGTATATAAAAGCATATTTTTTTTAAAATATGCATGTATTATATAACTATTAAACAAGGGTACAGGAGACTCCCGTTGAGGCTAAGATATAGCCACTCTCACAGGATCCACCCAAGTATAGTTAAAAATCCTGGCGTATACAAATAGTAGCAAATCAGTAGACCGACTGACATATTCAAGGCTATACACAATGTAATTTGTTTACATTTTATAGGTGATTAGAATGGTTATTCATCCAAATAGGTACAAGACAAACTGGCTACTAATTCATATTGACAAATGTAACAATTTCGGAGTGTACACAGAGCTGTACAATGTAGGCAAATAATGATATTTAATTAAGTTGCAAAACCGTGTAAGCTGTGAGTGTAGATTTAGTTTTTTACTAAATCAGATGCATTACTACTGATCACATGTGGCAGAGTGTATCCGATACTTTTTGCAAATTCATGTTGTACCCTGGTTGTGTATATGTTGCATTGTCCTTTGTCCACGTGTTAAAATTGTGAATACAACTGTTCTGATCATGCGGTATGTTTTGAAGGTAGACGTGAAATTTGTAGTGTTTAAATTTATGATATCACATTTTTAGCCCCAGGCCATTATGCACTAGTTTAAGTGTGGCAGTATCAGCGTGTTGTACAATATGATGATTGATCTTTATATATAAGAGGTAATAACCGTTTTAATCTATATAGAATATCAATCCTCCTTGAACACCTACCGGGTATTTTAAATTTTGCTGATATGACTTTTCCAGTTAAGTTGTTCATTAAAACTTATTCCAAGAAAACTGAATTCAAACACTCTATCAATATTTGTGTTATCTATTTTTAGTAAAGGGGAAGTCGCAACTTTTCTTCTGGTTGTTTTGAAAAGCATATACTTAGTTTTGTTTATGTTGAGAGACAATTTGTTTAGTTTTAGCCATTCGCTAACTATGTTCAGTTCTACATTAATAAAAAATTCTGCATTTCCATTTTGTTAACATGTGGAAAATTAATTCAGTGTACTCGATAGAGTGGTATCAATGGCGTACATCATAAAACTGAGCTTTTGACTGGCCTTGGCAAAGTTATTAATGTATATAATAAACAATAATGGGCTTAGAATCAAACCTTGAGGTATGTCTGTTGAATATTAAGCATGTCTGATTTGGCATCCTCTATTTCCACATACTATTTTCTATTTGTTAGATAATTTATAATTAAACTTAAAGCTACTGCCTTTATGCCATAATATTCTATTTTTTCTAATATTGTATGATCCAGTGTGTCAAATGCCTTTGAAAGGTCCAAGTAAATATTTATAGG
Organism: Lamellibrachia columna; assembly: GCA_963662155.1. NCBI lineage: Eukaryota > Metazoa > Annelida > Polychaeta > Sabellida > Siboglinidae > Lamellibrachia > Lamellibrachia columna. The sequence continues at coordinate 24,154,674 of OY759274.1, forward strand.
CATTTAATTTTTATCCATTTGTGCCATTATTCTATCGGTTAATTCAAGAGCAGCAAATTCAGTGCCATGTTCCGTTCTGAATCCATATTGGTTATCGAACAAGAGATTTTGTATTTAAAAAAAGATATCTAGCTGGGTGTAAATTATCTTTTCTTTTCAATTACTTTTGAAATAACTGGTAAGAGGGATATTGGTACGTAATTGTCAAATTGGGTATTGTCACCTTTTTAAAAAATTGGAATTACTTTGGTAATTTTAAATTTATCAGGGAAGATACCCATAGCTAATATTTGGTTAATGAGTAATTAGTGTTAATGATTTATCAGTGCCGGTTTCACTAATTTTAATAATCGTGAAGAAATACCATCATAGCCACAACTTGTTTTTGGGTGCCTATTATTTATTTTCTTAGAAATTGTTTCTTCATTAACATGTTAAAAATGTAATGAATTGGTGTTTTTCGCTTTTTTTATATGAAAGTTTTATTTGTGAGATTGCGTATTTGTTTGGCTAGACTTTATCCAATATTGGTACAAAAAGATATTAAATGTGTTAGCGATGACCGTCTTGTTTGCTACGACTTCTCCGTTGTTTATAAATGATTTAGGGAAAGTTTTCTTCTTGTGTGTTCTAGAAAGAATATTATTTATTATTTCCCAAGTTTTTTTAGTTTTTTTATTTGTTAAAACAAGATTCATAATGCGTTTGTTTGGCTGCAAGTGTACTTTTTAAGAATGCTATTATAGATTATAGATAGATTAGTCTGAATTGTAGTGTTCAGGTGAACCAAACTGCATCATTTTTAGTTTCTTATATAACTTGTCTCTGTATCGTATAGATTTGAGCAAACCTAATGTAATCTATGTTGAATTTTTTGGTTTATACTTTTTTAACTTAACTATTTTATATGGCATGTGTTTTGTTTTTGTTTTTGCATTTAATTTATTCAATTAGGATATTATAATTGATGTATGGGTCGACATGCGATTGATTAAGTTTATTGTAAACATCTGGTGAGATGATTTGATATATGAAATTGGAAATTGCTTTTTGACTTTGTATGTGAATCTCTATATGTTTTGGTGATGGATCTTTGTGGGAAACTGAGCTTAGAAAGGTCAAATATGGTTGATGGTCCGATAATTGTTTTGTTAGAATTTACCTGACTTAGGGTTTATTGTAGTTGGTTAATTTACAGAAAAGGTTATCTATTAGAGTTCCATTATTGTCTGAAAACCTTGTAGGAAGGGTAATATGGGGTAAAAGCTATAAGATATTAATATATAGAGTTCAGCAGTGCGGATGTGGGTAGGATAGAGATAGTTCAGTGTGGATGTGGGTAGGACTGAGAGAGTTCAGTGTGGATGTGGGTAGGATTGAGATAGTTCAGTAGGGATGTGGGTAGGACTGAGAGAGTTCAGTGTGGATGTGGGTAGGACTGAGAGGGTTCAGTGTGGATGTGGGTAGGATAGGGATAGTTCAGTGTGGATGTGGGTAGGACTGAGAGTTTAGCAGTGCGGATGTGGGTAGGATTGAAATAGTTCAGTGTGGATAGGACTGAGAGAGTTGAGCAGTGTGGGTGTGGGTAGGACTGAGAGAGTTCAGTGTGGATGTGGGTAGGACTGAGAGAGTACATGGTGGTTGGTTTCTCAATCAAACTCTATCAACCTCACTTTGTGGTTATGCACTGGCCTTTCTGTTTGTGAGAGCAGATGCATACAATGTATGACTGTCTATCATTTTGAGATAAAGTCCCAATTGTCAATATATAACTGTTTATAGTTATCAATCTCCCTTTATTTTTAAATAAAAAAATACAACATTATTGCGTTATTACGACAGTACCATGCCCATGGCATTACCTGGTAACTCGGTTTGAGGGTTTGATATAAGTAAGTGTTGCACTGCCACTGCATGTTGAACAGAACGTTTTCTTTTAGCGGGGCAACGCACACAGCATACACCGCCCGTTTACTCTTGTCAGGTAGCGTCACCGGCTTCCAGGCCAGGTGTAAATCGAAACGAATACACAACCTACCGGCTACTATATAACCGGCGTCAGTAGTAGGCGTTACTGACAATACACGTGACAATCGGATGAAAGTGCAATCAGCACTGCACGAGAACAATATAGCACACGTCTACTGAAAAATTAAATACGTACCAAGTTAAGCACGGTGTCAACAACGTCGCGATTCGGTAACTGGTCGACTTTGATCAAGCCGATCAGAACTCCAAACTTGAGCTCGTCTTTTCCCGACATTTTCAGCACATCTTGCACTGTTTTCGGCTCGCTTTCTTCAATCTTTGGCTCCTCAGCGGAAGCTTCCGCCATTGTACTAATTCAAAAATGTGCTAGAAATGAATGCAATTTTTCTGCTATCATCTACTTTCAGAGCAATGACAGAAAGTGTCAATAATCAAAAGACAACACGACAGGTGTCCGCCATGATGAAAATTTCCGTGTCAGTCACTTCCAGAATAATCTCGAAGCAAACATGTTGATAACTCTAAATAAGCTATGTTGCATATATGAAATAGTAAAGCTGAAATTACTTTTGAAAAATATTATTCTTTCGAATCAGTGAACAATATATTTAAATATATTTATATTTATAACTGAACGAAAGTGGGCGGATCCGCTTGTAGCCTCGAATCTGAATAATATCCGGTCTAGAAGCCGTTCGCGGAACTTCAGGATGACGGCGGTGACAGAGGTTCAACAAAAGCCGATAAAAGAGGCAAGTAGTTTACGCTGAGTGCGTGCTGTTTATCTGATGTGAAACTTAGCTTGTTGTGTTAACATATTACTTTGGTTGTACTTAATCTGACGCTTGGATAAGGTGCACTTTCTAAAATAAAACATCCCTGCTGAAGGAGTTGTCAGTGTCAGCCGCTGTCTGTGATAAGCCGTTAGCCCGTTGTTAAATGAGCGAATCGAACTGGAAATGAAAATTCGGCGACTGTATGATATGAGTTATACAGTGATAACATAGCACAAATGGGTAAAATGAAAGCACTGTCGAAATCATGATGGAAAGTATAGCTGGAGCTTTAGTTTTTAAAACTAAGTACTGAAATTATAATAAGTTGAGCCCAAGCCTAGCCAGGCCGCTCGCAGTGACCCCTTAGGCTAGGCTTAGCCTTAGCCTAGGGCGCCTAGCCTACGGCTAGGTTGGTCCAGCACCAAACTACCGGGGGCGAATATTTTCGTTGGCATATCAATGACATATATATATATATATATATATATATATATATATATATATATATATATATATATATATATCTGCCTAAGTTGTGTATATATTAAACAACTGACACTATTTTACCAACGTTTTAATTAATTTCTGGATTTCAGATTCTCATTTAACATCATGTAATACTGGTGCTTTTTACTTTACATTATTGCACAAGGACAATTAAGGTAGTTGTGGTAAATGTTTTTACCCGCCTGTTAAAAGGTCAAAATTGAGGCTAAGATAGCATCTTCTGGTAAATTTTATTTTAAAAATTGGCAGTGTTAAGTACTGAAACTAGTAAGTATTGTTTTCAGTTACACATATTACACGGCGTAAAATTAAAACATTCTGCAAACTGTCAATGTTGCAGTAATATTTAAAAACAGTCGGATTTTCATGCATACTTAAAATATGTCACTTAACTATAACTTTACAAAAATTACTGGCTATTATCAGAATCCATTATACCTCATTTTTAAATTTTTATCTTCATAGAATTAAAGAAACTTGGTTATTATGTATGTACATTATTTGCATAACAAATGGATATATTTTTTAAATAACTAGACCACATTTTGTTTAATGGATTGTAAAAATATAGTTGGAAAACTTGTTTTCAAGTCAATATTTGTGGTAAAATAAAAATGTATTATAAGTTATATACAGACTGCTGTTTTAAGTGTCCAAGCAAGTTTATTATATTAGTGGACACATTGGCTATGATATCTGCATTAAAATTTATGACATAATAATTGACTTTGAAATTAATTTAGACAATACATTAATACATATTTATTAAGTAAATATGATTACATAAAATCACACTTGCATGTAGTTAATTAAAAAAATCCTTGTGCACATCTTATTTAATCCAATCATTTCCTCTTGATACAATAATTATGTTATTGAAGTGAGATCATTCCAAGTCATCCCTTGATTAATTAGCAATGTTGATGTGTCTTATTTATTTTGACCATTTAAAATGTTTACTTATTTGTAGCAGGGCCTGAGACAGCTTGCACTGTCCAGTCATGTTGGCTTTGACAGTCTCCCTGACCAGCTGGTCAACAAGTCTGTCCAGCAAGGATTCTGCTTCAACATCCTCTGTGTGGGTGAGTGGAGAGTTTCATGCAACTTGTGAAATAGTAATCAAGCCACAGAAGTTGCTGTTGTAGTTTTCCAGATTGGCATTCTGTTGGCATTCCTGATGCTGTCATCTAGTCACACTTAAGGCCTTTTCTTCAAAGGTGACTGACTAGAGAATCAATCAACTTGAGTGCTGTTGCCTCCTTAATGGGTTCAGACAATCCTTCTATGTAGCACTCTTAAAGGGTTGTAGTTTTACATATTGGCATTAATTAACTGACATTCCTACCATCTAGTCACACTGTTAAGGTAGTTGGTGTGGCTATTATTTGCTTGTTTTGAAATGAGTGGTTTCGGTAGAAGTTTTTAAAATAAATTAACCATTATGTGAAAAAAGCCACAAAATGCCAAATTATATCGTTTTGAGAAAATCCCCAAAGAAATATATGCCATACATATAAGTACGACAGTGTCACTGGTAACTTTGAGGAAAATTTTTATTAACAAAGAATGACATCTGCTACACCACCATGAATAAGTTAGCAAAAGTTGAATGACACCCTAAAGTGACAGTGTATTTTTGGCACAAACCTTTCACCAATCGTAATTCATGTAATGTTGCCTAAATGAAACAGGCATTGATTTTCAGGGAAATTGGTGGGAGTTTCAGTCAGCAGAAAAATTTGGGAGTCCGAACTTGTTCAACAAATCAAATAATAACTAAAACAAATTCAGTCCAAATAATGATTTATTTGTGTGCTTAGCAAATTAATTTAATTCTGATATTTTGACCAATCACAAGCGAACACCTCCGTGTAAACCAAGATGGCTGTGCCCATGTCAGATCCGAAAGCAGCATGGGCGCCGTGCTCACAAGTATTTTTTGAGCTGACAGAAGCGAGTATGCCTGCTCGTTACAGACTGAAGCCGATTCAGGATGGCAGCACACACACACACCCATTGATGTATCGTTGAGATTGGCCACTTTAACACTGGATTTATCATCTTTTAAAACTACGGAGTCCACAAACTCTTACCAAGGGACATTATAAGAAGTCTGTAGGTGAAACAAGGAATCAAAACATACATAAGGTGCACTCATACACCAGATTGCAGTGTTGTATGTGTTGTAGTTTTTCTAAAATAGTAAATTAAGCATAATTTCCTGGTTGTTAGTGATAACAGAAATGTCAATATAGCTATACACATATCATGCATGAAATGTAATGTTTTTCACTGGCGTTTTATGTATTTTTGACAAAATATAACGGTCATTTCTAATATTGACATGTCCCCTTAATTTGCTGCCATAATGGCTCTTGAATCTGTGTTTGTAACATGTTGTCATCTACAATATCAGGTTATGCCAGCCATCTGACAAACACGATCATTTTGATTGGCTGTTTCCATTATAGCTTCAAAGGCACAATAAACTATGTTAGTGCTGATATTTACTGGTTTAAGGACATGATTTAGTTAGGTAGATATAGTACTGATGTGTACTGGAATCACAGTAACCAGACGATATATTCCACGCTCATGGCGGATGAAGCACATATGGTCGTTACTATGGAAACATCGTCAGCATTTATAAGAAGTCAGGGGATTTCCAAAAGGACTGTTTTTTTAAAGGATGGATTGGCAAAATATGACATTAGTGCTGGGAGATTATTTGTGGTGTCGACATTCAGTTCAATATTTCCGAGCATGTTATGAGGAAACAAATTAAAAAAATCAATATCAATGATACATTAGCCACCCCAGCCACCTTCTAAAACTACAGTGTTTGAATGTTATTATCATAAAGTCATGTTTGTATAAACTATGACTATTCATACGTCTTGACCACCTAAATGTTTTTGAATGAATTACGTTTTTATAATTTAACCATTATTTATTTATGAATGACGATCTCATCATTGTGCATGCAAGCATGTAAACATGATATTCGGACCAAACATTCAAGTTAAATAGATAACGGTCAAATTATATTTTAAATGGTGGTTCATTAAAACATGTTTAGGCAGCCACAATGTTAGACTAGATATAGTTTATGCTATAATTATAACATGATTTTATGGTAAGAACAATCAGACTTTGTACCTATAAAGCTGGGGTCTTCAAGTGTGACAGTTGAATCAATCAACTTGAGAGCTGTTGCCTGGTTAATGGGGTCAGACCTTCCTTCTGTGTGGCACTAGGGTAGAAAATGTGTCAACTATTTAAGTACGCTGTTGTCTTTTGTTGACTTCAGATGCACAAACACTAGATATTGTTTTAATTATGTGTGTCACTGTTGGGCGCCGCTCCACGTTAGTACTTTGATATTTGTATTCTAAACTGTGGAAACGTTAAACGCAAAAAGTGGTTAGTGCCATTTTGTGCCAAGTACAACATTACATGAAATAGCATGCAGCGCCTTTGGCCTTGTCGCTTTTGTGCTGTTGTACCTGGTTTATGTCAAATTTAATTTATTTAATTTTTTTGTGAAAATCAGTGATGATCAATTTATAATACTCTAACTAATTATTTCCTGCCCAAAATAATTTTGTTGTTGCGATCAGTCACTTTATTAGGTAAATAGCATATTAACATTTCAGGATGGTGTTCTGTCTCATTTAGTCATTATATTGCAGCTGAAAGTTACTGTTCTGCCCAATGGTGTTTTTCTCCTAAATTTCTCCCAAATTGGCCAAAAATATCCAAAATAAAAGTGGCAGAACACCATCCTGAAATTTTAGTATGTTGTTTACCTAATAAAGGATTATGCACAGTTAAAAATGGTGGTCGTACAACTTGTTCCACATTGTCATTTCGGGTACTGAAATTTGTAAAATAATAAAAAGTTAAAGCTTAAAGCTGAATTATTCTGAAAGTATGGCAACTAGAAGCCTATTGAACTAATAAGTTATTGCCAGTATCCCTTACAATAGATGGTAGCAATTTGGACATTGTACTATAACACAACAAGGAAATATAGACTGCTGAAACCTACCCCAGTAGATAATTTGCAACACATTTGATTGGTTGATGCGGCAACTGGGATAAAGGTCAGTTGCCCGTTGGTTCAAATAAATCCACCAGGGGTGATGACATCACTGCTGGTTTAGTAGGGTATCTAACAGCTGAATTGGTCATTATTATTAAGTGAGAAATGCAGGCAGGGTAATACAATCTGTTGTAGACATTAGTGCTGGATACTTCCTGTCAGTTGAAAGAGGAAAGCCTAATTTATTAGCTCTCTGAGGACAGTGTATGTGGTTAAGTCAAATAATAAGTGTTAAACCAACTATGCTGTACTGTCCATCATAGTTTAAGATGCAAACAGGGTGAAGATAATGTTTTAAAAGCATCAGTGTGATATTTATGTGGAACAATCAGCAAATATGGGTCAGGTGAATAGTAGGTTAAAGATTGGGATTATACTAGGCAGTCTGACGTATAGCACAGTGAATTACACTTTTAAATACACCTGTGTAAGTTATGGAAATGTGATGCAGTTTGCAGCTTTGCAGCTATAAATGTCAAAAGGTAAAAGCATCAAACTCTACATGTGGGCTGTTCTACTGTGTTGAACATACATTTTGGATACTTTAACCATGCATTATTATGATTGTAAGCATAACAACACTAAATAAAACTGATGGTAATGCTATACAAGAATATGTCAGTTATAATTAAATTATTATTTTTGTATCCATCGGTCATTAAGGCAACATATGCATGGTTATCCACATTTTGCTAGTGTACTATGAGAGAGGCAAAAATATACTACTACGGAATGGATGAATCATGTATCAGTGGAAGCAATCTGTAGGAAATGGGTTGCCACGGTGATCACTGGAGGATAAATGGTCATAGATAGACAGGCTACGGGGTTATCAAGTGGAATAAACCTCACTATGCTAAGCAATGCTAGAGTTTCTAGCAGGGGAGTTCTACCACTGGACAGGTCATTGTTTCAGGACACTGTAGAAAGTGAAGGCATTGCAGTATATATATCTTATGAAATGCCTTTATAAAACACATTTGTAAATCATGAATAATATTAAATGCTAACTTTTGATGACAAAAGCTGGTTTTATATAAATTTATTTATTGTTCACGTTATAGCAATATCAGTTCTTATCACGTCCCCTCATGTGAACAGAAACTAGATAAAGACTGGTGTGATTATTTTGCCCTGTACATTTCCATCTAGTGGCATCCATGCATATGGCCATGTTGACATGTAATCAGCCTGTAACTGATAACCACTGAGCTACTGAGAACAACGTTGACCTCCCCAGTCCTGGAGCATACCTCGTCATCAGTGTAGGGTTCTCAATAAGCCAGTGACTGGTGTGGCTCTGTGTATTGGAACAGTAAACTATTGTTTCCCATGGAAACCAGTGCTAAAAGTCAGTGTGCATAATTACGATTCGGTTTACATAAAAACTCACTCAATCCCCTCCGCTCCCATGGGAGCATAAGGCACCAACAAATCCCCTCCAGTCTACACAGTCTTGTGCGAGTCAGCCAAGTTCATTCCAGATCTTCCCAGCCAGCTTCCTTCCTTCATCAAAAGTCTTCAGGTGTCCAGTGGTCTGCCTCTTCTACCGTGTGATGTCTGTTTCAGAGTGACACGTGGAAGACTAAATAAAACCTGTCCACTTCCATTGTTGTCTTGTCATCAACTTCCAGTGGCGTTTTCGTGAAATCCTACAATTTTATTTTCGAGAAAATCAACATGGAAGATACCCCCGTCCCCCAAACAAACCAGGTTCTGTCTTTGTACACCAGGGTCCTTCCATCATTGACACCAGGGATCCTTCCATCACTGACACCAGGGATCCTCCCATCACCGATTCAGTGCATATGTTGCCAGCCATACACTAGAAATTTTAATCTGGGCACAGCTTAAGTATTTGAAATGTAGCCACATCCGTGTTCAGAAATAATTGCCAAAAGTGATACTGTGCGAAAATAACAAGTTCGTACTTTATTCGTATGTACCTGGTAGTCAATTAATGATCTGTCCCAGTATATGACAATATATGTGCCAAATTTTCTAATGTATCATTGATCAGGGACAAATTTAGCCCTATACAGGAGTATTTTTTCCCTGTCTCGGAGAAAATCCATGCAAAGTTTGAACTTTGTTTTTATGTTTGGTATTTATAATTAGTATTTTCATAAAACATTTTAACAATCCACGCCAGTTGTGAATGCAGCACTTGAGCCTATTGAAAATGTATAAAAAAATGTGTTCCTCAGATTGAGTTTATTTTTTATAAATCAAATTTTTTATACCTTTTTATTAACAATAATAAGCGAAATGTTCATGTTTATCAGCTGTATCATTGATTTGTCATATAATAATATATAAAATACTTCTGTTAAGAGACCCAAGCTCGGCAGCACACCAAAACAAAAGGGGTTAAGCAGTTCATAATTGATAAGCAGTTCCAGTTGTAAACAGTTGGATTGGTAGACCGGGGAGCTGTGGAGGAATAACAAGTTTAAATAGGTGGGTTTTTAGTTTATATGTGGTTAATGCTGAGTGTGTGCTAATTATCTGATAAGGAAAAAAATTGTGAAAACATGACTTTGAAAGCACTTAATCTGATGTTTGGAAAAAGGTAACTCACTTTCTGTAATAAAATGTCGCTGCCAGATTAATTTTGTCGGTATCAGCCACTGATAGTCAGTCAGTGATTAAATGAATGGATTGAAATTTACCAGTTCAGTTTATGGGTCTATATATTTTTTATGGAGTTGCAATATTTGTATACTTGCCATCAAATAATATTTATGACATATTAATAAAAATTATAGACATATAAATTCTGTTTATATTCAAAATTAAATAAGAAGGTCTAATTTATTTGGTTATTTAGTCTAGTTTATGGGCTGTTAAAGGACTTGAAAATTGCTTTGCAAAATGTCTCTATTTGGAGAGGCTGCCTGCTTTTAACACTAAAGTGTTATACCGACTAAAGTTACATACTTTGGACAAACAGGGTCGCAAGAGTAAATGTATTACCACCAACATCACTTGCGTTCCTTTTTGTCCTAAGTGTGTAACCCATTTGTGACAGGTGTGTCATGTCTTAAATGTCCGTGTTATCTTTGTTCATAATCCAGTCTCGAATGTCACTGGCGGATCTTAGGAAGCATTTTAGTATATGGTTATTTTATGTCAGTATTGTGCACAGTTCTTGTAGAACAGTTGTGTCTGACTGACTGGATATATTGCATCTTTGTAACATACTTTTTCTGCTCCTTGAAGTGCAAAGTCAGACTTTGTCACTTCTTGGAATAAGTTGACACTTGAATGCAGTATGGTATATCAGTTGCAAAGCGCCATTGTTGTAAGAAGTTGACTGCACAGGAAGTTGTCTGGATTGCTCTACAGATATCTCAATGTTCAACGGTTTATGGATCACAAGTTCAAAAATACTTCATCAGACCAAGCTCTGGCTGTCTGCATTGTAGGCTTCCGGGAAATGTGTTATTTTGAATCAGATTTACACTGGAAGTTGCATTCACCACTGTTGGATTATTGAGTTTGTTGGTGCGATGTGTTGGGGATTGTGAACATCTTGAGAAGAGACGGACGATGTCAGTAAGAGAAGTTGACCTTCTGCTGCCCGACAGCATTTCCAGTCATCAACTTTTTGATGAGGAGTTTCTTAAGAATCTTTGGCGCAGACCATATTTCTTCTTCAATCTTCTGTGTGTAGGTAAGACTTTAGGGCTGTGATCCAGTCTTGCATTAGGCTAATTATGCTGCGATGGAATATACCATGTAGTATCAAGGATGAGATTATATTTTATTCAGATGAAGACATTGTTACAATACAGGCATTTGTATAAACATGGCAAAAATGCGAATGATAAAATGACAGTATTAATTGTGACTGATAATTCTCTACCCAGGATAATTTGTTGGATCCACGGGGACAACATGGCAAAGTATAGAGTGATTATTCGGAAAAGTGCATTATAGGATAATATTATTATTATAAAATACACCTTAAATATACAATACAGGGCAGCAAGCTGGACAGCTTGCTATTTTCCTCTCTTGTTGCTCAAATCAACAGGACTTTCTTGACATCTGCTTTAAAACAATGTTAATGTCTATTATGAGTGTGTTGATTTATTTTTGAAAAAGGAGGATTGTGGCTGAAAAATAAATTCTACAATAGAGCTGATGTTTATCGCAGTTACTCAGTACTGCCTGTTGGAAGTGTATGGTAACAATTTGTATAACACAAACAAACTCCTTATTCAAAGAATTTTGCAGATCTTGGCATTCATGTTCTGTATCAGTGCATAACATAAATGTTCACTTTGTTCATATACAAATTGTACAAACATGGATAAGAAAGTTCTCTTTGTTATTTCAGTGTTTTTGTTATGGTGAGTTGTTCTGTTAAATATTACATAATGTGGAAAAGGGCAGAAAGTTCACTTTGAAGCCTATGACACTGCAATTGCTCTGTAGTTATATCTGATAATTCATAGTCCACGGATTATTTGAACACTTATTCAATAAAATGAGCTAAATGAGCTATTTTAGACTAAGGATGTTGTTAACTAATTAACTAAATAACACTGGTAAGAAATGTTTAATACACCAACCCTCAACATTTATTTGCTTGAGCCTGTGTTTATCCTAGGAAGCTTCTTCCCATTATACAACATAATCATCCACCTTGTTTTGACCTTTGATAAAATGATCCAGCTGTAGCAGAAGTGACACAGAAATGGGAAGATAGCATGTGTACTGAGGGGTGTAATAGCATAATATACTGTCAAGTAACATTAACTTAAAACCAAATGACAGTCAGAAACTACAAATATCTCAAATTGTAATTATTTGTAATGTTGTATTTTGACTAGGTTTCAGTGACTGTCTACTGACCATGGGTGTGACCACAGTGCAGTAATCAGTCGCTAGAGTTGTGAACAATCAGGCCATGCAATTACAGTAATAAAGTGAATTTTTTGGTAGTGAAAATACACCTATGAGTTGTACAATGTTCCTTTAGTGTCATAGTATAATGTGTAATTCTTTCAGGGGAGACGGGCATCGGCAAGTCAACGCTGATGGATACTTTGTTCAACACCCACTTTGAGAGCACCCCCAGCAGTCATGACCTGCCCAACGTCACTGTCAAGACCAACACTTATGGTAGGTGGATACAACAATCTGATAGTATTCCTCAAATGTCTTTCATTTGCACAGAACTGTTCTCTTCTTGTAGTTAAAGGTGCTTAATCACTTCAAATTTTTTGCTAGTCTCATTTCAAATTAATTTAAAAAAGAAAACAAGCCTACCTAGTATCCATTGCAACATGCTAGCTAGTGCAACTTTTGTATATAGTTTTTGTGAAATCATCACATAAACTATTAAATTAGTTAATGCTTGATCATGCATTAACTGAAGTAAAATAGAATTGCTGAAAAATCATGATTTTCTTCCAAGGTGAAATTTTTAAACTTTGTCTTGTAATCGACAAGAAGATGGAAGTCACACCCATGATCAGCATTGACCCAGACAGTGCTTACCATTTTGGATATCTACTATTTTGATCCTTACTACGTCTAATGACTAAAGTAAATTCTTTCGATGATTTTATCGAAAATAGGCATTTTTTATTAAATCAACTGCGGATGTTATATAAACTATTCACACACTACATATTTGGACACCATTGAACTGGATTTGTGATACACTAAATCAGTTGAGGAAGCAGTTTTTTTGATTTGTTGTCCACGTTTAAACTAGTCTCACTTTCCCGACTCTTGCTTGGCTTCATCAATCTGCTAAGAAGATAGTCTGTGTAGGCGTTCCCGCAAAGCGCCTGCTGCCAATCAGTGTCATTATCGAGATGCTACACTAAACATTATTTTTGCCTGATTTAACTTTTCATTTGGACAGTTGTGTCAATATAATCAAAGTTTAAAGTTAATTTGAATTGCATCGTATAAGCTGATAAAAGTTAATTCTTATATTATGAATTCGTCAAATGTCTGGATGAAATCGTAATTAACTAATTATGTATGTGCCCAGATTCAGGGTGCACAAATAATTTCCATCACAATGAAAACCCCACTTTGCATCTAGGCGAAGGTGCGTGCAAGCAACGGTGGAGCAGAGCCTGTATAATCGAAGCTATAATAAATAATAATTTTGTTCTTACGTAGCGCATACTCCTGTAGATAGATCATAATGATCAGTAAATCATACATGACTAACTCTATGCAAAACTCTTTTTTGGAGTATATAAATTTTAGATAGGTATATATTCGGGGCCCTTACCCAAACAATATTACCGTAAATAGTATATGGGTAAATAAACATATAATGTAGATTTAACAATAATGTTTTATCTAATTTGTTGGTCACCTTTTTTATAATACCAATATTCTTGAAAATTTATTTTATACATATTTAATGTGGTTGCTCCAGTTCAATTTGTTATTTCGACCCAAAAACTATCTTGTTTACAGTGTAAATTTTTATGCCATCTACATAAATGTTGTTATTCCTTTCTTATACTGTATGTATTACTGAAGGTCATTATGTGTGTTTTCTGTATATTCAAAGACAGTTTATTCAATTTAAGCCATAGAGATAGTTTTTTATTTCAGAGTTCATTTCGTTTCCAGTTCATGAATACTGTTGATGGTAAATTGCTGTGCTATAATAATCCACTAGAGGGAGCTCATTGCTGTGTTGTTACAATCTACTAGAGGGAACTAATTGCTGTGTTGTTACAATCCACTAGAGGGAGCTCATTGCTGTGTTGTTACAATCTACTAGAGGGAGCTCATTATTGTGTTGTTACAGTCCACTAGAGGGAGCTCATTGCTGTGTTGTTGCAATCCGCTAGAGGGAACTCATTATTGTGTTGTTACAATCAACTAGAGGGAGCTCATTGCTATGGTGTTGCAATCCACTAGAGGGAACTCACTGTTGTGTTGTTACAATCCACTAGAGGGAGCTCAATGCTGTGTTACAATCCACAGATGGAGCTTATTGCTGTGTTGTTACATTCCAACAGATGGAGCTTATTGCTGTGTTGTTACAATCCACCAGAGGGAGCTCAATGCTGTGTTGTTACAATCCACCAGAGGGAGCTCAATGCTGTGTTACAATCGACAGATGGAGCTTATTGCTGTGTTGTTACAATCCACCAGAGGGAGCTCATTGCTGTGTTGTTTCAATCCACAAGAGGGAGCTTATTGCTGTGTTTATACAATCGACCAGAGGGAGCTTATTGCTGTGTTGTTACAATCCACCAGAGGGAGCTCATTGCTGTGTTGTTACAATCCACCAGAGGGAGCTCACTGCTGTGTTGTAACAATCCGTTGGCTGGTCAGTCGTTTGATCCGTCCATTGGTTGATTGATTGATTCATTCATTCATTCATGGTTGTTCTTGCAGAACTGCAGGAGAGCAATGTCCGGTTAAAACTGACCATAGTCGACTCAGTGGCCTTCGGAGACCAAGTGGACAAGTCTGATAGGTAAAGTTGTCTGCCGTTAAAAATATGTCCTAATAATTCCAGTTTGAAACTGTGTTTGAAATTTTAGATTCAGTAATTGTTTACATTGCAGCTTCAAAGTTTTTGTTGATGAGTGCAGCTTCAGTTGTCGCTGTCTGTGATTGAAGCTTCAGTTGTTGCTGTCTGTGATTGAAGCTTCAGTTGTTGCTGTCTGTGATTGTAGCTTCAGTTGTCGCTGTCTGTGATTGTAGCTTCAGTTGTCGCTGTCTGTGATTGTAGCTTCAGTTGTCGCTGTCTGTGATTGAAGCTTCAGTTGTCACTGTCTGTGA
Organism: Lamellibrachia columna; assembly: GCA_963662155.1. NCBI lineage: Eukaryota > Metazoa > Annelida > Polychaeta > Sabellida > Siboglinidae > Lamellibrachia > Lamellibrachia columna. Next base: position 24,169,833 of record OY759274.1, read on the forward strand.
TTGTAGCTTCAGTTGTCGCTGTCTATGATTGTAGCTTCAAGCCAATCATGGAGTACATTGAGAAGCAGTTTGACATGTATCTACAAGAGGAACTCAAAGTGAAGCGGTCCCTACACACCTTTCACGACACTCGCATACATGCCTGCCTTTACTTCATCACCCCTACAGGACACTCGTAAGTACCATACCTACCATGATACTAGCATACAAGCCTGCCTCTACTTCATCACCCCTACACGACACTCGTAGGTGCCTCACCTACCATGACACTGATATACAAGCCTGCCTCTCCTTCATCACCCCTACGGGACACTCGTAAGTACCTCACCTACCATGACACTAGCTTCCAAGCCTGCCTCTACTTTATCACCCCTACGGGACACTCATAAGTACCTCACCTACCATGACACTAGCTTCCAAGCCTGCCTCTACTTTATCACCTCTACGGGACACTGGTACACAATCTTAAGCTCAATTGATTTAACCCGTCGTGAATCAGGTTTGTTGATTTAATAATTTTAATTTAATAATAAGTATAGTCGGTTTAATAAAAGAGCACAGTTTCGTTAAAATCATTGAAAGAATTCACGTTGATCGTTAGATCGAGTAACTTGCGAAAGTGTGAGTAACCTTGTTATAATAATTATTACTTTGAGCTGGCCACACATAGCCACTTTTTTCCTCTTCTGAATTTTGACTGGGCCCTGTCAAATATAATTTTTTAAAGTTTGTCCGATGATTTCTTCAAAACTTAATAAAAACATTTGGACAAATGAGCCAGCATGTTGTAGTGGATGCAGGATAGGTTTAATTTATTGCAAAATTATTCTAAAATGAGACAAAAAAAAAGTTCTATGGCATAAGCACATAACTGAACACATGAAAATTAAGTGCATCCAAAGGTTTTTTAACATTTCTTTCTATTGGTCCTGGCACAACAAATCCTTCTTTTCCCCAGAATGTTGCTAGAATGAGTGGGGATGTCTGAAAAGGTTGCATTTGAAAAAATTTATTTGCTATTAGTAGCTGATTGATGTGAAATTGTTCCCTTTATTTAGTCTTTCGCAAAGAGTAAAACCAAACGCAAATCATTCAATTTATACCTATATATATGTCGCTGAGAGCACATACACTTTGCTTTCATCAGACCCGTTCATGCAAACACCATCTCAACTTCTCTTGGAAGCATTCAGCCACACTGCAAAACCTGTTTCTTATTATTCCACGTGGGATGAGCTTTTGAACAGCTGGTGGTGGATTCGAGCCCCTGCCCTCTCAATTAGGGTCCAATGTTCTATCAGTATACCACTAAAACATTTGACTACAATGATGGAATCACTAACATTGATTCGAAATGGTGTCAGAAAAATAGAACTATATGACATGTTTATATTATTACTGTGAGCTGTTGCCAATACTGTGCATGTGTTTCAGATTGAAATCCTTAGATCTGGTGACGATGAAAGCACTCGACAGCAAAGTGAACATTATTCCAGTCGTGGCAAAGGCAGACACTATTACAAAGGCCGAACTGCACAAGTTCAAGATCAAGGTACGACACGAAGCACGTGGTACATTTCAGTGTTGATGTTAGGCCTAGTAAAAAAAGTTTCTCGTCCCTGTCCACTTCCTTTTTTGCCACCACCTCCTTTTTTATTATTTACTTTAAAAAAATAGATTATTTTTAAACGTTTCTTCAGTTCCGTGAAGAAATCTTCGTCCAAAACTTGCTGTCCAAAGTACTGTTATACTCTTTCAGTTCCGTCATTATTCATCGTACAACGTGTAGGGATGTATGTGCATCCTTGCTTTAGATAATCTGCTTCGACATATTTACATAAGACCAGTCTCAATCAGTATAAATGCCATTCAGTTGTATGCCTGTGATACAAACTAATGAAACCATGGCCAAACCTATACATAACATTCATAAATACATTCAACATTGCGTTTGCTTCTTGTTTGTTTCTAGTAAATTTAAGTAGTTTTTTGATGTAACACATACGTGCCATATTCCATTTACGTAAATGTTTCCATTCATCTGGCATTCCCGCTAAAAAGTATTGTATTTGCAAATGGAATTGCAGGTTCTATTGTAATATACATCACTAGCATGCTCCGTGTTGCATTGAAAAAAATACAGTGTGTCTTTAAGTCAACCGCAGTGAGCATCTAAGACATGGCAGCCATCTTCAAAACTATTAGCAAATAATCAATAAATTAATAATAAGGGCCTCCTTCCTTTAAAAAAAAGTCCGGACAAGAAACTAGTTTATTTTTTCACTAGGCCTTATTTTTTGCTTAGTATACCACAATTTTATCACAGGTACACCACAAATAAACGATGTAAATACAATAGTAGTTATACTATTTCTGCAGTTTTATCCCATAGAAATTACCTTTTATGCACAGTACAAGTCAAACACATGGAAATGTTTCCCCTGTCTCTCCAACTTTAAGTTAACAAAGATATACTTCGAGTTAACACTTAAAAATGTCGATATCATTGTTTCTTCACAGATCATCAGCGAACTTGTCAGCAACGGCGTACAGATCTACCAGTTCCCGACCGATGACGAGACAGTCGCTGACCTCAATGCCAGCATGAATGTGAGTGACCAGCCATTAGTCAGTTTACACGAGCAATTGTTGTCATTTGGTGACTAGTGTACAACAACTGAAAAGTGGTGCCAACTGTTTAATACCAGATGGCGACACTTTTCGGTTGTTCTACACTAGTCAAATTACAATAATTATGGATCCTACTGATTAAAAAAGGGGGTGTATGCTAATTAGGGCATGTATGCTTAATAGGTCGAATACAGTAACTGTCCAAAAATTGGGATCACTAATCGGTCTTGTGCGGGTGTTCATATGCCAATTGTTACAGTGCGATGTTGCATGACACCATGTTGGGGGAGCTTTGAGGGCACCTTCATATCATTCTAGTGTGTAAACGTGTTGAGTTTGTAGTGTGTTGAGTTTGACGTGCGTCTGTTTGTCTTCAGACACACCTGCCATTTGCCGTTGTTGGCAGCATGGATGAGGTGAAGGTTGGAAACAAGATGGTCAAAGCCAGACAGTACCCCTGGGGCACAGTGCAAGGTCAGTAGAGGTGTAAACCATTCACATCTCATTGTGCAGATTTGAGTGTTTTCACAGTTATGAAATTAGTTTTCATGAAGTCAAGGCTGTTTTGTAGTAAGTTCTACTCTAGGCATCCAGTTGTCTATTTGCAGATGCTCTTTTAAATTCTTTTCTGGAATGTTGACAAAACATCTGAATCTGTAAAAAAAGATGCAGTTGGCAGATGCTCTTCTTGAATGTTTTGTTGGTTGCCATGGTGACCAGAGCTTCCTCCACCTGCTGGCAATGTTGGATGGTTGGTAATTCTGAAACCAGGTCAGAAAGAATGTGTTCAGCTTACACTGGTTGCGAATAGTGTGACCATTAGTCTCTATGGTCGCTGCGTCGAACTTGGCCTAGGTGGCTACCAGCACTAAATAAGACCATACATCATTATTATTGGTTGGTTGCAGTTGAGAACGAGAACCACTGTGACTTTGTGCGTCTGCGCGAGATGCTTGTGCGCACGAACATGCAGGACCTGGTGGAGACAACGCACTTCCGTCACTACGAGCTCTACCGCCGATCCAAGCTCCAGGACATGGGCTTCACCGACAGCGACAACATGAGGTATGTACTTTGTGGAACTGAAATGTCAGTGATGACAAAAACAAGTAACGTGTAATACCGAGTTTTCAAAAATAAATTAAATTTAACAATCTGTCAATATTTTGTTAGAGCAATGTACTGGCAACAAGATCCAGGCAGCAGCAGAAAGACAAAGCTAATTTGTTTTCATCGCACGCTTACAGCACCTGGGTCCCTTCATGTATGATGTTTTTGTAGGCTCAAAAAACAATGTTTTTTTGTTTTTAAATCATTCTCACAGACAAACAACAATGAGATATCTGGTGGTATCTCTTTATTATGTTCACAATCATACAATGAAATATCTGGTGTTATCTTTTTATTATATTCACAATCATTCAATGAAATATCTGGTGTTATCTCTTTATTACGTTCATGATCAGTCAATGGAATATCTGATGTTATCTCTTTATTATGTAAACAATAATTCAACGAGATACCTGGTGCTATCTCTTTATTGTGTTTGCAATCATTCAATGAGATATCTGGTGTCATATCTTTATTATGTTCACAATCATTCAATGAGATACCTGGTGCTATCTCTTTATTATGTTTACAATTATTCAATTCGATATTTGCTATTATCTCTTTATTATGTTCACAATCATTCAATGAAATACCTGGTGTTATCTCTTTATTATGTTCACAATCATTCAATCAAAACCACATATTTTTATTTGTTCCCTTTCAGAAGTAAAAAAAAATGTTTAAAGGGTTCGGTGCCGAGTGATGACCTTTTGAGAATTGCTCGTATACAAATGTTTACTCGCCTGTGTTCTTGCAGCATGCAGGAGATGTACGAGTTGAAGCGTCACGAGCACGTGGCTGAGCTACAGAAGAAGGAGGAGGAAACGAGACAGATGTTTGTGGTGCGCGTCAAAGAGAAGGAGGCGGAACTGAAGGACGCAGAGAAAGACGTGAATATTTTTTTTTGTAACCCAGACTGAATGGTAGCTTGTTACTTTAAGACTAGAGACTTACTGTCCACTGTTGTCATCATAAGAGTGATCACAGAATGACCATCCATCTGTCATAATAAGACGGCTAGAGATTAACCATCCATCCATGTCACTATAAGACTGACCCGAGACTGACAGTCCATTCGTCATCATAAGACTGACCAAAGAATGACCTTCCACAAGTGTCATCATATAACTGTCTAGAGATTGACCGTCCACCTGTCTCGTTATTAAACTGACCAGATAGTGTCCACCCACCTGTCATGATAAGACTGACTTTCCACTGTTCTGTCATTATAAGAGTGACCACAGAATGAGCATCCATCCATGGCACTGATTAGAGACTGACCATTCACTGGTGTCATCATAAGAGTATATACTGACTTCCATCTGTGTCACAAAGAGACAGACCACAGTGTGTTGTCACAACGACCACGGTGTGTTGTCGTGACATCCGTCCTTGTTACTTGCAGTTACATGCCAAGTTTGAGGCCCTAAAGAAGGGCCACGCAGATGAGAAGAAGAGGATCGAGGAGAAGAAGAGGATCCTGGAGGACGAGATGGGGACGTTCCAGCGGAGGAAGGCCACAGCCGCCCAGCAGGCCCTCACCCTCACAAAGAAGGGGCGCAAGTAGCGGGTGGGGCATGACCCTGCGGGGGACATTGCCAGTATACCATCCTTGATAATTTATCTAACTGACCACCCCAAACAAGTTTTAGACATCTGTCAAAACCCTTTCAAGTGGAGGGGATTAAAATATACACCCTTTCTGTGGAATGGAGGTACATTCCACAAAATTGTGGAATTTTGTGGAATGTAGTCACAGTTAAGCAAAATTATACCCTTTTCAAGTGGGGTAAGACAAAACCCTATACTATTTAAAATGCTAAATATTGTGTCATGATATGTGATGTAACATATTTTATTCATAGATTAATTACCCTTAATTACCTAATCAGTGTGATCTGATACCCCAAACACATTGTGTGTGTTACGTGGGTTGGACACAGAAAACATACCCATAGAACATTGGAGTTGTTTCAAGGATGATATACTGGCATTGTATTTGTGGCCCCTGAGGGTGTGAGACAGCCAGGGCAGGGCCATTGACCAGGGGGGCGTTTGTCAACGTGGCGCAGCATTTGAAGGACAACTGGCAGAACATTTGGTTCAAGACTCTTGTCGCCAGTAGTAGATCACATCGCTTTGTAGCTGTAGTATTTAAATAGTTTTCTACGTGTTCTGTGCCTGATATTAGATATCGGCACCGAGGCATATTGCATACCAAAACTTAATTACTGCATTTATACTAATTATTTAACAATAATCACAGTATTAGTGTGATACGTCTTAATGTCGGGATATTGTGAGAGGTAGTCGGTTGCAAGAAACCGGCATTAAGACTATAATATTATGTGTAAAATCTTTCCAAAGCTATTTATACTTATAAGTTTAGATAAGGGAATAATTATATATGTAATGTTTTACTCCAAGTCATATAAGATATAAAAAAACTTATAGTTGGTGTATTATAAACAGATGTGCTCTTCAGCATTTTTGCAAATATATTTACACTTGTACCTTTACGTAGATATTATTATGTAACCATTTATTCCAGCTATGCTTTTGAGGTGCCCTGAATATTGACTGAACGATTCCATTAATGCACTAAAAATTAAAGTTGATCAAAAAAATTAGGGTGTGCATAATCTCTGTTGAATTGATTTACTTTAAGTGGCATTAATATTTTCAGATTGAGAAAATGTCACATTTCTGACGAACAATTTTCATGTAGTAATAATGAGGAAACTGCAACAGAATTTTAGGTTTTGCTAGGACATCTTTCCATTGGAAAGATTAAAGTATTATGATAATGATGCAGTTCCTTCATTCTTGAACACTTTTTAATGGATCTCAGAACTGGTCAATGATGTGCTCACAGATTTGCAGAATTATTAACACAAATGAGGGGATGATTTTTTAATAGGTTTGCACGAAAACGAGAACAAATTACAGAAACAGCGTTCAAAAGTTTACGTATTAAATAGTTTCCTTGGAAAAACAATGTAAATTGTCGATGTTAAGTGTTGTTGACACAATCAAGGCTTACACCGAGTTGTGTAATGGGATTTTTATAAGTCGTAATTTTATACACAATAAACTTTGACATTATTATGTGGTTGTTGTTGTTGTTTACGGCTAGTTAGTTGTGGTCGCATAAGTTTGCAAAATCAATAAAGAACATAAAGTGTTGCATATTGGTGGGTTGGTTGTCAGTACATTTCGCCCCAAAAAATAAATCACTCCAGTGGAGCCACCTAACGAGTGAAACTGGTATTAATGCACATTGACATTACTGTATTGTGAATATTGGAATCGGGCAGCATGGTGGGTAATGTCTTGGTAGCCAATATGTTGGTTTTGCACATCCAGCAAATTCATCACAGCTATGACCAATCCTTTCCATGAACTGAACAGATTTGACTGGCAATATGCACGTTATCTGAAGTCCGACACCACCACCAAATAAGATCTCATTCATGGTTAATAGTTTTATTATTTGGTACAGTGTGCAACAAGTTTTCTTTTAGTATAAAACCGACTATGACATGGATGTGAACAGTCACTCGCATACATTGTGTAAAGCAACATCCATCAAACATCAGTACTGCTCAGTACACTAAACATTATGAACAAAAAGTACACTTGCATATTATATCTGGATTAAGTCCATTCGTCCTTGTGCTTAAAGTGAAACAAAAGTCACAGTTTGGGGGCAACGCACTTTAGAGTTGACAATAACAAAACCAAACTATTTTCAACTACAATCACGCCAGTGATTTTCTCAGAATTTGTTCTAAAAGTGCGAGATTCTGGTCAAATCTCAATTACACTGGCAGCTGACATGTTTATTGGGCAACCAATAAGTGCCTGGCAGTTTCAAGAAATTGACTACCGGAGAAATGTATCAAGTGCCTTTAAACCGAAAGCACACCGCAAGCAACACAAACTCAAACAAGCGGGCTGGTAAGTCAGAACAGGATAAGTTTAGTAAACAAAGGTCAAAATATGTTGGATAAGTTGAGTTTAGAGGCAAACAGCATGGCCATATCCTTTTGGCAAGTATAGGACTAGATGTTTACAAATAGACTTTCATTTGGTGAGCAAATATTCCCAGACTATGGCACTCATGACGTAGGGTTATCTAACAGTATGGTGCTGCCCATGAAATTAAGGTGTGTTCAACAACATTTTCCTAGTAACACACTGTCATATTCTTCATTGTAGTTGCACATGATTATGTTTTAGCCTAAAACCATGACTTTGTTTTCCTTTAAAATGCAAAATATAAAATATACAAACATATATATATATATATAATTATAAAATAATTCAAACATGAGGCATATATACAAATCTAAGAGCCTATCACAGGACACACATCACTTCCACCAGAGGACCACGCACTTGAACTGTTCACAGTATTCAACATGTCCTCGGTTAAATGGAATGTATACGTATTATTTTATTCATACGTGCCAACTCTTATGGCTTTTCTGAAATGTGATGGTCTTACGGACATTGGAGACATTCCTTACAGTTTCGTGTGTTTTGAACAAAGCTTTTTTGTATTACAGACTACAGCCCGCATTTGAACAGAACATCAGTTCAAAAGACATCTGAAGAGCGACCCTTGTGAATATTTTAGCTGTGCGCAGTCGGCTGTGCCAGTCTTGCAATATCAATATATCCCAGTTTGCACGGCAAGTTCCTTTTGAGCATGTGCGAGTTCATTTATGGGTCTTATGGATTTATGTTACTAGTCTAACAGGTGCGCACCACCGAGTTGGCAACAGTGGCATATACACACATTATTATATGCTTGGCATGGCATGATTTCAAAAGTCCTCAATAGAGAGAAAGTAGATCCTACTTACGTGAGATAATTCGGTTTCTTAGCTGCATATGAAATGACAAGGGTCACAATCGTATGGCATTTGCTAAGGTGACACTGACAGTGTCTCTGCATTCATGTGTATAATATTGAACTACAGCCTACAAGTAGTTGTTACTGTGTATTAGGCTGCTTCTTATCTGACACATGTTCTTGTTTCTGGTGCTGGTGCTGCTGCTGTTGGTACTGCTGGTGCTAGTGTCACTGCTGTTCTACAGCAGAGTTGTTGCTGTTTTATAGTGTCACTGCTGTTCTACAAAAGTGTTGTCACTGTTCTATAGTGTCATTGCTGTTCTACAAAAGTGTTGTCACTGTTCTATAGTGTCATTGCTGTTCTACAAAAGTGTTGTCACTGTTCTATAGTGTCATTGCTGTTCTACAAAAGTGTTGTCACTGTTCTACAACAAAAGTGTTGTCACTGTTCTATGGTGTCACTGCTGTTCTACAAAAGTGTTGTCACTTTTCCATGGTGTCACTGCTGTTCTGATAACCACAAAGCATCATGCAATAACTGTGGTATTCCTGATTCAGAAGAAATCCCTATTTTCAAATTCGGGATTTCCATTGATCATTTTATGCATTTCCACTATCAACTGTGAGTATGTTTCCAGGTGACTGCTGAAGTATCTACGTTGAAGCTGCTTTGTTGCTCCCACTTCGTCCTTTACTGTCTCGGGCCTGCAATTTTAAACATCAGAAAAAATAATGTCAAAATATTATTAATAATATACTGGTTATTGAAGAAAGCTAAGATTCTTTCGAAGGAGCTTTCGTGACCCTCTAGGTCACATCTTCAACGTCTAATTGAACCATTATCTGGTGTCATGTGACCATGTTGACAACAGTTCCTGCTGGTGTCACCCATATACGTTAGTCAGATGTGAACAGGTTACTTCATATATGTGTGCTGTAAATATGTGACAACTACCAACATGATTTTTTTTTATGTTTTTTTTTAATTTAAATCAGATTTTTTTATTTATTTGAATTTTTTATTTGGTATATAGACATTTATATATATGTTTATATTTATAAACTTTTCAAACATGTTCTATTCAAATCGATTTGAATACTTGTCTTAACAGAGGGTACATGATTTTTGCTTATATAAAGTGGCATAATCTGTCTTAGAAAATTGCTTTGTGTCTGTGGCTGTAGCCCTGATAATTATTGTTTGCTCAGAGGATGGATTAGCACTTGTCCAAGGCTCTGTGTACTCTAACCAGACTGCCAACTGATACAGTATTAGACAATTGTAGCCCAGACTGTCTCACTTGAGTCAACATACTGAATTGGTAACAACTAGCACAAGCTCTAAGTGGACTCAGGGCTTCTGACTTAAAAAGATACTTCCTCTGGAAGACAAGTTTGTGTGGTTTCACTGCAGTCAGAAAGGGAATAGCTCAAACATACACAGTGTCATAAAACATTTGACTTTAAATACTGGGAATAATCAATTCTGGAAATAAGGAAAAAACATATTATCTACAAAATGTGCTTGTAAACAATTATTTGTGTTAAATTCATATAAATCAGCAATTAAAAAAATTTGAAATAAAAAAATCATAAATCAATGATTTTTTGGAGTGATTTAAATCATGATTTACATCAAATGATATAAATCAAACAACTCTGCACATGACATCAGAAAATAGTTCATTTAGGTCAGGGTTCGGCATACCTTTAGCTAGGGGCCAAATTTTTTTCAGCTATTTCTCTGTGGGCTAAAACTTTAAAGTTACAGAGAAAATACTTTTGTGAAGGTACTCATATTTGGTGTGTTTTATGCTTGTCTGAACCATGGACAATGAATAAATCACACAAAAAGCCATGTGAAAACAACGCCAAAACACAATCGGCTAATATGATGGGTAATGTGCAGATACGTTGCAAGTCACAGAAGATACTCTAAACGCTTGTCCTTCAACTGGTATCAAAGTGTGTTCTTGATTTGATTAATCGCAGAGAATCCCAATTTAACCATGACCGAAGAGTGCCAAAAATGTATGCGCTGCCTCAAGCAACATCGGAAATTGGGCTGGCACATTTGTCACCCAGAAAACAACTTTAGCAGCGAGAAACTCTTCTTTTAAGCCCAAGCACAATTGTGAAGTTCATTCAGATTCTCTTGCAAAGCAGCTTCGTCAACTCCAATTGATTGGGACAATTTCCAACAAATCTTGGGCTGAGTGGTAAACAGACTTGCAAAGAAGCACTGAGCTTCCTACAATTGAAACTGCCCTAACTTGAAAAACAAATCAACTCCACATTAACGATTATAGGAAAGCCAACTGAATCAAATCTTTTCATTCCATATGTGTTAATGCCATATAGATTCTACAGTAGACACACAATGTAGCTATCTGAGTGTGTGTATTTGCTTTTGTTAAATGCAAATATTGCGGGGAAAGGAAATTAACAAATAAAAATTTTCATTCCTATTTTTTTTAAATGTTGAATTATTGGCAAAGGTCTCGCAGGCCAGCTGAAAATAATCTGCAGAGTTTGCACAATGCTGAGTTGGGTGGTGAAGATGTTACTAAGAGGGTCATGGTCAGTGGAATTTACATGTACTGAGCATGTATGTTTTCCTTGATTACACCATAGATTGAGGTTGGTTAAATTTAAAAGGAAGTCTATTAGAAACACTGATACAATATTGATGAAAACTGCACTGCATGCCACAAAAATGGCTGCCAGTATTCTTAAATATTGGAATATAAATTCTATGCAGTTTTATGGAATGGAATGTACTTATCATAAAGATAGCTGATTGAAATACTTTCCAAAGAGGACTAACAATTTACATAACACTTACTGGTCATCATAGTGATGGGCGATGTTCCTCATTGCGTGGAGCAGTTTGCACACAGACTTGCAGTAGTCGGGTGTGTACAATTTATCATAATGTTTCTTGTTCCTTTCTCTCTCTTTCTTGTTTGTTATAGCACCTCTTGCTTCGATGTCAGTTCTGTACATAAGCACAATGCTCAGGTATTCCTGTAATAAACCAGAAACCACTGTTTACAAGACATTGTCTAAACTTCCATCCTCAACTGATTTAGCCTATTGCAAACATTTGGTCACATTTTAAAGTTGTAGGTGCTTGTTAAAAAATGTGAATATTTTCTGAAAGGATTGAAAAGTTGTGACTGACAATTTGCAGGTTTGCTTCTATATGCCACCACCAAATTAACAAAATCAGGCACCTACACATACTCTTGAGTGCCAAATAAACGCATAGGCCAAATAACAGTATAGGGTGGCAAATCGGTCAAATTTAATAATAGTATAGTGCCAAATAACGGTGGCAAATTTTTCAAAATAAATAATACTATAGTGCAAAAAAGGCACAAGTATATTTGTCTTTTTTACCGCCAAGTCTTGGCGAAGACCTCTTTCACCATTTTTACTCAACATAAAGCTAAGGCGTCCCTAGAAACTACGCGGATCACACTGTATTTCGGGTTTTTTCTGCCGAATTTGGATAAACTTTGTGCATAGTTGCATCGCCGCAGATATAGTAGCCGTGGTTTATATCCGAGAAAAACCAGGGAATTGTCCACTTTTAAACAGATATTAAAGTTTTATTGAATAGAATACCCAGGCCAAGCCCATTTCATGGGAAACCGCCACCAACTGGTTGCGACCGGTTCGAGGCGCTGCACAAGGCAGCCATTTACGGTTGGTTTATGCAGTGATAATGGAGTTTTAACTAATAATATACCATATTGAGCTCCCGAGAACTAAGGATTCTGACCGATTCATCTAATTATAAAAATCTAACGGTCTAACGCTTTGGGATCAAAATCTAGGATCTGGAAGCACGGGATCCCGCTAAATTCAAGAATGTCGTTCAAAAGTCCGCTCCGTGGATGATTGATTAGCACGAGCAATAGAGAATGAGAGCGATTGCTCTCCTAAAAACATATGTCCTGCATAATTTGCCACGATTATCGGAAAATGTAGGCCGGCACAAATGTTTAAATATAATAATAGTATAGTGCCAAATAAGGTGCGTATAAGGTGGTAGTTTTCATCAAATAAATATGTGTACTGGGTATACTATAGGGAAGCTGAAGCTATGTTACCTTTCTCTACATCTCCCCTTTAGCAGTTATATGTACGCCCACAGCACTTATTGGTGCAATAGGTCCACTTGGCTGCAAGTTGCCAGCCACAAATGTTTACTTTAAATGGAGATTTTCTGAAGCTATGATTAGCCATCAACTTATCAGCCTACCAGAAAACATTCTATTATCTAGGCCTTCCCTCCAATTCACAGGTGCCTGAATGACCAGCCCACCCTAGTTGGTACAGTGATGTTCTCCCTCCCTTCACATGTCTGAACCTGATTTCTTTTCGACTAGTGACTGGAATAGTGACTGCAGGCTTTCTAGAAACACCTGGATAACTAACATGGCTGTGAACTATCCAGTAACATAAACTGTTAAATGAGCACTTAACCGAGAGTTAATTGGAAATTTGTCAGTTAAATTAATCCCTTTTTGTAAAGTTAATTAATTAAATTAAATTAAATCAGCCTTTCTGGAAAAAGTTAATTAAATCAACAAATTAACAATTGAAAATAACCCATGCCTGATTCCCACTGTATTAAAATGTGTTGTTTAAGTGATTGTCATTTCATTGGGTATCACGTATTTACAGTCTACAATTCAATGAATTGAACTGCTTACCCAATGTCCATTTGGGAGAACCATTGGATGTGTCTCTTCTATTGCTGTCCCCAACACACTGGGTTCTTTGTGACTACAACAACATATAGACAATACAGTGTATTCCAGTGTAGTGTACAATGAAATACAAACAATTTAAGGCACTGAAGAAACTAAATCCCGATCTTTCAGATGAAAAATGTATTGGTCATGTACACACTCACAAAATGTAGTACTTTGGATTTGACAACTATGAAAGTAAAACAAGAGTTGGATAACCTTAACATTATCTGTAGGTGTTCTACTCTTATACAACTGTAAATTATTCATCATGAAGTCACCTAACTCACCTTATACACTGAAAACCTAATATGAAACACTTGACTTACCTTGTCTTTACCTCATCTGAATCGCCAACATTAACCAGAAATTGATACTGTTTCCTTCCATCCCAGAAGTATGGATGCCTGCAATGAATTTTCACACAACAGTCATCTTTTTTAATTTGCAATCTGGTACTCAGGCTTTTGTAGAATATATATCAATATATATAGAGTAATCACCATATATTTAATGAGCACATTGAAATCTGCAAATTTATACGCTTCAAACCATTCATGGTACATATGACTTGCACGGTGACAGTTCATATGCACAAACTTTTGAGAATCCTCTGTTAGGGAATAGAGGCTACCCGAAATAACCTGTGGCGCCTCTGTGGCATAATATAACACTAATATAGCAGTGAATCTCACGCAATGTCGACAAATACATACAACACATCATTTTGTAGTTTAAAGTTCAGAACAACGGTGCATCCATGACAACGTATTTAACAAGTTATCATTTCAGCAAACTATACATTGTATCAACAATGATGCTTACTGATATTAAACAGAAACACATGCAATGCTAGCATTAGAAAAAAAAATCAGGACATTGACATAGATACGCAATCAGTTCAGCGCACGGCAAAATAATTGCAGGAATCGTTCAGGTACGTAATTGTTAATTTTATTCAAATTGTGTCCACCACTGGATATAATTATACCACAACACGTAATCTCAACCGAATCGAATCGACACTACACAAAAGCAACGTGATGCAACTCGACCATCTCTGATGGATTGTCATGTAGTGTGCAGCACTTCACGTCCATCATGGATGTGTTTTTGTTGTTTTATGGATCATCAGAGATTCAATATTTATGATGACTATGCAGTGTTTGTGTGCGGCAACAAAACACTGCGCTGAGATGGCAGACATGTGCTCGGAGGAGAATGTCAGTTGATCTCTGGCATGAGCTTGTTTGTTACTTTATTTCAACTGGATTTTTTATCTAGTCAAATTTAGTTGTCGAGACACTGCAGGGTGGCGCCCTCCTGCACTTGTTCCTCAGATGAAGACATTTCCTGCCTGCCATCGAGGCTGATCATTACAGAACATCTGATGAAAAGAAGAGTTGAGCTACTGAGCAAGGCACTCAATTTCACAAAAGAAGAGCTGAGCTACTGAGCAAGGCACTCGATTTCACAAAAGAGCTGAGCTACTGAGCAAGGCACTCAATTTCACAAAAAGAAGAGCTGAACTACTGAGCAAGGCACTCAATTTCACAAAAGAAGAGCTGAACTACTGAGCAAGGCACTCAATTTCACAAAAGAGCTGAGCTACTGAGCAAGGCACTCAATTTCACAAAAGCTGTGTGGATGATTGATGGCTGAATGGTGTGTCTGCTTGAAAACGATAGGAAGGTGACCGTACAAACAGACGAAGAACTTTCACGATGTTAGCCATGGCGTCTTAAGGTGAATTTCATCACTGCAAATTACACAATAATTTAGATAGAAATTATATGTATTTTGAACATTATTAATCTAACTATGTGCCAACGCAGAGGAAATACAATATAAGTGACACTTATTTTCATAGCTGTGTTCTAGAGTGTATAAACATTCACCTTTATGGGTATCATATACTAGACTGGTATCTGGCTTTATGGTATATATAAGATACATACTACTGTTTATGATAGTATCTTATCAGAGGTTAGCATTTTTTACTATAGACTATAATTCGGCAGTTTTACTACCTGTTTTGTAAGTCAGTATTAATCAAGAAATGAAGAACAGTGTCTTAAGAAATTATTTGGAACTAGACCTATAAATAGTAATTATTATGACGTTAATGATATGCTTCCTGATCAATTTAGTAATACACATTTTCAGTATAATGTACTTCATCTAAATATACAACGTCACTCATCTAAATTTTATAGATTTGTTGTTGATCTCTTCTTTATCCCTGTAGTCCAGGGTGAGGCTGGCACTGATACCAGTCGTCAATTTATGTTTTCCCTTCTTCTTCATAACTAGTCCCGTTTTACTACCGCCTCCACCAATCGTCTCCACTCTCCTCTATCCTTTGCCCTCATTCTCCACTCCCTTCTATCCCTCACCCTCATTCTCCCCTCCCCTCCCACTCCTACTAAATCTCTCTTCACGCAGTCCTTCTCAGTCTCGGTCTTCCTCTTCTCCTTCTACCCTCCACTCCCTTCTACCCTCCACTCCCTTCTACCCTCCACTCCAAGTGCATTTGCTCTCTTCGACAGGAACAGGCACATACCACAACAATGATGCATTTACATTTTACAATGGTCATAGTAAAAATGCATTAATTTTCTATGACTTCATAAACACTACACTAATAAACAGACATTTGTAATTATTAATATTCTTACTTAAGGAGATGCTCTGCTTTTGACCTCTTTCGTTCGTTCTTGACAAGCATGCAGTTGAGCAGATAACATGCCAGCGGATCATCTACTTGTGAAAGATCAGGGTCATTATTTATGATGTTGTCTTCTACATTTGTTACAGTGAAGCCTTTATCTGCTGGTTTGAATGGATGTTTGCCTCTTGTAATTACATAGAAGCATATCATGCCTGCCACCTGAAAACCAGACACAGCAATAAGTTCCAGACAGCAAGTGGACAGTAGTGTTGGGAACTGGCAAAATATTTATAATCAATCATTGGTTTATCTAACCGATCCATGATCAATCATAGAAGTTAATCTATTAATAATAGTGAAAAAAAGTTTTTTGATTTTTGCTTTATTTGTGGTTTCACCATGTCAAGGCATGCATGTAGACATGCATGGTATGCTCGCTCGCCAGACCTAGCTGATTGGTAGTGGGGCTGCATCGGGCAGACTCGCATCCAAGTCTTACATTATTTTGTTCATTCCCTGTCACATTGCGAACCGCCAACAGGAATCGAGAAAGGGACATCAGTTCTTCCTTTCCACGCACGATTTGGTTGACGACATCATCAATATAATTAACAATACAAAGTTTTTCATTGGCCAGGAACTGGGAGATGGAAACAAACAAGATTGTGATCAATTCCTTGATCGAATACATGAACCAATCAATTGCTGATTCATTGAAATTAATTAATCAGAACAGCACTAGTGGACAAAGAGTCCCACAATTTTTCATTTATACCTGTTTGTGTAACCTGTCCTTAACCCATTAGACCCCACGCGTCCGAAAGCGTCCGACCTTGTTTTCCCCACGGCGCCCGGAAGCGTCCGCTGGGGAAAAAGGCTGTGGAGGTGGCGTCATCGGGTGGATTGATATGAAACTAAAACTAGCGGAATTCTACATATCTTAGCTATAAATTGTGGGTAAAATTAACATATGGTTGTATTGAAAGTTTTGAAGATAATCGCGTTTTAAGTCGAGCACTGGTGGGCTTTAAAAATGGCCGTTTCTCGTAGAACAGATACATTCATTGCAGATGAAGTTTGCGCGATTTTAGAGATGAATCTTCGGATGAAACTGCTTCCGAGATGGATGTGGAGGTAAGATTTATATGTGGCTCGATCTTTGACTGAGTGAGCGATAAATTGAAGATGGCGTCGGTTGGTTTTCTTCGTCCAAGAGTAGCCTGGTCACTGTCTTATTCAACTTGTCGACTGTTTCAACACCGACATTGTGTGTTTTGTGCCATTTACTCGGCTTAGATTATGTGGTTAGTTGTGCATGTTGTTATATAATGGATTATAAAGCAAATGAGTAAATAAAATAGAAAAATCTGGCCCAACGAGCATGTAAACAGTCAAGCCCTGGATGGGCGGTGCCTGGATGGGTGGTGTTGTTGCTTTGCCTTTGGACATTGTTGACAATTTTATTATATTGACGGTGTCAGTGGTCTTTGTAATTAATTATATTTATCTATATTTCAGATATTGGTCAACTTTAAAAAAAAGTCATGTAATTATTGGCTGCTTGTAAAAATGATAATTAATTAATGTGACAATTGCATACAAAATTTTATTCTTATTCTGTTTTCATTACTGTAGCTGTTTGTTTGTTTCAGGTGGCAAGTAATAGTAGTGATGACATCCCTGATGAGAACTCCAACAATTAATTTTCATCAAAATGAGCTTATCACTTGTGTCGCAAAAACGGAGTGAAACGGCCATCTGGACGTGCAATTGAGACATGCTTTGGATGTCTGACATGCAATGTGCATTTGTGCAAAATTGGATTCTTTGTGCAATATCATTCATAGGAAGAACATTTCCTTGTGTGGAGCCAGCAGTTGGTGATGTTATTGTAATAAAATATGACTATCATGTCAAACTTCACTCAATATTTGTTAAAAAAATTTATTTCCGAAGTTCCACACCTCAGAATGACAACATATAACAGGCTTATATACACCACAGTTACACCATTGCATAGATAATTCAATTTGCTTCAAAATAAACATAACTTGCAATTATAAGATATCAATACTTTTGAAACTACAGCTTAAAAACTAGAAGCACCCATAATTTTCAAAATCTGCCTCAGTTTCCTGGGGAAAAGCAGCACACAATTCAATGTGCGGGGTCTAATGGGTTAAGAGATATCAATTAACTTTTTAAGACATTCACATTGCTTGCATTTACACAATCAGATCATGTTTGGATGATTCAATCCGTTTTAGCTTCAGTTCAATAACTATTATAGAAGACCTTCAATGTATAGTAGCAGTAGAATAGAATAGAACTCACAAAAATGTCGGTTGTTTTTTTGTATTTTATAGGCTTCTTTTCCCCCATATCGTAACTAAGAACCTCTGGTGCCTTCCAGCAACGGGTTCCTGCAAAAAACATACTATATAAGTGATATCTAGACATAAGTACATCTTTAATAAAATAATCTGATATAGTAAATTAATTCAGTACATTTGAAGGGGATTTGAATCTTTGAAACATCAGTTGTAACTAGTATCTGTGAAAATTTGAGAACAAACAATTTGTTCCACATTTATGGTATCCAATCTGGAGGATTTTAACAAATGCTACTCTATTCAAATCACAATGGACTCCGCTTTACAGAATCACTTTGGGCCAAAACAATTTCAATCTGCTAATTAAGCGAATTTCTGGAAAAAATGGATCAGAATTATTTGGAAGTGAATGTGTGTCAAACATTTGAGCTTTATTTTGTCCACACTGAATTACTGCTCAGTAGCTACGAAATTTTGTAAATTGGTATTCTAGAATGACGAATTTTCTTAGATAGATGAAAGCCACAACTTAATTATGTAAAGCTTGTGAGGGCCTGTCCACAATGCAACCGCTACAGTAAATAATTTTTTAGTTTAAATTTATGTAATTCGCTTCAAAAACACCGATCTATAGTCAAAGTCTTGGGGTTTACCAGGAACACCTGTTATTTCATGCTACAATGAATAATTTTTCATGTAACTGATTTTACTAAGTGATGGACTTGATTCTGTTATGAATAGACTTAGCCAAATACCACTGTGGGGCCGGCATGTTGGTGTACACTATGATTGGAACATCAGTGAATGAATTAAATGTCATTAAAATGGCCTATTTCACTCTATGCTGAACTTGCAGTGTTATTTTGCATACATGTTTTTAATAAAACAAATTTGACATACCTGCAGGACCACTATCATAAGTACTTCGACCATCCACCAGGAAACGGCTGATACCAAAGTCTGCTAACTTCAAGCATGGACTTCCATCTTGGTGATAAGCCACAAATATATTCTCTGGCTGCAACACAACAGTTATCATATAAAGTTGTAAGGACCTTGATAAAAATGTTAGTGTGAAGAAGTATTGCCATAATGCAATGTTTTTTTTTATAATCAAATACATGTATAACAAATATTAGAGGTTATAGGGCTGGGGCCACAACTCCACTTCCTTGTGTTAGTGCCTGTCACGGAATTTTATTTTTATTTATCTGTGTTTTAATTTGTATTGATGATTATGCATCAATGTTGTTAAATTATAAAAATTTATCATACAGCTTGCACTGTCATTTTTCATATATTCACAAAAGTTGTCACACAAATTCAGCTACCACAAATTTGTGTTCATTTGTCTAACCCCAGACATGCGATAGTCCACAAACAACACTTGTTCAGTTACTCTGTCTGAAGTCACTTCTTTCGCTGTGACATTGTTATTTTATTTACTTTATTGATAAAACCTTATAAAAAGGTGTAGAACAAATATGGTAACAAATCATCCTTAGAATAAGAGTTGTGGTCACATTGCGTAAAGGCAAGACTCAGAACAACACTAGAAATAACTATGGGCAGACGCTAGAATCAAAAGAGTTTTCCCATACCCTAGTTAAGTTAGAACTTAATTTCTTTCGACATGTGGAATCAGTAATTTATGGTTTATATTGTTCGTGAAGGTCCAGTTACCCAGTTCATTATATTTGTTAGGATTAAGTATTTTAGTGAAAAGGTTGCTAGATTATTGGCTGAATTATCAGTATAACGGATAAGATGAAACATGGTTCCATACGGTTTATTTCACTGATCGACGAATTTCCTTAAGGGCCGAGTGCAAAACTCACTCAAGACTCCCGCCTCCAATGCCATCTTGGGATTGGAGTATGACGTAGAAACGCTGAGTACCGTCTCTAAATATGATTTCATTGGTTAACACAGAAATCATCCCAATTTGTTTTTAACGCTAGTAACGACTTTAAGCTTCATTAAGAGTTTTGATTTGAGCAGGTGAAGACGTTTATTTTATCACAGCTGCATTTGTAAGCTGAACATTTAGCAACAATGTAGAAACTTAATATCTTGGGCGAGTAATGCCCTTATTGTTAAGTTGAAGTTTTCTGATTTTATTGTTAGTGAAGAAAGGATGAAATAATCCTTATAATGAATTTAGTATGAATCAAATTCGTCAAGTGTTGTGCGTGAAAAGTGTTAGTGTTATCCCTGTGTCCCTGTTAGGGTTTAGTTTTACCCAAATCCACAAATAGGATGTGTGAGCAGTTTTGGAACTTTCGAACCATTTGAACTCTATTTCCAGTAAGACTGAAATTTTTTATTCTAACTTGTAATCTTCACTAGTCCCAATTTCAACTGTCATTATGTAAGAACCAGAGATCTTTAATATATTAAGAGATATACTTGTTATTCTATATACTTGTTGATGTTGCGAACACATTATGTTGTACTATTTACGTAACAAATGTGCAAACTATATATGTGTTCTAGTCTCTTATATAAATTAGATGTATTTGCCACAGTATTTGTTATTATAGGACTCAGTGCCAAAAGGTGTGCATGAAAAGAGGACAATGGGACTGAAAATTAAGGTTTAAGATATCAGGAGAAAGAATGCATTTTTAAAGTGGACACATGGGAAGGTAATTTCTTGTGAAAGGAGGAGACAATACTTAATTTAGTTTCTGAGAAATATTAAAATGAAAATATTTTTTGCTCGTATGTTGGACATCACCAATTACAACAAGGATACGCCACTGTGTTGTCAGTAATGCACTGAACTGCTAAAAACAACTTAACTTGAAAGTTGTGGTCTCCATAACTATTTCCCTGTGAATATTTTCCTTTTCTGTCCCATAAAAAAGGCATACTAAGCGTTGTTTGTTGTAATGGGTGATGTTCGACATACAACCATCTTGAATTTTTTTACATACAACAACTAACACCCTTTAAATCAGAAAGTTATTATTTACTGAAAACAAATGACATAAGCAAAATGTGTTATAATTTTTTATGTCCAAGTGTATTTTGTGTGAAACACAAGATGGCAGAGCTGGGATAAAAAGTATTTAATGACAGTAGTTTTCACGTAACGTATATACACGACAAGTCAATTGGCAACAGTTGTGGTACAATATAATAATAATGCATGCATACACAGTGAAACATAAACTGTCCATAAAGTTAGCAATACTAGAATGTTTGCTGATTGTCCCAGCATGCTGTTTGCTAATTGTCCCAGCATGTGTTCTATAAAATAAAACATGTATAGATGGCGACACAATTCTAGTTGTTTATACATTATTATGTATCAACATAGTAAACATATAAGGTGACATTGGAGATACTTAAATTTATTAATATGTCCTAGAACAATAGGTGGGATGTCATTGAAAACGCAAAAAAACACACAAGGGGAGGGCAGTATTGGGTGGGAACAAGTAACAATCAATTTCTTCCCGAACTATTCTGAATACGTCTGGTCGCTCTGGATTCTTAATCAGAAAAGGCAGAGGCAGTGCTTATTGCCAATCGCTGTGATTGGCTGGTTAAAAGTATAATAAAAATAGGGATCTGCTTCTGGTAAACGGAACCGTCTTGATATCTCTCACAAAACACAGCCGGGGGAGCCACAACTGTTTTATTTTGTGTGAAACACAAGACGGCAGAGCTGGGATAAAAAGTATTTAATGACAGTAGTTTTCACGTAACGTATATACACGACAAGTCAATTGGCAACAGTTGTGGTACAATATAATAATAATGCATGTATACACAGTGAAACATAAACTGTCCATAAACAGCAAATAAAACTGTAAATAAATCAGCAAACACTAGAATGTTTGCTGATTGTCCCAGCATGTGTTCTATAAAATAAAACATGTATAGATGGCGACACAATTCTAGTTGTTTATACATTATTATGTATCAACATAGTAAACATATAAGGTGACATTGGAGATACCTAAATTTACTAATATGTCCTAGAACAATAGGTGGGATGTTATTGAAAATGCCAAAGCCTTGATGTGCACAGGAAGTCAAGGCTGTCATCCCACAAAAAAATCACACGTCCAAGTGTATTTTTAGCTAAAACAAAAAAGACAAGTTATGTCGAACATAACTATTTCAACAGTGTACAAATTTGCCCATTTCTTGAATAAATGATCATTTAATCCAAGTCTTATACTGTCAAGCTCAAGTCAGTTGAAAAACACACTTCTTAACAGTAATGATGACTTAATATCCTTGTGGATTAAATTTGTGCTAAATAAATCAGAATTCAGAATTTATAGCCCAGCCTACTGCAAAGGCCATCTCAGGGCTTTTCACACGTCACATCTTTACACACATCTATTTATTCACTACACATGCCTATTTATCCAAACAAGTCAAAACAACAACTCTGATCTGGTCCATACACAAAATCAACTTGAACAAAACCAACTACTCAAAATATTTACACGTATCTAATCAAAACATTCACAAGTGCATCTTACGCCTTGGCCCGTGCCGATCTCAAAACAAAACTAACTAATCAAACCACAAGTACATTTCTCATACACAGTTCAAAGGTGTGGGACAGATTTGAACACCCTCGCCTTGCGAAGGTGGTCCCAAAAACTGCCAAGTTGCCTTTTACAACGTGGGCAGGAGAGTTGGGCATATTCTATTACCCCTTAGCCGCTGGGATCACTGTTGTGACTGTATACATCAGTCTTACACAAAACAAATATAAACACTGTAGATGGTTATCAAAGCAAGGGAAAGATACACTGAAGCAACAGAGGATTGTTATTAAATATTATATATATACCACTTGCAAGAGTATTCAACTTGTCATTAAAAGAGGGAGTTGTTCCGTTTGAATGGAAAGAAGCAAACATCATACCATTATTTAAAAAGGGTTCGAGAAATAAGTCAGAGAATTACAGACCACTGAGTTTAACGTCAGTGATTTGTAAATTATTAGAAAGGTTAATTAAAGACCATATGGTGGACTTCCTCGTTAAGCAAAAATTATTAAATTCATCTCAACATGGATTCCTTAAAGCGAGGTCATGCTTAACAAATATGTTATGTTTTTTTGGAAGAAATCACTAAGTGGATAGACGTGGGATCGCCAGTAGATATTATCTACTTAGATTTTCAGAAAGCTTTTAATAAAGTGCCACATCAAAGATTACTACTTAAATTAAAAGCCCATGGTATCGGGGATAGCATAACTGACTGGATAGAACAATGGCTGACTGACAGAAGACAACGAGTTGTAGTAGATGGAGAAGTTTCAAATTGGAAATCGGTTTTGAGTAGGGTACCTCAAGGATCAGTATTAGGACTTATATTATTCTTAATATATATCAATGACTTGGACGACAGTATAACAAGTAACATACTGAAATTTGCAGATGACACAAAACTGTTTAGAAAGGTTAATACTGATGGTGACAAACAACATTTACAAAACGATCTAGACAGATTAGTGAAATGGTCTGAGAAATGGCAGATGTTGTTCAATTTTGGGAAATGTAAATGCCTACATACAGGACATGGGAACTTGGATGTAAACTATAAAATGGGAGATACTGTTCTGGGTACTACTGTAAAAGAAAAGGACTTAGGAGTTACAATAAGCGCTGATATGAAAGTTTCAGAGCAGTGTGGTATTGCAGCTTCAAAGGGTAATAAAATTCTTGGATTGATTAGAAGAAACATAACATACAAGGGAAAAAAGTTAATTAATACCTCTTTATAAAGCAATAGTTAGACCTCATTTAGAATACTGTATACAAGCATGGAGACCATATCGTAAGAAGGATATAGATACGCTTGAACGCATACAAAGGTGAGCAACTAAAATGATTCCAGAACTGAGAGACCTTACTTATGAAGAACGCCTGAAAGAATGTGGTTTAACAAATCTAGAGACAAGGAGGTTAAGATGAGATCAGATTGAAGTTTTTAAGATATTGAATGGGTATGAAAATATTGATAGAAATATGTTTTTCTCACTCAAGAAGGATAGCAGAACTAGAGGACATGAGGTAAAATTAGTAAAGGATCAATGTAGATTGGACATCAGGAAGCACTCGTTCTCACAGAGGACAATAAATGAATGGAACAAATTGTCTACAGATTGTGTAACTGCTAGCAGCGTGAATATGTTTAAAAATAAGGTTGACACATATCTCAGGAGGGCGGGTTATAAGTAGATGAACATTGTTGGACTCTCGATAAGCCAATGGCTTCCTTGTCCACTTGCCATCTGAGCCTTTGGCTTGGATGGCAAATCTTGTAAAAAAAATTTAAAACCAGGTAAAGACAGTTTTGAATATCACATTTTACAACGGACAGGGAGGACAGTGACAGTCCCAACATAGCGCACTTGGACAATGTCCATTGTGTTGGAATGTGATATTCAAAACTGCCTTCACCTAGACCTAGTAATTATAATTATGCACAAAACAAATACAGGTCACTGTCATTATAACAAAGGAATGAGCCAAACTGGACCACATTATACACAAATAACTTACAACGATGCACATTTTACATGATAAAAAAGCTACTTAGGCTTCGGCACTAACAGCAAACATTAATCCTATTATAATGCCCTGTACCAAAGTTGCAACAGTGAACACTGTAGATGCTTGTCAAAGTAAGATAGAGAGACTAAAGTAACCGAGTTTGGGAAAAGCAGATGAAGACATGGGGTCTTGGAGATGCCGTTCCCTGTAAGCTTTACACATTTCTGCATTTGTAGTCATCTTCTTCAATTTTCCTGAACGCTTGAACTGATCTCCAGACTCTTTTGGAATAGTCTCAGGGCGTTTCCGGGTCATGATGACGAGAGTGCCTAAAAATCATACAACTAAATCTAAAAAAAGTAATTCAAAATCAATTAATCAAGATCAAAGATAATCATAGTACTTAATATTGAATAAAAAATTGCACAAGTTTGAAGAGGCCAGAAAAATATAGGTGTCATCACCTTCGTTATGTGAAAGATCACTATTTCTACAACTCTAGTGTTGTAAATGCGACGTTCAACACGTTTTTGGCTGAGATGCAGCCCCTTGAAATTGTCTCATCGTCTACAATCATTCTACTCGACGATGAAATCGTGGTGTCTAAATGAAGTAATTTACTCAAAGTACAAATAAAAAAGACAACAGATTTTGCTTGGAATTCATACCTAACTGTTTTTCTGTAGTTAGACATCACGTTTACAACATGCTTTTGTGTTGAAATGAAAATCTGAGACTTGAATTTATGAAGTTGTGAAAGCACAATCCAGTTCAACAGCATAATGAACGTGCACTTTTCACGCCTAGTCCTAACTCAGACAAACAGATCGACTGAAAACTTCACAAATTTAACTTTAGACCCTTAAGATTGATCGAAATTTATGTTGAACATCTCTGGTATGTTGGACATTACGTTTTTCATGCCTAGTCCTAACTCAGACAAACAGGTCGACTGAAAACTTCACAAATTTAACTTTAGACCCTTAAGATTGATCAAAATTTATGTTGAACATCTTTCGTATGTTGGACATTACTTCTTGAGAAAATCAGAACCTACCTTTCCGAAGTTTTTCAACTTTCCCTTGCAAGAACCAACACCAACAGATATGACATAGCTGTGTCACGTCACTCTCTTGACGTAGTGAAAAAGTAGGAAAGCTTTCTGTTTAAATTGCAATTATTTATTCACTACGATATTGGACTGCTTTCTTACAACAAAGTTATGGAGGCAGACAAAGTTCATCTAAAAAAGCAAACATGCGTTCTGCGACAAAATTTAACGTAGCTGCGTGATATAATGTCGGACTACAACAACTGAGGTAAACATCTGGTGAATCGGAAGTCTGGTTCGCCAGTGTTTTTTGTAATAACTTTTTAGAAAAACATTACAACACTAGTAACGTCCAACATTGGGAACTTTCGCGACCAATTACTAAAATATTAAATAAATGTCAGAGTTGGATTTGTAAAATGTAAAGAAATGTTTCCTTTGTACAATTCAGTGACAGAGGTAACGTTTATCCTTTTGTGCGATTCAGAGTGCTGAAGGAACCTGCTTTGCATTTGTCAATTTTTGGTCGTCGATTTTCGCTGCTGAAATCACATTTTCACATAAAATATAGCATGAGCTGCTGAACTTGTGTAACTTATATTGTCTCCACTGTATTTTGAAGTAATTATGAGCACACTCCAAAAGCCACAAGAAAACAATGTTTTTGGAACAGATTTTATTTACAGTCAAACAACATCACCATCTTTGTGCGCACCTTTTGGCACTGTGTCATATACATAGTCGAAACCCGAAAGTAAAGAAAGTCACGTCGGCCCATCCTCCGTTACTTATTTACCCCCAAGAAAAATCGGGACAGTGCATCAAACTTAATTGCTAAAAATGAACACGTTGGGCTATACCAACAATTATATTCAACATGAATTAAGTGCAGTTAGGCAGCGAGGTTAGGACATTTAACAGTAGTGTTGCACTATATGGCACATTTGAAGAATCATGGAACATCTGGTGGTAATGTTTGCCATAAGAATAAAAACATTGCTAGTACATACACTTGTGCGATATTGATCAAACTGGTTGACCTTCAACTTCTAAATCGAGGGTGGCATGAATGATTCATCTAGCATGTACTCCTGCTATTAACAAATGATGTCGTCACAAGTGTAAAATCCTGTGTTGGCTGGCCCACTATTGTGTTTTGACGAAGTAGCCATCCAGCAGCTGATGTTGAATCTGCTTCCTAAATTGGATGTAAACAACATTAGTAAGTAAGTAATTATACTCCAAACAGCCCAATTTTGAGCTAACGCAGGAGTTTGGACCAACGGCTTTTACTGTCTCTTCCAAAAGACACAGGCAAAGTGGGGTGAACAAAATTGCCCAAATTTAAAAATTGTCCAAACGGCATCCTCTCAATCGACAGGCGGGTGTTCTAACCATTAGACCACCACTCCCCGCCTTCAGAATATAGCACTTAATTCTATTACCTTAGCACAAGCCCATCATTAATAAATACTTGTATTAATTATAGTAGTATTTTTTTGTATCAGGCTGAGTGTAATATTACCAGGTATGAGAGTGGCATTCGATCAAAAATGCTGAAAATATAGGTATTGTTGTTGAAAATATAGGTGTCATCATTGAAAATATAGGTGTTGTCATTGAAAATATAGATGTCGTCGTTGAAAATATAGGTGTCGTCGTTGAAAATATAGGTGTCGTCATTGAAAATATAGGTGTCGTTGTTGAAAATATAGGTGTCGTTGTTGAAAATATAGGTGTCGTCGTTGAAAATATAGGTGTCGTCATTGAAAATATAGGTGTTGTCGTTGAAAATATAGGTGTTGTCATTGAAAATATAGGAGTTGTTGTTGAAAATATAGGTACTGTCATTGAAAATATAGGTATTGTCGTGTAGCTGGTGGCCTTAAACACTTACTAAGACAAACATAAGTGGATTATATACTGATGGAAGACTTAGAATTTAAAACAACATGACAGCTTAGCTAATTAAATTGTAGCTTTGACAGTTTGCATCATTTTAGAAAGCAAGTCTGAAACCAACCTTCAAGTCTCTGTGGAGAATGTCATGCGAATGAAGGTACCTAATGCCACGCATAATATCCAAGACCAGAGAAATAGTTACTTTACTCCACTCTTCATTGTTTGCCACTTCATCTTCCTCGAGCCACTTAGCGATCGTGTTTTCACATAATTCCATGACAATGTATAGGAAACGGTCATCTTCTTCCATCATCTAAAACCAATTTTGGAAATACAAAACGTCAATCATCTCAAAAGGCACTAAGGTATCATGCAATATTGTAGCAATTTAAGTTGCAAATACAACAGGATAAATAACATGTCTGACAAAACTTTCTGAGGTTTCTTTCATGTTTGTTCCCCAATCACACTGTCATCTAAAGCTGCTGTTAGGTGGTGACAGGTGACTACTGTGTTCTCTGCTTAACCTAATCACTTCGGGCCAAAGCAATTTGATTCTATTAAGTCCGTTTTTAATTATAGCACACTTAGCTACAAAAGTTAGTCAATTTGTATTCTCCAATGACAAATTTTCTTAGATAGACAAAAGTAAATCTTGTGAAGGCTTGTCTGCGTTGCAATGGCTACAGTCAACAATATTTCTATTTAAGTAATGCTTTACCATTTTACCTGTACAATATATCATTTTTCATGTCAAAGCTAGGACACTGATGTATAATCAAAAAGCCTTGGAGTTTTCCAGGAAAACCTGTTATTTTGCATTGCAATGTATAATTTTTTGTGTATGTGGTTCAACTAACCGGCAAACATGATTCTATTAAGTGGAGCATAACATAGCAGGAATAGGAAATGAAACGGCTAATTCTATTATCCACGATTGTGTTAATCGGAGATCAGTGTATTTGATTCCCTATTTGATTACAAATCTGTCTTCTTTGGTGAGCTGCAGGACGGGGAAAAACAATAGGCAGACCACACCTTTGCTTCAAAGATGTACTAAAACGAGATTTGAAGTCATTTAATATCCCACCAGAAACATGGACTGTTGCGGGTATGGACAGACCAAGCTGGCGGGCCATGGACAGACCAAGCTGGCGGGCCATGGACAGACCAAGCTGGCGGGCCATGCACAGAACAAGCTGGCAGGCCATGGACAAACCAAGCTGGCGGGCCATGGACAGACCAAGCTGGCGGGCCAGGCTCCAACCTGTGACAATAACACCGACAAACATCTCATAAAAGCACAACTATGGCATCACAAAGAAGGACCAGTAGACAAGCGAGAAAGTGAACTTGAGAGAAAGAGGGAGAGATTGAGAGGGAGTGAAAGAGGGGGAAAGGGAGAGAGAGATAAGGAGGAAGAGAGAGGGATAGATTGAGAGGGAGAGATTGAAAGGGAGCGAAAGAGGAGGAAAGGGACAGAGAGATAAGGAGGAAGAGACAGGGGAGAGATTGAGAGGGAGCAAAAGAGGGGGAAAGGGAGAGAGAGATAAGGAGGAATAGAGAGAGGGAGAGGTTCAGAGGAGGAGGATTTGATTAACACTTCATGGCAATAATTTCCTGGGGCTGTCTACAAATTGGCAAAAGGTTTTCCACGGATTATAATAATCATGGCTGTTTTGATGAAAATTGATGGATCAACATTAAAATGTTGATTTTCTGGAAAAGAAAATGCTTGGAAACCAAATATTGTTTAGCAGAGGCTTTCTTTGTGAAGATAAAAACAAGGGGTTCATACATGTTAAGTCTCCTGAATTCCCTTTACTCATGCCCACAACAACAGTAAGGGTTATTTCAATCAAGTTTTGTGCAGAGTGGGCAAGGGAAACTTAGCTAAACAGTATCCTTGTGTTGTTGAAGTGATTTATATGCATTAGACGAATGGTCCCCTATTATCGCCCACATGTGCATATCGCATTTCAAATATTGTCCATCAATACATCTCCGTTATATACAAGTTTAATTTCATTCGTATATATTTGATAATTGTCACAATCGGAGTACATTATGAACGAAAAGACAATAAAAAAGGTTTTCATCAAAAACTGCCTCCATCACCTAGGATCACAAATGCCTGTTACCCATGATCACAAACTTTGAAGAAAAAGAAAATGCTTCAGTTCTAGCCCTGCCAGTAAATATTATGTTAATTGCTTAAGTGTAATCAAATATGTAGGCTACTGCCTGCTAGGTAAGGGATTTTTGTCATACTGTAATATATTTCAGGACGTGAAACAAATTTTGTATATCATCAGAGTATTGTAACCATGTTATATATTTTACTAGTCCACAAAGAATTTGTCTACTGCCAAAATGTTTATTAACATACAAGTGTACAATTTCATAGCACATATTGTAGTTGGAACTAAAGCTGATATGGTGGTAATTTTTATGAGCAAGACCCTTCAATTTACGTACAACTCTGATATCCCGAGCCCCTCCAATTTACGTATAAATCTCGTGCATTTGCATTTCTGAAACTTAACATTTATGGGGGTTGATATGGTTAATATATCTAGTTTTACCTTATATGAGACAATGTTATCATGGTTGACCAACTTCACCAGAATGTCCACTTCATTGTTTGCTGTCTTAATGTAGTCCTTTAACAAACTCTTGACGGCTACTTCACGACCGTCATCACTTATCAACCCAACGTACACTGTTGTACCAAGACACCTACAAAATAGACTTAACATCAACCAAGGGAATTCATTACAGAAACAAAATTTAAGACAATCCTAAAATGTAAATATTTTTAAAGGTTGCATTATGTGTGGTCAGTTGCGCTGATTCAGAGCTGGCCTGAATGGATGCATTTTGCCTAGTGTACAGACAAAAACCCCACTGCACAGAAGCCCCATGGACAAAAGCCCCACATACAAAAGTCCCACCAGAAAAATCACACAAAAGCCTCTCCAAACAAAAGCCTCACAATCGAAATACTTATTTTTTGCAGAAAAGTCATCTATAGCTATTTTTGTTGGAAAAAGTCTTTTTAATCCCCAAAGTTTTTAGGTCTACAGTCACAAGAACTGTTATTAAAATGTATTAGATGATGTAAAATGCAATGTCATAGGGGTTTTTATATTCCTAAAACTTTGTGTTTCAGTTGATTTATCAGATTTAAAAAAATTGCAAATTGATAATAAATTGGAGATAAATTTATTAAAAACTACCAAACAAATATTTACCGAGTGAATATGGGGAAACCCTATGACATCATACAGAGTTAAAATCTTTCAAATGCAAAAAGAATTATTGAAACATATTGAATGGTTAATGAGTAATGCTTACCACAAAAACCCTCATATCTAGTTAACAAAAGCCAGCTTTTATGGTAACAACATAAAGCAAAAAAACGGTGACCCATTTTGGTGTGCTGATAATCCATTTATCTTGTTTGAATTATTCTAAAATAATTAGGAATGTGAGTTTTGATTTTATCAGTATGGCCCCCCTTTGATGAAAAATTTAAGCCATTTTTTTTTTTCATTTTTGTATGTAACCTATATTTCAAACTCGGAGCAATATCCTTCATCAATGGATGCCATTATTGTTTACGAGACACGTGTGGCACAATCTAGTGGGGAACAGTTGAAAAGTGGCGTCGCCTAGTTTGAAACCATTCACTTATGGTGTACACTTAACAGAACAGATTTCCTCAACATTTCCTGTGTTTCAAATATTTTTCAAACGTTGCATACACTTGCTGGGCAAAACTCGTCAAATTTTGCCACTTTTTCTCTTCAAAACTTTAACATACCAGATGCTCCTGATCAAATGGCATCCAAAACTATGTAGGCCCTGCCAGTGAATCAACCGAAAGAAAACAAAAGCAGGTTATTTGATGATGACGTTTTTAACCATCAAGCCACCATGTCGAGTCTGACCAGACCCCATGCATGTGTATTTTGCGACAATTTTTTTCTGTTATGATATCCTTTGAACTGTCATGAGAAATACTCATTAAACATGCAAAATGGTCTGCTTGCATGCAGTTTGTAGTATTGGACACTGAAAGTGAAAACAAGCAGTCATCATATATATATTTGGCACATTTATTTCCGCTCTCCCTAAGTATTACATGCCAGCTGTATGGGTGCTTCCATGGCCGTAAATGAGCAGTTGGTTGTTTTCAGGGGTCAGTGTCCTTTTCGATTTGAATTGAATTTTAATCTGAATTGGACCAACTTTTACTAAACATTATTAATGTTCTATGTAGAAGTAGTTGTAATACAGGTTATATATATATATGACACATTCAGTGTTTGAAAGAAAAGTAATAATGATCATTTGAATTAATAAAACACTTGGCTGATGAGATCTTGGAAGTGTAATATAAAAAGTCAAAGGATTATTTACAAAATCTTTCTCACGTAATACTCACCCATCACCAATCTTGTAATCAGTCTTAGTGCACACTTTAACCTTGCTTAATTTGGCCAGTGAATCAGGTGAGTTCTGCAGTTGAAACAGCTTTGCTAATTTCTCACTGTGCAATTCGCTCACACGATTGTGTTTCCATTCAGGTGTCTAAAGGAAAGATACACACTCATATAACAGGCTGCTTGATATATGTGATTTCAAATCAAAACTAAAAAAGGAAAAAAAATTTATAATAAGTATGCTGTCTAATTAATGGAATGTCAACAAGATTTAACAAGGTTGCCATCCAAGGAAAAGGCCCAGATGGCAAGTAGACACGGAAGCCATTGGCTTATCGAGAGTCCAACATTTAAAATTTATGTGTAATCCGCCCTCCTGAGACATGTGTCAACCTTGTTTTTAAACATATTCACGCCGCTAGCAGTTACACAATCTGTAGATAGTTTGTCCCATTCATTGATTGTCCTCTGTGAGAACGAGTACTTTTTGACATTCAATCTACACTGATCCTTTACTAAAGTTACGCCAAAAATAATTTAAACAAGAAAAGTTTCTTGAATTAAGAAAAAGTGTAGAAATGTTTTCTTCATAAATTCCAGATATGTGATTGAATAAGGACATTTTCTTGAATGAAGAAGATATTTCTTTCTGAAGACAGATTTTAAATAAATATTCTTAATGCTAGAATTTTTGTCTTGAATTTAAAAAAAAATTTACTCGAAAAAAACATTTGATATAAATATTCTAGATGAAGAAGTTTTTCTTGAGTTAAAGCCCCTTCCTCAAATGGTTCAGCCCATTGTAAATCCGGTTCATTTATGTCCAGATGTGTAGTGTGTGACTAGTTTAAGTAACGTGAGCAGTTTAATAAAAACATGTAAAATTTTAAAAAATCGTCGAAAGAATTTACTTCAGTCGTTAGATCTAGTAAGGATCAAAACAGTGGATATCCAAAATTGTAAACGATGTGCGAGTCAATGCCGATCATAGGCGTGACTTCAATCCTCTCATCGATCACACAATAAAGTTACAAAGTTTCACCAAGGGTGAAAATCATGATTTTTCAGCATTTCGATTTTCACTTCACTTACTGCTTCAACAATCAATCAAGTAATTTAATAGTTTGTCTGATGATTTCACAAAAACTACATACAAAAGTTGCACAAATGAGCTAGAATGTTGCAGTGGATACTAGGTAGGTTTGGTTTTTCGTAAAAATTAATTTGAAATGAGACTAGCAAAAAAAATCGAATTGGGGATGCACCGTCCTCAACTGATTTAGCCTGTTGCAAATCCGGTTCATTTGTGTCCAAATATGTAGTGTGTGAATAGTTTATGTAACATCCATAGTCAATTTAATAAAAAATGCATATTTCTGTTCAAATTATCAAAACAATTGACTTGTCGTTAGATCTGGTAAGGATCAAACTAGTTGATATCCAAAATGGTAAACGCTGTGTGGGTCAATGCTGATCATGGGCATAACCTCCATCTTCTCGCTGATCACGACACAGTTAAAAAAATTCACCAAGGAAGAAAATCGTTATATTTCAGCATTTCGATTTTCACTTCAGTTAATGCTTGAACAAGCATTAACTAATTTAGCAGTTTGTCTGATGATTTCACAAAAACTACATACAAAAGTTTCACAAATGAGCTAGCATGTTGCAGTGGATACTAGGTAGGTTTGGCTTTTTGCCAAAAAAATTATTTGAAATGAGACTAGCAAAAAAATCAAATTAATTAAGCACCTTTAAAAAAACAATTCTTACTGAAGAAGTAAATGTTAAAAAAATATTCTTTAAACCATTTTTTTGCAATTTGTGCACATCAATATTTTCTTTCCACCCACAAATTTGTAATTTTATGCATATTGGTAAAGGAAACAATCTTGGCCAAGTAATAAGATGAAATGTGGCACATAATACTATGTCAACAGCAGAGTTGCATTAGTTTGATGTGTACAGATTAGGTGAAAGTAATTCACTATAGAGGGGCTGCACTATTGCTAGCATGTTGTTCTGTGTTAATTTGTTGGCTCGAACTTCATTAATTTTGATTTTAATGTAAATGTTTGTGGTATGCAATCAAATGCACTGAAAATGTAACAATTGCATTTGAATGTGCATGGCTACTGCATACCATCCAAAATGTGCATTCAAATGCATTTGCATTTGTTAACAAATCTGCTACCAAATAATATTTAAATGTAACATTACTGATTATCATTTTACTCAAATATTTTTTATATATTATCAGATCATGATGTGAGTGAAATTTCCAACATGTTTTCACTATTGACTCTTGGAGTAAAAGATATGTTGGTTTTATTGCATTAATTATTTCTGATGGACAGGTGCTTATAAACGACTAGAGCTAGGAAACTAGGCTAAGGGGTAAACGCACTTGTTATATTTTCAGGTGCCTCTAACTACAGAGCTTAAGTTTGCTGAATGTCTAGATATATTCGTACAGATGTGCATCACAAAATTAAAGAATGATAATGTAAAATATCTGATCCATGCACAGGGTTGTTTGATTTAAATCGTTTGATTTAAATCATTGATTTAAATCATGATTTAAATCACAAATTTTTTTTTTTTTCAATCATTGATTTTTTTTTTTTACTTCAGATTTTTTTAATCGCTGATTTATATGAATTTAATACAAATAATTATTTACAAGCATCAAGATCAACAAAGTTTTGTGTTTTTTAATACAAAAGCACAAAGTGCGCACACTTGTGTATCTGTATTGACACCAGATAGCCTGATAGTCAAACATTTTATGACATTGTGTATACCAGATTTCAAAAAAATCCAATAAATAAAAAAATCCGATTTAAATAAAAAATCCAATTTTTTTTATTTTTATAAAAAAAATCATGATTTTTTTTCAACCCTGTCCATGCATAATTTACAGTAATCAAGAACACAAAATAAAAATTTATTAATCAGGTATTCAGCATAAGTGTAATCTTTGTTCAGCATACTTTGATTTTTAAATACTGTAAATGTATGTGCTCTATAAATGTATGCCTGACATGAGATTTAGATTTAGGTCAGTCTCTTATGACATAAGACTTGTGACACACATGCAGTGAGACCAAGCTCTCAGTGCCCCAGTGGTCTCATTACTGTTCTGCTAATGAGGGTTATGTGAGGGTCACCAGTTAGTTTCCACATCTGGATAATCTAGTACCAGGGTGGTAGTAGAAGCCATGCTGCTTATACAACTAGTAGGAAATACATAATAAAGAAGACCTCTGGATGATTTGATTTGTATCCTGTTCATTCCATGAGACAAAAGGTAAGAATGTTGTCCAGGCATATTCTTTTATAGCAATTTGACATGTGGCCCAGCCATGCAATAAACACAGTGAGTACAGTACGTAGTACCTGCCTTCAACGGACCCTCCGATGAGCGGACACCTGCTATGGCAGGACACTTTCTCAATGTACGGACTGTTTTACCATGTTAATGTCCCTCAGATGAGGGGACACCTGGTGAACGTGGACAGCGGACAGGATATTTTGGCTTTCTGTCCCTGCTAAGGCGGATAGTAATCATTATTTTCGTAATTTTTTTCTCTAAATATTTTATTTCCAAAATGGTGAAGGACAGCACGGTGTGTAGTGGGAAAAACAACGTTATACCGCGAATTCGGATATAAGGCTGTTGGTCGTGGAGACGTGGACCCCGATTTTCTGCCGCCGGGGGAAATGCCAAATGGGCCTGCTTAAACCTACTTAGAATTGCTTTGACAATTCTCAAGAAACAGGTGAACAGTCAATGTCAAAGACAATGAACGACTGTCAAAAAGTTCTTTGTTTGGCGCTGCCGCCGACATCAATCGCTTATGTTGGCTTTGCTTAGGCGGTTTGAAATTGCAATCGAGATTCACAAATACGCCTCGCATAAGAATCAGATAAACAGTCTTAAATGCAATTTAGTATGCAGTACAAATATGACACTGGGGTGAAATTGCATGCCTCCAATATAAACGATGTGAAACCAACATGCCAAAGGCGCTACAGGTGCGCGTGTGTCAACTCATATACGTTTTCGGCTGCTCAAATCCAGGTTATTATTTTCGATTCGTAGGCCTATTAGTTCAGTACATCGTCATCATAGTTCCATAACGGTATACGTACATGTATTTTATTCAGTTAACGATTAAACAGGATGTGACACGTTGATGGTAGTTGACTTGTTTAATAAGCTCTATAAACTGCATATTGCCGTATAAGACAGTGCTGCAAGCACACTGTGGCTCCGACAGCGTTCTTAGACTTGGAGCAGAGGGCGGCGATTGCTGTTGGTTAGTAGCACCCTGGTGGCAGACATGGGAACACCTAACGCGCCTTATTTCAGCCCTCTACACCAGCATGCCTGTCCCTCCGATGAGTGGACACCTGCCATGTAGGGACACTTTTGCTTGGATACAGAAGTGTCCGTTGAAGGCAGGTACTACTGTACATTTTGGTGCAGCAGCCGGGCTGTTTGAAAAATGGCAGTTTGCATTTGTTATTATATTCAGTACTTTCAACTTGTCAACTTGATCATGAATAGAAATGAAAATACCCATTAACATGTCATCATTCCGACTGTTTTAACTTTCATGAAAGCTAATTTATAATAAAATAAATTTATGGATGAAATCCTTGGCTTTCACATACTAGGAAGTTCTCTAATTGTATCTTCTGGCAATGTATTGTTCCTTCTTTGGTGTGTGCAGAATGACATGGACATCTAAATCATGCCATTGCTACTGTGTCTTTGAAATTGTACACAATTCAAATACTTTTCAAATTTCAATTAATTGTTACTATGGCAATTTGGTTTTGCATTTGTTTGTACTTTACTATGCCAGTAGTCCCCTCTAATAAGGTCACCCGTTCTGTAGAGGTACAAGGGTTGTAATGTGTGTGTGTTTGTACTTTACTGTGCCAGTAGTCCCCTCTTATAAGCTCACCCGTTCTGTAGAGGTACAAGGGCTGTAATGTGTGTGTTTGTGTGCGTTCGGTGTTTAAATCCGTGACCTTGCATTTGACAATATATTGCCATGAAATGACAAAAGTGAGCAAGTGACAATGGTTTTTTAATATCAGACAAAACATATTTTGGTTTGCTCTCTTGTGCATATTACAGCACAGTAATTGTACACCATTCTTTGGACTATTTGACTAAGTGTATTTATAAAAATTATTAGTACTTTTTTGTAACATGGTTATTTGTTGTCTTTGTGTAACTTGCTCCATTTTGTCATTTTATAGATTAAGTTATTGACACAGAAAAAAATTTGTGACATAGAGCAGCAAGTGCAATCAAATCACCCTTGAATAACTGCCCTTAAGAAACAATGAGGCAGGTCTTATGACAGAATTATGTGGCCAGCTGTCTTAATCAATTGACATTTTAAGAATTAAGTAATGCTTTGATTTTTTTTATTTGGCAATTCTCAAAGTTCGGGCATGAGACCTTTTCCAGTTTTTGTGTCAATAAGGTATAGCCGTTGCTATTTGTTGTTGTGCAGTAATTTGTAATAGTTTCGTAAATTTGTCACTCACCAATTTGGGAGAAAAGAAAATTAGACCAGAACAGTTATATTTCAGCTGCAGTATGTAAAGGATCGTGCAACGTACAAATACGGTGATCATAAGACTTGTCCAACAATCTCATTCTGAAAGTTGAAATTCGTAAAATATTTAGTTTAAGGCTGAATTGTTCTGAAGATATAGTAACTACATTCCTATTGAACTAAGAAGTCATTACAAGTATCCCTGACAGCATATAGTAGCACTTTGGAACTTGTCCTATAAAATAACAATTTGAAATACAGACTGCTAAAATAACTCTCAGAAATAAAAATAAAATAACAAAATTAAAGTTTGCACACTCTGTACATACATTATCCTTCTCATTATAATTTTTTTATTTTGTGATGCACATCTGTACGAATATATCTAGACATTCAGCAAACTTAAGTTAGAGGCACCTGAAAATATAACAAGTGCGTTTACCCCTTAGATTAGTTTTTCTGCAAAGTTGCTCAGATATAACAACTTGCTAATTGGTTAAAATGTTAGGACATACTGAGACATCACCTTTTTTAATTTCCTGAAAATTGCTTGATTTAACAAGGAATGACCCTACTGGGTATGAGAGCTGCAGACTGATTGCATGGCTGTCGCAATAACACGTGATGCTATTGGTCACACACTTACTCCCTTTTCTCATAATAAAACACTATTCCATTGTCACTTGCTCCTTTATGCCATGTCATCTGTAGAAAATCTGCCATCTAAAAGGTTTTATTATGTTAAAATACGGCTTTTGGTCCCATCATTGTGATAGTTCCATCATTGTGATGGCAAAAGTATCACTTGCTCCCTTTTGTCATTTCACGGTAGTATGTTCCTTGATAACTGATATTCTTCATCGCAGTTTGCATTTTATGGTAAGAAAATTGTCTTATTTTCAGAAATGATTGCTGATATGCAGTGATCAGTAGTTTTTCTTTTTATAACAAAAATATTTAAATGAGAAAATGTTTCTCATTCCAAGAAAGTCTTTCAGAAGGTTTTTCTTGTTTTCAGAAAAATATTCTTACTAACGTGAAATATCCAAAATGACTACAAGAAATATTTATTTAGTTGCTCTCCTCTGTATTCTTTCAAGTGTATCTATATCCTTCTTACGATATGGTCATATACTACAGCAGTCACATTGTGCCAGAAGTCTTAAGGTAGTTGGGGTGGCTAGCGTCAGTTGATTTAAAAAAAATTTTCTTCATAACATGCTAGGATATACTGAACTAAACATTGACACCACAAAAAATCACTCCGCACTAATGTCATATTTCGCCAATCCATCCTTTAACCATTTCAGTACTACAGGTACAGCCCTGATCTGCTATGACCACTGAATACTGCATCCCCAATGAATATGCAAAAAATCGACTGCATCACTTCAAGTCAAGGTTTCAGCAACAAAAATGCATTTTATGAATAGGAATATTATATATATATTCTGAATGTACGATAATCAGCAAGTAAAATGAGCCATATCATTTTACATTTCGTCATCATGGTAACCAACAATCCAAGATGGTCACCACGATTTCAACGTTTTTGCAGTTGCTGAACACAGTTGTATGCCAATGTACATATTTAATGTAAACTACTCATGTTGATCATGCTACAGGAGTGTACTATGATATAAAATACAATATAAAGTACATTCTGTGGAGTATGGGAAAGTGAAAAACAAGTTATTTATCTGTATTTTAAACATATATAACATAAGTGTTCATTTGTATATTTGCTAACACATTCATCGCTACTGGACCAATTCCAATCAAACTGCATGTTGACGGATTCACAGACACCTTTTTTTCTAACAAAAATGAAACTACGTATCATCCAGCATTGACAGTACAGTGCGCAGCTCATCCTCAGCGTTTACACCGTCACATTCATCATCACTGACGTCCGAGTAGCCATTGAAAATACTCCCGCTGTCAGTTTCCGTTTTGCCTCCAGCTCGGTCGCTAAGTTCGCCAACATCATTGTTGTTTCGATCGTCAACATCTGACAAAGTCAAAGATTCGTCGCTATAACTATCAAATATTCCGTCCAAAACATACGGCGGTAAATCGTCAGTTGAAGTAAAGCCGTCCGCCATTGCGGCCATAGCAGATTTTGATAATCCATCATTTAAAACCGCGAAAATCTCCGTAAAATTATATTGAGCGATAATAAACGATTGCCGCTACCGAATAGCTAATTCATTCGCCATGACAACCATATATAACAAGTGGCTCCACTTAGTGGATAGTTATGAGTAAAAGCGATTTAAATGGTGAACATAGCTAATGCCGGTATACCGGCCTGTCGTACTGTAGCGTCACACACCACGAGGCCGGTATACTGGCCTGTCGTACTGAAATGGTTAAAACGCAGTCCTTTTGGAAATCCCCTTGAGTTCCCGGAAAAGCGACAATGTTTCCATAGTAACGACCGTGTGTACTACGATGTTCGAACCAGCTATATTCGTTCGCCGTGAAAGCGGACCACATCGTCTGGTTACTGTAATGCTAAATCAGGTACTTAAACCAGCAAATATATCAGCGTTCAATAAGCGTTAACGTTGTTTATCATGCCTTTGACAAGAATGGAAATGCCGACATGCATGTGACCTGGTGACCCCGCGGGATAATGGGCCAATCAAAATGACCATACACACACCCTGCCACGTGTTTGTTAGATGGCTGGCGTAACCTGATACCATAGGCGACAACACGTTACAGATTCAAGGGCTATTGTGGTGGCAAATTAAGGGGACATGTCAATATTACAAATGGCCATTATGTTTTGTCAACAATACATGAAACGCCAGTGAAAAACTGTAAATTTCAACACAAAAACAAACATTTGTTGAGATTGTGTTTTCATTAATAACCAGGAAATGATGTTTCAAATATTGTTTGAGAAAAACTACAACACTTACGACGTTGCAATTTTGCATATGAACACATCTTACATGAACGCAACGTAATACAGCAGTAAATTACGATTGGTGAAGGGTTTGTGTAAAAAATACACTGCCACTTTAGACTGCCATTCAACTTTTGCTTAATTCATTCACCATGGTGTAGCAGATATAATTGGTTAATTATTTATTTCTTTGCGGATTGTCTCAAAACAATTAAATTTCGTTTTTAGTGGCTATTTTTTTCACATTTACAAAAATGTTTTAAAGACCTTGTAACATAACCAAATAAATAAAAAACTCCACATTTTTTTAATCTGGTATATTATATAGTATTTCAACTACAATCTATGAAGAAATTATTAATTTATCTTTAAAACTTCTACTGAAACTAATCAATTCAAGACAAGCATATAATAGCCACCCCGGCTACCTTAACTAACCAATAGCAGAGCTTAATGCAACCTAAACCATCCCTAGGATTGTGACATCATGTTCCTAGGACTTCGGGGTTAGGCCCTATACAAAACTTCAGTTCTAGAATAGCCGCATTACATAACCAACCAACAATCTTAATTCAGATACCAAAAAAACCTAAAATCACACCTATTTCTTATAAATTTAATATCACCCGAATCTCTGCAACGCTACTAATTGTATCACTCAACTCCTACAACTTAATGCATTATATTAATAAAACAAACATGCCAAGCTGTCTAGCACCTATCAAAGTGTGAAATCATTTGTCGCACCTTGCTTTCCTGCTGAACAACAACTGGCTAGTTAATGTATTAAAATTCTTATACCTTCACTAAATGTGATTCATAATAATACCATCATATCAATCAAGTCAAACTGGTTCTACATATACTAAATTTGATCATCCTAACCAAAGGAATAATGCTCAAATTTATGATAGTACAACTTCACTGAAGTAGTTGTACCTTAGTCACCATGTGGCACCCTTGCACTGTGCAAAAGTCATGCCTTTCGTACGTTAGATGGCAGCACTACCGTGCGTACCCTAAAGTGAAAGAGCCACATAAATAAAATAGCTAACAGAATCATCCAAATAATTGAAATATTAAATAAACCTTAAACATGTTTTACCTTTCCCACAAACACCCTCGCTCTCCTCCTCACCCCCTCTATCACTACCTCAGAGTAGCTCTTGCATTGGATCCCTTCCGTTGCATTTTGCCTCACAGTCGTGTCACCCGGCAGTATGCTGTCCATCTCCCTCTCGCCCATCAACATGTCACCTTTCCCTCCCTTCTCCCGGCTATCTTGCGTTCATGGTGCCTTAGCTCCAGGTGCTTTCGCTCCCGTAGCCTTCCTCCTCCCCTCCTGTCTCCTCTTCTCTCGTCTCCTTCACTGCCGTCTCCTTTGCTCCCACCTCCTTTCCTCCCATCTCATTCGCTCCCATTTCCTTCTGCTCCATCTCCTTATGTCCAGTTTCCTTCAGTCATGTCACCTTACCCCCTCTCAGCCTCCTCGCAGACTGAGGTGAGCTTACCCTAGCATCTTTCTCATCACTTTCCCCCACTTTATCA
This sequence comes from Lamellibrachia columna, assembly GCA_963662155.1. NCBI lineage: Eukaryota > Metazoa > Annelida > Polychaeta > Sabellida > Siboglinidae > Lamellibrachia > Lamellibrachia columna. Next base: position 24,212,183 of record OY759274.1, read on the forward strand.
TCCACAGTTCCCCCACCTCTTCCCTTCCCACCAATGCCACAACAAGCTGCCTCAGCCATTCCATGTCCACCTCTAGTCCCTTCATCTTCACACATCCCCTAACGAAGTCTACCCAGTTGCTACAACTCCCGTATACTACATGCCTGGTGGCCTTTACCTGCCGTTTGGACGGCACCATCACAGAATTTAGATTGTGCTAGATTAATGTTGTTTATGGTTTTTTCACCTTGATACGTTAGCCTTGAATAAAGCTGTTTTTGTGTTCAAGAGAACACTTTATTATTAAATAATTAAATAACTGGATTATTTAGGTTTTAATTTATTTTTGACAATAATATACTTGCTAACTGTGTTCTATCTACAAAGCTCGCATGAGCCAAAAAAAAGCCTGCCACCTAGCGATTACGCAGAACACCGTGTAAACAAAACAATAGGACTCAGTGTATACCATCATAAACATTCACTGTAACTATGTCAGATATTACCTTATCTATGAAATTTATGTAAATTTATCAGTCAGATATTACCTTATCTATGTAATTTATTAAAATTTATCACTTTATCTCATATCGATAGTTTGATACACCAATTTAATTAACAAAATGTAAACAAACCCCTTTTATAACTCATTGAGTTTGAGTCTGGGAATTGCTACCTCAAAAATACTGCCTGACTAAATGTAAAAAAAAAAACGGTTTCTTAATATATGTCTAGAACAAGTCTATGTATAATATATGTGTAACAGTAATCCTTATTTAATCAATAATCCACTCTTTCTAACAATTCACTGTGCTAACTTAATTCTCGAAATTTAAACAAACCCTATTTTCGCCTGCTGACTTCCCTGTCGAAGTCCGGGAATAACTTACGCTAAAATACTGCCTCTGAATAAATGTTAACAAAGACTCTTTCCTAATATATGTCTATAATAAGTTTATGTATAGTATATATGTAATAGTAATAACTATTCTAATGAATATTCCACTCTTTTTCCAACAATTCACTGCACCAAATTGCTGCACCAAGATTCTCCCACCAATGTTAGTTCAATGTCTCTGAACTACTTACATTTTTAGCATTTCTGCATAAATTGCCTAGGAGATGGTATAATTATTAAACCAGTTTTGAGCGAGTTATCACAGGGATCAGTATTAGAAATCATCAATCACTTATACTGGTCATGCACTACTAGCGTGTTGACACATCAATCAACAACTGGGTAATAAGGGACTATATATTCGTTTTTATTAAAATGCCATTTTTATCATTTTTAGTCTTAACAGCCTGCTCTGTGTAAATATTTAAAAGTGAGGTTTACCAACATTAATATGACACAAGACTGGCTTGACAGGAGGAAGTTCAAAACAAATCAGAATTACTAATTATTTTACCAACACCTTAACTCAGTCTTGACTCACATGTTACTAAATACTAATTATAATTATTATAATTATCAGATTTTACCTGATTCTTTCGAGGCAAAAACAGATGAATGAGTGCAGTTGTCACAACGATGCAGAACTTGAAACAACAGATGATAATTGCTTCAGCACCGGATCCTGTAGAAACAAATTCATACTACATCCGCAACAGAGTTAGTTTAGTTTGTTGACAATAAACTGCAGTGGTTTTCAAAATGTGGCATATGTATCAGGGATGGGTGTAATACTTAGAGCTTAAGGTAGTATTGCAAACTATTTGCAATGCTTTCAAAAGTACTGCAGTATAATGGACATTTGGCTATTAGCAAGCACATTAGCAAAAAGTTATTTTAAATGTGATAGACATTAACTGTGATCGAGACTGCATTAGATAAGCTTATACAGTAAAACCCCTGATCAACGCCCATCCCTTTCCTGACTGTTTTTCATTGGTGCACTGTATACACCGTATACACTGTATAAATATCTTTACAATTTTTTTTTATTCTACAGAGTATAGTAGAATTGTTTATAAACTATATAACAACAGAATACTCTTGTTTCAATACCTAGAATTATTTTATGTCTACTTAAATTTTACATAGATTTGTATAGAATTTTTTACCCGGAAGTAGAATATTCTATAGCTTACCACAAATTCTATAGAAATGCCTCTGCAAAAATCCTCTAAAATATTCTATAAAAAATTATATCAAATATTCTATAAATTATATAGATTTTTTTGCTAAAGATTAATTTGAAAAACTTTACAAAATGATGCAATGTTAAAACTATTGTAACTTGATTAGCGTCATGTCCTGATACGTTGTACACAATGACCAGTACAGTTTCGGCACTTGTGAATCCTGTACAGAAACAAATACATGCTTTATACAGTCATATATATATATATATATATATATATATATATATATATATATATATATATATATATATATATATATATATATATATATATATATATATATTATATATAATATATATTATATATAATATATATTGTCAAACATCATAAAACATGGGGAAAACAGATCTTTCATTAACATATATTCCTTAATTCATCATCTAGAATAATGTTTTTTCCAGACAGTTATGTCGGATCACATGACCTGTAATGATTAATTTCCGTGAACATTACAATACAAATCAGAATATTTTAATCAGAATATTATGTACTTTAACTGCAGTGAAGATTATACTGTCCTCATGTTCATCTTACTATAATCTAACAAGCGTTTGTATATGTGTGTGCGTGCGTGCGTGCGTGCGTGCGTGCGTGCATGCGTGTATGTGTTATGCTACGCCTCCTAGATGCTTTGCATCTCGGGCGGTTAACTTTCAGGGGTTCATTAGATTTAAGCATATATTACCAAACTTGTGTGAAATCCAGATCATTGCAATAAGCAATCCCGCAAAAAAGAGGATTTCCTTCCCTATAAAAACAAATACATGGCACATTACCAATAAACCTATTTCACAAATTTAACAAAATTGTAATCCAAACCAGCAAGCTCTAAACGGCAAGTGGACAAAGAAGGAATTGCATGGCTTATCGAGAATAAAACAATGATTTTTCATTGATGTGCGGCCTGCCTTTATGAGATATCCATAAATTTTGCCTTAAACATAATATTCACCAAATAGCCAATTTACATACATAAATGCTTTTTGGTGACCACTACTCCTACTACCTTCTTTAGATTTGAAGAAAATATTTCTGTCAATTTGAATAGTTTCATAACCATGCAATATTTGTAAAACATCTAGTTGGTCTCCACTTAGTCTTTTGGCCTCTAGTGTTGTCCAACCACATTCTATTATTAGTCTTTTATAACTAAGGTATCGTAGTTCTGGAATACCTCATAGCAAGGACAGGAACCATACTATTCTATTGGATTACATGCAATAACTTGCGTATTCACATCAAACATACTTCTATTTCATGGCATTTAATGAAGTGGCAGATTTTTTAAATAAGAATGTCCTGAAAATAATAATTTTTTTATCCCTCTCACTCTGACAGAAAATCATTCCCCAAGTATTGTGAACCTAATACTGTATAGGTACATTACTTTATTAACATGGATTATATAGACATATGTCCAAATAGACATATTTTGCAGATACGGTGTACAACATATTTCACCAAATATCTTCTTTGCTAAAACGTAGTTTTCAAAACAACCATCAAAACGCTAATGACAGCAAAGTCAAGTTTTCTAATTCTGTATCCATAGTGTCTAATAATATGGATATATGCCGTCACTGATGCTGTGGTATTTACAATATCACATCATATCTGTGACCATACTAATAATATAAAGCAAAACAAAAGTCATGGTTTTGGGGCTATGCAGCTAATGCACCAGAGATGGGGCGATTACACCACACATGTAATCGATTACTGTTAAAAATTATGAATAAAGTATGCTTAGTTAGAAAATGTGTGTAATCGATTACGATTACTTTAATGAAATAATGAAATAAATAAAAGTATAATGAAATAAATAAAAAACCTCATTTTATTACTGTTCACCAATGTTAATCAAGACAAAGTCAAACACAATTTTAAAATACAGTCACTGAAGATGCATTTGATACAAAATGAAGAGAAAAGCTTGTTTGCATTGTGGTTGGGACGTGAGCAACAGAAATATGCACAAGACAATTTCCAGCACACAACATCAGTACAACATTGATTATTAGTTGTATACATGTTGCGACATCGAACAACATAAATACAACATCTTTATAGCATCTGCTCATCAATGTCATAAGGACATGGAAATTTGAAGTCGCCACAACGTTGAAGTCAAGTTGACAACTAAACCCAACGTCTTTACAATGTCTGGTTATCAACGTTATAAGGACGTGGAAAGTTTACGTCCCTACTACATTGCAATCACGTCGATAGCCCAACAAACAAGGTACATATATACCGGTATGTATAAATACAGCATTGTTACGTCTGGTCATCAACATTAAAACGACGTTGATATGTGAGGTTGGCACAACGTTGAAATCAGGTCGACAACCAATTACCTAACATCTTTACAATGTCTGATCATCGAAGTTATAAGGACTTGGAAATTTGACGTCCATACAACGTTGCAATCATGTTGACAGCATAATCAACTAGAACTAGGTGCATATACAAATACAACTTCATGTCACCGCAACGCATCACAGTAACATCGCATGAAATAGAACTGATCCTGTTTTGAAATGATATCACAAGGTATGACAAGGCTGACACTTTCAAATCACTAACAGTGACCTTATTGCGACGATGATATCGCCTGTTATAAATCCGGCTTATATGTACATTTATAATGTACACTGTGTTTACATGAGGACGAACAAGCCACAGTCTGTTATCTTGCAATGGCATCAGCTAGTCGTTTACGACTATATCGCCTCATGTAAACCCAGCGGCACCTTGTCATGCGGTACAGTGTCGCCCGACCTATTGGGGCACAAATAACTTGTGTAAACCGGCCTTAAAATATGCTACAGCAAAAACGACTGATGTGCATACGACCTAAGTTATTTACCAATAGTTGCCAGTATACCACTATCTGCTTATATTAGTTGAACTGGTTTGCACAGAACAAATATGTTCATATATGACAGCGCCGACTTGCAATATATTAGAATGCCAGAAAAATGTGTTCAAATTCAAATTGATAAAAGCATTCAAAATACATGATAGCAGAGAAAATTTGGAGTCATACAAATACAAGTTTTTCTAAATTTAAATAGGGGGCTTTTGTTGTTGAACATGTTATGATTACTTGTGCTGTTCATGACATACATTGGTTTTGTGTAACGGTTTCCAGGAATCAAGTTGGCCATCAGCATCCCAAGATGAACCGTCTCGGAGAATGTCTGCGACTGAGCAGAAGTTACACCAAACTTCTGGAGAAGATGGGTGTCATGTGCTTCCCAGCTAAGGGTGTACGTGAACAAGATGCCAGTGCAGATCTCTCAACAGTGGTCATACTCTACGCAGTATTGCCTTCATGCAAGGAGTGTACTCTTTATGTCCAAGATGCCATACAATCAGCAGTTTAGAGAGGGTGCTAATGGCACCTAGCGCCAGTTAACTTTATCTGTGCTCCACTGAACTTTATCTGTGGACTGGTGTCATATTTTACAACTCCGTTTTTCTGTTTTGTACATTTTTGTTAAATTGCTTAGTTTTTCATATGTTGTTATTAGTTTGCACTGGAAATGTTTCTGAACTTTGCCTATTGATAGATTATACATTGGGTAACATGTGTGCAAAGTTTCAGTCATCTAGGTTGCTTTTTAGATGTTGAAATATGTGTACCAATGTACCCAAACTTTGAACACGATTTTCTCATTAGTGCATTAATAATACCTGTTATCACCATATTTATTCTAATAAAGACCCAATTTCCAAAAATTTCCCATTCTTTTTCTTAATTAATTCTTAATTTCTAAAACAATCACAAGTCAGTTCTACGAGCTACACTTGCACTTGCAAAGTGGTAAGCACTCCAGGTTGGCTTTGCCGCATTTGCAGTTTGAGCAATCTCCTTTGCAGCAGCATTTGATGATGCTTTGGATACCTCCATAAGTATCACCCAAACTGGCTGCCATGATTCAGATACCTTGGCCCAGGCAAATTCCTGGGGAGAAGAAACCACTTGTTGGGTCTGTAAGCTGGTGGTCCAGATTCGAGCTTGGTACACTGCCCGTCGGGTATGCTGCAGTAGAGCATCCTGTGTTGGTGGCATTCTTTCTATGGACAGATTCTTCAGGCAGAAGATGTCTTTTCTTGTCTGGTTGACAGAGCTCAGTGGACTGCTCGTCGTAGAAGATAACAGTCAGTCTCTCAATTGCTTTGAAATGTGCAGAGTCAACATACACGAGCTCGAATGGGTGGCATGCCAAATACTCAAATGTTTCTGTGATCTCCCCATAGGCATGCCAAGTCTTCCACACAGATTTCTTGCCTCTGCCCTTGAAGGCAGATGTTGTGCAGCAACCAGAGAAAGCATGAAATACTGGCAGCACTCTTGATCTTGGCTCTCCGAGGCTTGCACAGATGGCATTGATGTTATAGAATCTGCAATGCTTGCCTATGCCAAAAGCCACCCAGATATCTCCAAACGGTTGTGTCAAAGCCAGATCATGGTATGTACCAACAAGAATGGTAACGACATCTGTGTCCACAGTACCCAACCCTGCCTTAGTGCATGCAGCACATGTACTACAACCTTTGAGATCAGAAAGGCAAACAATTCCTTCTTGCTGTTTTGGTCATGGAGGAAGTCCGTCTAATTGCCTGGTAGCTTGGTTTGGCCTGACACTTTTCTGCGCACACCCTTCCCTCTTTTTTCCCAGGTTGACTCTTTCAAACTGTATTTGTCCTACACATCTAGCACCACAAGGTAAGGAAAAAACACACTGTCTGCACAGTCATTGAATGTACTGACAGGCAATGGTCAATGACAGCACCATCCAGGACTCGTAGGTTGAAGGTGGCTCAAGTTGCAAAGGCTGTTCAATACATGTCAGTAGTTACGAAAGTCGCTTATTACAATGTGGTTTGACAACACTAGAGACCAGGAGACTAAGAGGAGACCAAATAGAAGTATTTAAAATAGTGAACGAGGATGTTGATATGAGGATGTTGATAGGAATATGTTCTTCAAACTTAAAGAAGGCAGTAGAACCAGAGGACACAAAGCAGCATTAGTTAAGGAGCAGTGTAGGTTGGACATGAGAAAGTACTCTTTCTCACAGAGGGTGATAAATGAATGGAACAAACTGCAAAATGATTGTGTTAATGCTAGTAGTGTGAATATGTTTTAAAATAGAATTAACAGATATTTGATAAGGGTGATAGATAAAAAAACTGTTGGACTCTCGATAAGCCAATGGCTTCCTTGTCCACTTGCCATCTGGAACTTGTTTTTTGGGATGGCAATCTTGTTAAATCTTGTTAAATCTAGTTCAGATTTTGTGTTTGGCAAATGGAGCTTGCCAAAGTCTGAGAGGGAAGGCAGAAAAGATTGTATCTCGTGGGCAAAGAATTCCCTCAAGTCACCATCACGGCTCTGCATGGCAATGTACAGCTGACCAAAATGTTCCACGTTGTTCTGAAGCACTTCGATCTTCTTTCTCTGCTTTGATATTGCCTTGAGTTGAGGTTTCTTGAAGCAGGCCAAAGAATTCTTCTTGATCGGGTCATGGATGGAACGAGTGCGATCTTCAAGTATTTTCTTGACAAACTCCTGGTACTGCTTCTTTCCTGTCTCCTCCAACGTGTGCAATGCAGCTACTACTGATTCATCCACACAGTTGCGACTGTCCAGTGTCAATATATCTGGGAAATGATTCAAGAAGGGGTTACCCATTCTTCTGATGGTCAACCTATCCTGAGAGCATCAGCACCTGGAAGCAATGGGGTTTTCTGTCAGTCCAATACTGTCAATCTTGAGCCTTTCACATAGTCGTTCTCTTGCTCATGAGCCTGGTCAATTGGGATTGTAGACAACTTGTTGCTGGTCTTGGAAAGGACCCATTGACCGTGCTTCTCAAACTCATCCTTGATGGGATCGGGCAAAGACATGTCTCTGGTGTGAACAGGCATCCATCTCGGGTAATTCACATGATCCAATGCAAAGAAGAGAGGTGTCAGTTCCTCCAAGACTTCCACATACTGAGGGAAGTTCTTCTCTCTGTGAGCCCTGATGAAGATGAGAATGAGAGGTTCGTATCTCATAATCAGGTCCCAGAACATAAAGGTTGGACTCTTCTTCTGCATGTCACTCCTCCAAGATGCAGCATAGTCTTCATCTTTGGGACCCTCTGAGCAGGAAAGCCTCTTGCTGGAGGTTGTGCAGGGTCATGAGAGTGCTATGCCTGGTTCAAGTGTGGTGCGCCACCTTCGGAAAAGACTCAGCTTTTCCAGAGGAGGCCACTTCTGTGAGAGCTGCAGTCCAGCCGGATCCGTCCAACAAGTCTCCCAGTGTGTTCCACAGGGATATCTCTGTGTGCAGGCCACTCAGCATAACCACAGAACTGTGACTCGTACAACCCAAAATTGGTGATATTTTATGACGGCCTGTGGCCATCTTGGATTTGTGTGCTTTAATCTGAAGAATTCAAGAGGGCTCCCCTTCTAAAATTAATTGGTAGGCCCTATATATATATATATATATATATATATATATATATATATATATATATATATATATATATATTATATATATATATATATATATATACATATACATAGACATGCATATACATATATATAGGCCATTAGATTATATGCAAAAGGCTACATTCATACAAAAAATATGCATGCATCTGTAACAATCTGCATTCTGTATGTACTATGTAGTAGTAATATGTGCTGTGTAATGTGTGTACTGTGTATGAAAGGCTGTGCATTAAGTTATTATTATATGAAATGTCTCTATTAAAAGAATGCACATAATTAAAATTATACCATTGGAAGTACCATTATTGAAAATAGGTTAAACTACATTCCAATATATAAAGCACTGGTGTCATTCATAATTCCATGCAAGTTCTCAATTTGCAATTATGTAATACTAAAGAAATAATTTAAAACTTTAATTAACCGGAAATACAATTTATAATCAGTTTTTATTGTATATATACATATATATATATATATATATATATATATATATATATATATATATATATATATATATATATATATATATATATATATATATATATATATATATATATCTGCAATGCAGCTTTGGTCAAGTCCCCTGTGAAAACAAATACATGCTACATTTGCATTGTTTTAATCTTGAACAATTTGGCAATACTAAATTCAGCGTAATATAGCATAACAACGCTAAATACATTAATGGTAGAATTGTTTTCAATTCAAAATTGCAAAGCAAATGCCATTTAGCCCACATGACTTGACACGCAGCAAAAAAGGGCTGTAATTGGGAATAAACTGCTTTATCTGCCAATGGCACTAAATGGACGGGCGAGATTTCAAATACATTTCACCAAAAAATACCTTTCTGGACCACCCTATTACATATACACTAGGATATTATGTAGGTCATGGCTGGTTTGATATATAATTAACCTCACACACAACAACCATAACTTGACATAGTATAACAATGCCCTCTTTGTAGTTTGTTTGACATGAATATTGCATGTAGCAAATGCCCCCTTGCCCATAAAAGTTTAATAATGAAAAGAAATACTTTTCAAAATGAATGACAGCTTACACAGAACTGCAATAATCTAACTGAAAAACAACAATTGATCAAGCTATTTATATTCTAGTCCCGTGATTTACCTGCCACATTCTGCTGCTGTTCTTCTTGATACATCACGTACTGTTGGTGTCCTAAAACAAAGTTGCATTCGGCATTAATTGTTTATAAAAATTCTGCATATCCAACCTCGCTTACAGCAGAACACACTTCAAAGCCCGCCCTAAAACAGCCTGATTTTACTACAGCAACCAGCAGTGCAGTGATCCAGCCAGCATCGACGACAAAGATACACGTGTTAACAACACCGCTAAAGCCTAAGGTTTTAACTATATTGTTACAGGGATATGACTAGAATCTAACCAATACTTTAGTTGCAGGCTTTACTGATGGATTTTGCATTCCTTCCCGTATCCCATCAGACCCGCCAAAGCATGACTATGAGTATCACAGGTAAATCAGGGATAACCTAGACATAGTACAGCAGAAGCTAAATAAAGACAAAGCTAAGCACAGGATTGCTGGACCTTTTGTATCGGATCCTTTTCCAAACATGGATTACTCACCATTAGTGCTAGTCCTGAAAAAAGAACAAGGTGAATTCTGACTTATTCATGACCTTCGCTTCCCCAAAACCAACTCGGTTAACTCTCACATTCTTCCAGAATTCACTACGGTTACCTTCCAAATGCTAGATCAGTGTTGATCAACTTGTGTCCCTGGGCAAAGGAGCCTGTATCGCCAAAGCCGACCTGCAAGATGCTTTCCGTATAATACCTGTCTCGTCTCTCAATTATAGATTGTTAGGTTTCAAATTTCAAGGACAAAGCTATTTTGATTTGTGCCATCCCATGGGGGTCAGTCATGTCTTACAGCAGCAAGGGTTTTTTGGTGAAAACTGTCTTTCACAGTTTGCTAGCTACATTTTAAAATATCACTAATGTTATTATTATCTGGTATCGTATATTCATCGGTAATACATACCAGCCCATGTGGTACATCTTAATCAATACCAGATATATTATTGTGTGCACAGCAGCAATCCTTGTTGGACTTGAATAAAATTGGATTGCCCATTACAAACCTACCCAGTAGTTGGTGTATTCATACAAATAGAGGAAGGGCTGAGTGGCCTGGTCCACATTTATAAGAAACACAAATACACTGGGAGTCAACAGGGATCGAGCTACTAAAGCACACAAAGGAGTCTAAAACAGGCTATGCCATTGCTTGTTATGTGTATAGTTACAATCAAGAAAATCTGCATAGTGACTATGCATGCATGGCTGCATGTTTGACAGAAGACTAGTGTGAAAGCACACAGTGTTCTCATAAATAGATTATAAAGGCAGTTATCTGGTGTGTGACCACAGGGGCTGGAGGCTTCTGATGTTTCAGGCCTGGCAGAGCAAGTAGTTGCACTTTGTGTCTGCTGGATTTATGAATCGAGAATATGAAATCACAAGGATAAAATCAAAATATGTGCCACATCAATTAAACATTGTTTAATATTAAAGCATAAAAATAATAAAACTAAATTGTTTTCAGCAGACAGCTTTTAAAGGAAAAGATAAGATTTCCCCAATTTTCTAGAATTTAAAGTTGCTATGTGGTTACGTCAAGTGATAGTTTTTTTGAAGAATTACTATTGGCCCCTGTATCATTATCATAACATATTAACAATATATTATTCCTGCCTGTATCAATTATGCATTAGGCCTACTAAAAGGTGCTTCAAATCAAAGAACCATTGTATCATGCATGCACCCATCTACATGCACCATCTACATGCACCATCTACAAAATAAACCTGTATGATGCAAAGTTACAAAATACAGTATGTAGCTGTAAGGGAAAACTTCTAAATGACGAAGGCACCCGTGAAAGGTATTGTTCAAATGGGCTGTAATTTGGAATGGAGTGCTTTTTTTTGCCAATGGCACCAAATGGGAAGGTGAGATTTCACATACATTTCACAAAAAAATACTTTTTTGGACCACCCTATTATTTAAACACTAGGACATTAAGTAGGTCATGGCTGGTTTACTATATATGATATAAAGCATTTGCCGTGTTTCTCTAAAAATAGGCAAAACAACATTAGACTAAATAATGCATAGTCAGTGCTACTCACGTTTTGACAACTGCAAAATCACAAAACTTGCGAGTTAAGAGCCAGCAATGCTAAACTGTTACCTCAACCACATATGCCAATAGTTACGTGTCAATGACTGATATCTCACTGTTGTGGATCACGTGGTATCAGTACACACCTGAGGTACTGAACAGTGCTTACTGACCCATGATGTTCTACATTCACAAAAATAGTCGATCAATGAGCCATATTTGTAATGTATAATGGTGGGTAAATTGAAAGGTGCGTGGCCCTAAGCAATTGTGGGAGGTGGGAGTCTGTTGGGAAGTTGGATTTTAAGTGGGAGATTGGGATGTTAACACAAAATTTATATAAAGCTGATACTGATGATTTATCTATCTTTTAATTTTTTATTTTACGGGGGTCCGTGGGCTCGCAGGACCCTAGACTGGCAGCCAGACCTCCAATATTTCCAAATCTAAAGCTGAAAAGTTGGCCTAATTTGTCATACAACTACAGTGCTGTTCTAATTACGGTCCCTGGGAAAATCACTGCCTAGCACAACAAGAAATAATTGTATCCAATTATTACATCAAAGACATTGCATCTTTTTCTTTTTGGGGGGACTTCATAACAGCCTGTGATTGACATTAGGTCATTTTCTGACAAATTCACTTGCACTAAATATAGGAAGAGTTTTTTAATATAATTTAGCAGTGTGACATTAATATGCCTGGAAGACACTGAGCATGTATGCATTTAATATAATATATATATATATATACATACATATATATATATATACATACATATATATATATATATACATATATATATATATATATATATATATATATATATATATATATATATATATATATATATATATATATATATATATATATATATATATATATATATATATATATATATAGGACCTTTCCAGGCACTGACAGGAGCATCACCTCTCTATAGTTCTTGCATTCCTGCAGGTCTCCTTTCTTTGGGAGCTTGACGAGGTGCCCTTCTTTCCATCCGGTTGGTATTTCTTCTTTGTCTGATCATCACAGGTTGATATGTATATAGAAGGTCTTGTAAAGCATTATATTTGGTGAGTGTGAGTTGGAGTAAAGTGTATCTATCTTTTCTCTGGCCTTCAGGAAATCCACGTTCTGTCTTGTTCTGGTGCTCCTCTTTACCTCTCTTCTTCAATTTCTTCATCATCCGTAATAGAACCCATGTATGCTAGCTACATCAAGGATAGAATTTAGCCTAAAATTAAAACAGGTTGCATGAAAAAAAAAAACCCATAATATAAATGCTATTGAATAGTATTTGAAAAGTATTTGTTGTTCTGCTTGTTGTTCCCATCTGCTATACAATATATATATATATATATATATATATATATATACACACACACCATATAGGTTCGGAATTGTATAGGGGAACCACTTCACGTACTTGGGCAGTAAAATCAGCAAGTGCATGGATCATTCTGCAGTAAAACTGGTATTTTAGACAGGAAAAAACTAAAATTTCCAGTACCTTTTTTCTCCCATTTTCTTCATCGGTTAGGTAGATCAGTAGTGTTAGCAACTAGTCAAATTGGCAGCAACGACATATCTGACCAATTCTGCAAGAAATATTAATTTTATTGCATGACATTGCATTTCAGTGCATGCAGTGAAAGATCATAGGTCAACCCATATAAACAATCATTCAAATGGGGACAGTAAGCCTAAGCATGTGCACAGGCACTAGACCAAGTGTTGCAAGTACTGTGGGAATACAAATGAACCATGGAAATGTCCGGTGTATGGCAGAGACTGCAATAAGTGTGGAAAAAAACCACTACACGAAATGTTGTGACAATTTCCATAAGACAGTCAAAGCGCCTGTGTTCGCAGTCGAAGACAGCAATGTCAGTATGAACAGTATCGTGTAGCAATGTCAGTATGAACAGTATCATGTTTTCAGTGAACGAACCTTCCACTAGCAAAGAGTGGAACTTGATACTAGACATCAGAGGAAGGGGACTGAGAGCCAAAATCGACACAGGGGCATCATGCAATGTCATCTCAACAAATGATTGACATATTGTCAAAAGCACAACCTGCATCGAGCATGAACAAGTGTCACACCAAGTTGAGATCATATGGTGGTCACAGTGTGGCTGTAAAAGGAAAAGTCACTTACGCAGCAGAGTACAAACACCGATATTACCCAGTAGAGGTCATTGTAGTTGGCGACAGAGCTCCAGTGCTTCTGGGATTGAAAACTTGTCTAGAACTTGGATTAATGAAGAGAGAGAGTGTAGAGGAGGAATCTAAAGTGGTACACGAGTACAAAGATGTGTTTCAGGGACTAGGACACCTGAAACAAACACACAATATCAAACTGCGACCGGAGTGTGAACCAGTGATACATCCAGCTCGCAGAATACCATATTGGCTGCAAGAACAGTTTGACAAAACGCTGAGTGACATGGAACGAGAGGAAATCATCACAAAGGTCACAGAGCCAACTGAGTGGGTCAATCTGCTCGTAACTGTATGGAAACTTCGGGCGCATTGCGGATATGTTTAGATCCGCTGAATTTGAACAAAGCCGTCAGAAGTTTTGTCTTTGTAACTAAGTATCGTACAATGATCACTTCAGTTCAGTTCACTTTTGTTTACCGCTTCTACTAACACTCCTCCAAACGACACCAGAGCCTCAAAACAGATCGGTGACATTATAGAAGAGGATGTCGCATACTTCAGTGCACCACAGGGCACTTTGTGGATGGCAAGCAGACCAAGGGTCACTTTTCTATGGTCACTAAAAACAACTTTGCATGCTTACCATATTATTATTGCATGTCTGCCCTTTCATGGAAGATGTATGGCAAGCCAATCTTGTCATAAAAGTTGGAATAATTAAAAAGCGTTAAATATATTTTTTTTAATTAACTACATTAACATTATATATTCACTACAAGTATTTGTGTATGTGTTTCATAAAGCATGTGGAAGAGCTATGACAAGCCTGACTTGTCATAAAAGTTTAAATAATTGGAACAATGTGGTAACATGAAAAACATTTAACTAATATATGCACTGCAAAATATTGTGTTTAGAAAGCATGTGTGCATTTTTTTAGAATCAATCCAAGAGAAAAAAAGATTACATTTCAGTAACAGAAAAACTATGGCTCCAGGCAAATTAATTTTTTTCTTCCTTTTCCATATAAAACAAATATTTCTCATGAAAAATCACAATGGAAAAGTTACATTAACATAAGTGTTCTTTCATGCATGAGTAAACAAATGTGTTTCATCTTTTAAAAAATCCTCAAAGAAAAACTTGGAAATCATATTACCAGTGCCTAGATGCATTTCAACCTTGGTTTTTCTGTAAACTGTTTTAATAATTTATTTTTCAATAAGTAATAATAAGAATTCCTGATATAACAATAAGTCCTTTTAGTATGCCAATTGTGAAAACTGCATATGACAGACGCAAGCAGAAACACCTTTTTAAAAAAAGGTACATTCTTATATCGGTCATTCTTAAAAACAGGGAACATCGCAAGTTCTCAGATGTTTTTTTCATATCATATTTTTTTATTTATTTCAACATGATGATAATGACATACATTTTGGCTAGTTAAAATGAAGCAGTGTCCACATATTAGTACATAAACAAACCAAATATGATCGATTTCACATCTATATGTCCATGCTGAAACAGCAAAAATGTTCCATGTCATCACGGTCACAATTCATGCGAAACAAGTGGCAAATCATACACTAGTTGAAATACAACTTGTGAAAACAGATGTGAACATATTTATTGTGATATATTAACAAATTATTATGCATAATTACTTTCCTTATCAAATTGTACAGGCAGAATCGTAATATTGACATATTACAGACACTTTCAATTGTCCTTGAAAACAAAGTTCAGCAATATCACTCATGAAAAACACATGCCATGATTAAATTATATGTAACATTATCGTTTCGTGGGAATCACTTTAAGTTCATTGAGCGTAGCAAGCAGTAGAGCCACGTTCTTGTGTGTAAGGCACAAATAGGTGTCCTAATCGCTTTGAGTTGGCTAGACCAAAAGGTCATATCCGACAGAATGACGGATAGCTGACGATGTACATCGGTTGTGTGTCTCTGAAGCAGGCGTGCAGATTCTGCAAGGTATCACACAGTACCCTCTTCTGCTTTTTCAACTTGTTCTTTGTGACTGTCTTTTACCCAGCGAGCATGCAAGAGACCTCATCCGAAATGAAGAACTCTTGCACCAAACATTTGCGTCGCAATATCCTTCTTGTCGCATGCTTGTGACCCCATGATGTAGGTGGCGATGTGGACGCTCGCAAAAGTTTAGAAGATATTCCGAGTACCTCCTTCATCATGCCAATTGCATAGTAACGAGTCAAGAGCTTACTTGTGCAGAGGCTAGCATAAGCGCTCTTCTCGCGATTGGTCCGCACCTTTTTGTATCATCGCCGGATGTTTGCCATCACTACCGCCTGCAAGATGAGGCACTTCTTCTTATGGTTGTTGTTGGACGACAACGTTCTTCCTTGAGTGAAACACTGAGACCAGCGCATCCGATACAACTGCGAGCGGTTATGCTCGCATCTCAGTTTTTCAACAGAATTGATTGTCTGCGTGTACATTCACGTTTGGTGCCTACGTACATTGCGTCCGGTCAGCGCTTTCTTGTTTCGAACAGTTGATGTTGCATCGTTGGTATCATCATCACAAGTTGCTCATTCTGATCTCTTCATGGCTTTGTATCCTCTCCATTTTTTTGAGCTGGCATCTAAGATTTCGTGGTGTCATGTCACCGGCCAACTTTTCTCAGTGCATGTCATTCTTGTCTCTTAATTTTTTTCAGCGTCATACATACTGGATCAGCTTTTAATTTATATCACCGTTTTCGTTGTCTTTCCGCATCAGTCACTGCCATGGTTCCCTAAAGGCAAGGCGTAACATACAGTTAGGTCCTATTTATATAATATATGTATAGCTTAGATTTTAAACCAAAAGAGCAACCGATGCCGAAATCAAATGACAACACCGCCATGTGTGCTCGTGTTTGCAAATCGAACAAATCAGCAGCCAGAGTTCACATGCCGATACTGCAGAAGGAAATTGGCAGCTCGTATTGGCCAACTATCCCATGAAAGAGCTTATGCGAGAAAACGTTGAACGATTTGTGATGTTAATATCTATGTCGAAACTGAGAAGACTGCCGATTTGGTAAGTAATATGTTTTATTATTAATTATTGATCGATATATCCATCCATATCATCACAACAATATCACACGCAACAATATGGAACATTCCATGTCGTCACTAAACCCTTGGTGACAACATGGAATGTGACGACATGGAAAATGTTACACAAGAAAGCGTCTTAAGCGAATCTAATCTTTATCATCGCCTGAGTGCAACTTTTAAACTGCTAAGCTTAAATTGGAAAATAACAGGGTAAATCAGAAGGTCAGCAATTTGTGTCATGCCTAATTAAAAAAAATTATTGATTTTATTTATCTGGCTATTGTTTGATAAGTTGAGTTATAAGGCTACCTAATAAATTATGTAGATCAAATGGATTTAGAAAATGTCTGATAGGAATTATAGTCGATAAATTGGCTAGAACAACAATATTCTCCACTTTTGAGAATGACCGATATAGCGCAGTATCCAGTCCTTGGGACTGTTCAAAGCACTTTACAATTTACACACCTTTTGTTTGTGGTTTGTCATTCAAAAATAATGTTTACTTTTAAACAAATGAAATATCTTTGTGGTCATTCAACCGCTTTAGTAAAATACTAATTAAAAGCCTCAATAGCTAATATGTACACAACTAGTCACAATAATCATCAAAAAAAGTTATGGCATAATTAACAAACGGCTTCTTCTTGCATATGATTCAAGGGAGGGTCAATCACGTGTCGCATTTTAGGTCCCGAAGCCAGGCGCCTGCTGACCCTGGTGATGTGGAGTGCGGACTACCTTTCGGCACCGCACTGACACAAAGCTGATGGTGCCAGCCCCATCTGGCTCACAATGTATTTGAACCTGCCATATCCTATTCTTATTCGATTGAGGCAAAACAGTGAGTGTCGGCTGAGTTTGTATCCAACTGGTTTCTTGGTTTTGATGGGATAGGGATAAATTCCCTTAGTCTGCAAGGTGTGGCATCCCACCTTCTAGTCCACGCCTCATTTGTCTACGTAGTCCTACTATTCCCAGCAGCATTGCTGATGATACACCAGGCATGCTCCAAGAAGGAGTGTCAAGATCGCAGACGCTTACATCCAGGTGCAGTTGTTGTCACCATGGTGTGTAGTGTGTGTTGGTCATCTGAGCAACTGCGAGGCATTGTTTGTTTCGACGGATGTCTGGGGGCGTCATCCCAGTGACAACTGGCAGCATGACCATTGGTGTCGATCGGATGCACCTGTACACCAGGCGGAGGCTGTTGTTTAGTGCTGCATCAAGTCGGTGTGGTGGACACTGTGGCACCACACTGGCGAACAATACTCGGCCGGAGCAAAAGCAAGTGCAATTGTTGATTTTTGAAGAATGTGAAAGTGTGCTCCCCATTTTGTGTCGGCCAGTCATTGAAGTTGCACCATGCATTGACTTTCTTCGGGAGCTGGGATAGGTGTTTTGAGTAAGTCAAATGAAACTCCGAGGTACTTGGGATTTGCTGTTGTCAGGATCGTTTTCTCTCCGCACCAAACTTCCATCTGGTGGTTCGCCAGGCAGTTTGTCAGATGAAAGCAGCTGCTCACTGTTTTGTTGAAGTTAAGTCGGAGACGCCATCGTTGGAGGTACAGGTCCAGACAAGTCAGGTTGTTAGTTAACGTTTGCTGTATTTCAGCATAGTTCAGTCCCGATTCCACGAGGGTGATGTCGTCAGCATAGATGTATTGCGTTGATGCTGTGTGCTGGATGTCCGACGTGTAGATGTTGAAGAGCATCGGAGCAAGAACTGAACCATGTGGTGTATGTTTTTGATGTGTGTTTGCCAGCGTGTAGCTTGAAGGTTTGGTTTGTAATAAGATTTTGTACAAACAGGACCATGTGTTTGCTTGGTATTAGGCGGAGCATCTTCAGGTTTAGACCTCTGTGCCACACAGTGTCGTATGCAGCTGAGAAGTCAACGAATACTGCTCCATATCTCTTTCCGGTTTCAAAGGCTGCCTCAATGTCTTCTGTCAGTTTGAAAATTTTATTCAACACGATTCACCAAACGGCTGAGTGACGTTTATGCATTTATTTTGTTTATTGTCAGTATGGCTTGCCATAGATAAAGCGTGAATTTAACCATTTTTCACTCAAAACAACTTTTCTAATAATTTGTTTGCATTGAATTGATGAAGTAACTGTTAGTGAATTGGTATATCGGGCACTTGTCTAGAATCCGGGTCAACTTCAAAATCGCTCTTTTTAACATGTAAAATGTATAGTAATTGAGGACAATGCATGCAAAATGTACATTTATCTATGTAACATGTCAGTTATTGAACATATTGTCGTAAAAACACATTTAACCACTTTTTTAAGCTCGAATTTTGCATGTTTAACTTCGCTCCAGTGCCATCTTACACCTTTCATGGTGTCATGTCAAATAGTATAGCATGCAAAATCTCCATAGTCGTTTGTTACGCTACTTTCAGTGATGTGGTGCATAAATTAAATAAAAAATATATGTTTAAGAAACACAATTGGCCTGGCCTTTTCTGTATCTTCATGTATCTTAGTGATGTGTAATGTTTTCTTGTATATTGTAAGGTGGTGCATAAATTTTATTAAAAAAATAGATGATTAAGAAACTCAATTGACCTTTTATGCATGTTAATGTGTGTAAGTATGTACGTGTGTGCGTGCATGCGTGCCTGTTTTTTTTTCTTAGTGTGTACTCCGAAAACATATCTAGTACGTGTACATATAAAAAATTAAACATTTCAATATAATTATATCAACACATTTGCAGATTAATTAAGTGTTATTTAAGTTACAAATCAGTACAATTGGAAATAAAAATACAATGTCCGTTTTGACACAATATAGTTGTATGTGAAAAAAAGTATTACTTTAAAATCATACTCTTAACAAAATACCACAAAAAGTACATCATAAACAATAAAAATGTTAACCAGTAATCTCAACATGATGACTAAATATAATGAAATGGCATGATTCAACTGGACTTAGTCTGTAAAATTATAAAGTTAACATAACAACTTTCACCAGTAATCTCAACATGATGAATAAATATAATGAAATGGTATGACTCAACCAGACTTTAGCTGTAAAATTAGTCTAAAAAAATGGCTCAATTGCAATGTCCACAGAGGGCAAGCGGGGATGTGGGGTGACCTAGTGCAAGGGGTACCTCTCGCATACTTGCTCCACAAAAGCCTGGAGTGGGTTGTCCCCAAACCGGTTGCGCCACATGTATTAAGTAGGAGTCCAACAAGGTCCTGGCCGTCCCACAGTCCCACTTGTTTCTTGTCTTTGCGTTTTTCCAGTAGCAATCCACATTGTTCGTGCAGGCGCTAGTCACAGGATTGACAAAGTTCAGGCTGTGGTCCACAGTCAGGCGCTGGTACCCAAGCAGTCCAACAGTGTTATATGCTCTCCAGCAGTCAGACACGATGGTCGATCCAGGCAGGACGAACTGCTGAAGGACAGGCAGCTGCGGGTCTCGGCAGGCGATGGGCACCACGAATCCTCGTCGGCCAGCAGTGCTGGCCTCTACCCCACCAAACACCCACTGCTCAGTGATCTGCCGGCCAACGTTATGCTTACACCGACAAAACATGCTTTCATCAATTTCTACCGTTACGCCGGGTCCCCCCCATGACATCTGGGTGTGAGATAAAGTGGCTCGCGCAAATATCTCGGCAGAAGTTCTTCCAGTCTGTACACAACTGCCATGCCATCCCATACTCATGATAGAGTATCTTGACTGTGACAGATAAGTGCAGATAAGTGTATCTTGACTGTGACAGATAAGGCAGCAACCATCATGCAATACATTGTTACTTGGATAATTTAGCATAACTTATCAAAATTAGCTATACGAGTAGTCGACATAATGCGCCGTATCCAAATGAAGATTCGCAAGCTCTGGGCATGTCTGTAAGCCAGACCATTTAGTTACACACCGGCGCTGTTGATGAATCAACCCAACAGACTGACAAAATGCGACAGTTGCATCGCTATTGAGTTTTGACATATAGCTGTCGTAATGTCAAAGTTGAGAGATCCCTGTAGACAGGTCTTTGAACGATTGCTGCAGCCATGATGATCATACAAATTTCGGCAGGCGAACGGTCGAAAAGGGCAAACGTTTACCAGCTTTATACTTAAAGAATTTTCATGTCCTTGTGATTTTATTTATGGCATTAAAGCTGAAGATATACTGTATTTCGTTGTCATTTAAAGCTGCTAGGTTAAATTATTACTTCATAATATATTATTTCATGCTTTACAACAAAGTTACTATTTAAAAAAATTTGATTTTTCCAATACTTAGATATGTGGAGACATGTCAGATATTTAAAGTAGATTGATCATTTAACAAAAAGGTGCATTTTTTATTATTAAATCGACTGAGCATATAAACTTTTCACTAAAAATTTGAATGAATCAGTTTTAAATAGAATTTGGTGTTTTGGCAAAAAAAATATTTCTGTTCTTGTTTTGCGTATATTGTAAATAACTAACAATAACTTCATGATTTATTTAATGTAGTGTTTATGTCTAAACATTAAAGGGACTAACAACAAGGCACTAGCTAAAATGCTTTTTCGGTGTGTACACAAAGTTTAATATTGTATGTACTAGGGGAAGGCAGTGTTAGTTGAGCCATTTTCCATTCTTTTTTATATCTAGGGCGCAATCATAGTCATAAGTCAAAATTGTTTTACTCACATAAACTATGATTATTAGTAGATTATTTTATACCAAGATAATATATAATAATAGATAATTATATATAGCTGATTCAAATAGGTTTGATAAGCTTGCTCAACTAACACATGGTTTGGGGTCAGTTGAGCCACTGTGGAGCGTAAGTTGCGTGAATGAATATTTTTACACATGTCAAAATAGTGTTTATACAATGTGAGGTGAAATGACTGCTTTAATCTTGTGGTACTGTTAGTCTGCGATCTTCAGTCCGCAACCCGGGAAACAGTCCGTAGTACGCGAAACGGTTCATGGTCAAATGATGCTAGGTGACCAAGTGGCGAACGAGAGTCATTCCCTTTGTGTTGGAACTCTGAGCCACGCTAGACGTATTTTGCAGAGCCATCACATTGGAAGTTTTTCTTCCCACCATCCTCCCCTGTCTACCTCCATTGTTCGCGTGTTGCTTACCATGTTATGATTCTGTATTCTATGTATACATTCAACTCCCGATAGTTCCTAATTTGGTTGTGATAAACAATCACAATTGTGCATTAACGCTTTCCTTCATGTATAATTTTCCCATATGGTTTTTAGAAGGTTTTAGATTGTATAGTCTGTATTTACTTGTATACACAATGTCTTGGTCAGTAATACGTATGCTGTACAATTTTTTAACAATTGAATTGTGCTTGAATTCTTTCTTTCATGAAAATCCCAATGGGGATTGTAGTACATAACCTTTAATTTGATATGCATAATTGCATGGTTAGTTGATCGTTGTACAGCATTGTTATGATGATATTCTATGTTTATGCGGTGGGACAAAGGACCACTTAAGCACACGTAAAATTTTAAGTTAATGAGATGAGTGATCACATGGTTTTGTGACGTCAATGATGATATGGGTTTACATTCAGTCAGTCATTTCAATGCAGTGCTTCAGTATAGTTTCACTCACGTTTAATATTATAGCGAGTGATGGCGATGTCAATTTTCCAGAATAAAACGTATAATGTAACGATTTTGAACCACTAGCGGCAAGTGATATCGCAGAATCATCTTCGAATTCGACTCTTTTGAACCAGTGTAGCAACGCCAGTAGCCTTTGAACTTATTTACTTTCTGACCGAACCATGAAAACGACCACATAGAGCTGCCAAACTTCTGCTCATATATCTATTATACGCATACACATGTGACATGGTCAAACATTATTGTTACTTCCAAATAAATATAAAAATAAGTGCAAACTTGTCATCTCCTATGCCTAGTTTTGCGGAGCTAGGCGTAGAAGATATAGCTAGCTTTTGTTTTTGTAATTTTTTTTTTTACATGGAAGTAAGAGTAATGTTTGACCTTGGCTTGGTGATTTCGGTGACTGATGTGATACATTATATCTACTCAGTTCTAGCTAGTATTGGACTAGCCTTAACATTAAGGGTTTGTTATTCATGTACTTCTCATCAAAGGGATGGTAAGTTTAACTAGATACTGTTGACATAGGGGAGACCGGGGCACCATGGCCATTTGATTGTTTGGTCACTTGTACTTTTAGCTATAGCATGTGGAGTCACATAATGTATGCTCTAGATATACAAAACACATGCAGACTACATAAACCCAGATGCCACAGAAATCTCAGAGTTACGTCATATAGTGCTTTTCAGACACGTATATAAATTTTGTAAGTGTGGTGTATTTCTTTATATATATAAAACTCTGTGTAATATTGTTACAACACTTTTTATCCGAAGAAAGGTATTAGTTGGGAAGATGCCTATGTTTTTGAATGGCAAATGCCTGGGGCACTATGGCCAGGGCACCGTTGACATGGCCATAGTGTCCCAGTCAGTTTCCCATGGTGTCCCGTTCACCTATCTATGTTTCTTGTAGAAAGGGTAGTAGAATAATGATAATTCAAAAAGGGCAGTTTAAATATTAATCTTCAACAGGTATAATTTGCACACAGAAACCCTTAAAAAAAATTTAATACTGAAAATAGAAGATCAGTTAAAATTACAAGAATTAAACTTTTACCATAGCTATATTCAAAGTAACTTGTCAGATTACCTATTAAACCGGAAACTTATCTCAAATTATAGTATATACACTGTTACAATAAATGAAAACCCAAATTATACATACATCTAGAACGAAACATATTCAAGGCGTTGCATACTATTTAAAAAATGCTCTCATACAACAAATTAAATAAAAACACATGTGCAGTATCAAATTGCTATACATGTCAGCAAATTCACCATAACTGATAAAATATACACAGATAGATGGATACATATGTATATATGTGTTTTACACTGCAAATAATGCATGCATTTGAGTATAAACGCATGCACGCACGCACAAACACACACACACACAATTGCTAGGTATATTAATTCTGCTCATATATTCCTATGTATGCCTGCTAAGTTAGATCTAAGTAGTTATGACCATGGTCATGGTACCCCTGGGCCGGGGCACCCCAGGGCCAGGGCACCATGGCCACTTTTGTTGAAACCTACTATGTTGATTTTAACAAAACCTTCAATTGGTGCATCCATGCTTCGTCAACCCACTGTAGGGAGTAGGCAAGCCATCACATTCCCGATAATGGGACAGCCTTGCTGACGAAAGATTTGTAGTTATCAGCTTCTGAAAGAAAGGTGGCCATGGTACCCCGGTCTCCTCTACACTGCTTTCTCTGTTTCATACAATGAGCAGGTGTGAATAAAAGACCATGCTTCACATTCAAAATGATCTGATGAAAAACACTGTATAGATCAAAGACCATATGCAGGTGGCTCTGTTGTATTCATAATACAATAATCGCTTATCTCTGTCATTGCTCTGTATTTGATTTAATTAAAAGCAAAAACGGGGAGAATTTCCACTGATGAGGGGAAACGCACAAAAATATGAAATATAGAAACAAGATAATTGTAATTTAATTTATTTAAATTATTCAACTGTATATAATAATATGATATGAATTTTAAGGATACAACGAATTATATAAGTTCTAATGATCATCTCGTTGACTATGTGTTAAAATGGAAAAAATATAGCGCCATATTTTATGAGAAAGGAAGCGAAAGCTATAAAAGCAAATAAATAAATCATTTAACAAATAAGAGGAGAATAAATAGAATGCTTTATTCACAGACAGACACATATTAAACTTCATGTGCTCACTACACAATCGTTTGGGCCGAGATCACTATGCCCGTTGTGCTCTGATGTTGAAGTTACCAGAGTTGCAGGCCGAACTCTCCAAAGAATGCTGTCCAAATTCACCGGGTCAAATTCAACGTGAGCCAACATAACCTGTATCCGCGCTGGCAGCTCGCTCACAGCTCGCTTCGATCCTATGTGGACCATGGTCGTCGACGCCCATGTCGCTGTCTGTGTTCTAAGGATTGGTGGCATCAACAAAGTTTCCAATACTGGAAATAATGTGGGCACTCATCCTCTTTCAAACAACTGTTTTTACCAAAAAAATGTTTTATTTGTCTTCTTTTGATTCCAAAGAGTCTCAACTGAATATAAAAACATTTTTGGAAAAGAAACTCCACAAAACAAGACACATCTAGAAAATACACGTAATACTTGGTTTTCGTCCTGACTAGACTAGATCACTGACTAGAGTTGAACATAATACTTGGCCTCTCTCAGTATTATCTTGGCACTTCAATGAATATTATAAGAAAATCTGGCGAAAGCCGCCAGTAGTAATATTATGATTGCAGATAGTCAAAATTGTGTTCACCCGACGGACCAGTGATTTCTGATTTTTATTCGCCCGACAGCAATTCAAGTCGCCTCGGGCAAATGGGCGACTTGATTTCCGAAGCCCTGGATTACTGAATTAAATGTCATTTATTTATTTCACTCTACAATGGACTTGAATTCGTATTCTGCATAAATATTTATGTAATTTAATGTCTATGTGTAACTATTAAGACACAGAAAACATAAACTGTTAGCTTATTTACTAACTGCATGGATACGTTTTTGCAGTTATTTAATTCACATGCATGCAAACACATATGAAAGGTCAATCATGTTTCTTAATTGTGTTTTTTATTTAATTTATGCACCACCTTACAATATACACGAAAACATTGCACATCACTGAAATACATGAACATACATAAAAGGTAAAACGTGTTTATTAATCGTCTATTTTGTATTTAACTGATGTACACCACCTTATAAAACACACACGAAAACATTGCACATCACTGAAATACATGAACACACAGAAAAGGTCAATCGTATTTCTTAATCATATATATTTTTTTTATTTATACACTGCTGAAAGTAGCATAACAAGCAGCTATGGAGATTTTGCATGCGATACTATTTGACATAATACCGTGAAAGACACAAGTTAAACGTGCGAAATTCGAGCATTGCATATTACAGTGAGGTTTTTTTCGAAGACACTTTCTTTTAAGGCAAATTCTGGCGCCATTTCTGTTTAAATTTTTTTTTTAAATCTCTCCTGATATCGCGTTAGAGTCTTGTCATAAAAGTAGGAATACTTAAAATGTGTTAAATATATGAGGAAAAATGTACTATATTAACGTTATATATTCAATACAAGCATATGTGTATGTATTTTATAAAGCGCTATGTCAAGCCTGGTAGTTATAAAAAGTTGAAATAATTGGAACAAAGTGGTAAAATGAAAAAAGATTGTCTGTACGGCTTGCCATAAATATAGGTCGAATTCCGCCGGTTTCCTCGACTCGCGCGACATGGTTCAGATACACACATACATACATACATACATACATACATACATACATACATACATACATCCTCTTCAGCTCTTCCAGGCTAGTAGCCTTTTTAATTTTGGCTTTTAGCTGGTCTTGACAATGTTTGTGCGCATGATGTTCAATATTCGTAAGTTTTTCACTCAAAACAACTGTTTTAATAATTTGTTTGCATTGAATAAATGAAGTATAGCTGTTGCTGGTTTGGTACATCGATCTCTTACACAAAATGTTTCTTTAGATTTTTTTTTAAACGGCATATTCTATTAAGTAGGTCGAAAACTACATCGATCGGCAGTAGTAGATATACTTACCGCTGGCGTTGTGGTTTAGATTCTTCACATTTCGACCAATGTTACCTCAATTTCCTGAGGTATTTCGCAATAATTTTCTGTTTGTCCGTACCACAATACGCACCACAATGGAATAATACAATTTTTACCAGGCGTATGTGCGGTACCAACAAAATCAGGCAAGTTTCCATTTCGCATAAAGTCGTCTGTTTGAGCCACACTCACGCGTGTTCTATACATATTCGCTAGATGGCGACGCAGAGTTTACTGCCGAACAAACTCCTCACCATTGGCACCACTCACCATTTCACCACTGCCACAACTGGACACGGACCACAGCCAGAATGTATCCGCCATTACAACGATAAAGAGACCCTATGAAATAATTCATTTTACAGTTTGGGTGTATTAGTGAGAGCAGAAATTGTATGAATGAGTGAGTGTAAGTGATGTTTTTGTGCACAGTAGCATCTATGATCTGAGCTTTGAAATCACGCCATTTGTCAGTTGCCGTTGGTAGATACCTGTTGCTTAAAGGAACAAGCAACCCAACAGTTAAAAACCCTCTTGGATTCCCTCAAGTAATTCAAGAGGGTATATTCTCGTTTCCTTTGCTTTCTTGTAATTTTTAAGGTTTTTTCAAATATTGAATGCAACGAAATTTCCTGCGAAGCGAGACTTGGCCATTAAATGGCTGCACAATATCGGGACTGGTCATACCGTTGACAAATAAAATTTTCACCGCAAAGTAGTTTGTAAAAGCCAATTCACAGAGCAGTGTTTTAAAAAGGATGTGTAACATGTGCTCCTGGGCTTGCCTGAACGGAGATTGCTAAAAGAAGACACTGTTCCAACAGAATGTTTGCACCGACAACAGACCCAGGACAGTTTTGTAGCAGCGCGTGAACAGCTGTCGCGTAAGCTTTTGTTCACTTCACCGCCTGTGGCGTTAGCGGTAGTGGATGTCTGACGTCACGCACCCGCTCAATTCTATGCAATTGTAAATAGTGTTTGTATTGAAAATATGTCTAGACACATAATAACGTTAGTTTTTGTTTGAAACTATGTTACGTTACTCAAGTGCACAGTTGCAGTGACTTGGGTTTAGCAAGTTGTAAACAACAATGACGTTTCCCAACCAACCTTTATGACACTCCGCAACTGTCTATTTTGAATTTATAATCAAGTTATAACAATGGCCATATGCTGAGTAGCGCCACTGCCGCATCGGAATCTCAATTTTCCTGGCATCAGACATAACTAGAACGATCAGTAAGCGCAGGGGCGGATCCAGGGTTTGGAAAAGGGGGGTCCAAGGTAACGTATGAAGCGCCGAAGGCGCGAAACGAGGCGTGAACTGCATCGCCATCGGGGGGGGGGGTGCGACGTTTGACGTTTTTTAGACACTAAACACTTGAAATGGTGCAATTTGGGACACCCATAATCTGGTTTTAAGCGAGATAGGGCCTAATGAAATCAACCCAAATTCAGACATGCGACTTCGTACGAATTTTCCATGTACAATACGGATTTTTGGGAGGAATACGGCCTTCGGCCGTGTCCCGTTTTAATACGAATTTGCTTTAAAAAGTATAACTTCGAATGTCAAATTTACAGTAGACGAGATGCAACTACTTTTGGGTCTAGAGTTTAGGCAAAACGCAGCGGATGTTGTTTTACACCTGTAGGTAAGCCTATTCCAACGAAGAAAATGCGATGTGTCTGAAAATGTCCAAACGAAAAGACAATATTAAACATCTGTCATGTGCCATTTATTGGCATATTGACTAAAACAACTGTAGTAATGCAAATGTTTAATAACAAAATCGAGTATGCTACAATTGATTAAAACAACACAAACTTGAGGCGCGGTAGTGTAATAATACTAAAAAAAAATATTTATTTGTACGACAATGTGTACAATTCTATTACAATTGAAGTATTTTGCACACAAAGAGACTAACACGTCTTTAACTAAAAACGTGTCACACACACATTTTCTATACTATTCAGCACATCCTTTTCCAAGGAAACTGTGTTTAATAGTTTCTCATCCAGCCCCTTCTGATAGTGGTTCTGAAAGATATAATAAAAGCAGCTAGGTTTCATAATACAGAAAGTCGTGGCATCAAGTTTGAACTGAGACAAGGTGTAATTGAAACTTTTAGACATATATAAACAAATACCCCGAAGGGCTAAATTGCCATCTGAAGAGAGCCTATCCAAACTGTTGTGTTTTAAAGCTACTTTGTATAAAGCGTACCGTTCGATTCATGGTCTGAATTTTAATCGGGAGACATTCTGCTAAAAGTAGTTGTAGTACCACATAATAACAGTGAGTGCAAACTGGTAGATTAAAACGTTTCCTGATACTTTGCGCTATGTAAATTAAAACGCATCATAGAAACAAACACCATACAAAGTGGAACAATATGACATAACTAATTGACGTTGTGTACTCATATTACAAAACCAAAAAATGTAAATGCAGTGATTAGCACATCCGCCTTTCAAGCCAAAGTTCTGAACTCTATACCATACACTGTACTCCTCTTTATACCATACACTGTACTCCTCTTTATACCATACACTGTACTCCTCTTTATACCATACACTGTACTCCTCTTCTATCTCCTGTCTCGTCATTATTATTCGTTCCCTGGCTTGGTCGATCATACTGTACGCTTGATATATGTCTAAGTCTCTCTTTTGAAGCTTGGAGACCATGTGCCTGACATTCTCCAAAACATTCTTGGTGGTGATGAATGCGATGATGGCACGTGACGAAGTGAGAATGGTTAGCAGCCCTTGCGCCTTCGTCCTGGTCTCCTGATCGCAACTGCCAGTCAATGCAATCTCCTCGTATATGTCATGATATTCAGACGCATTCAGTACTGCTGCAGTGTACATACAAAGTTCGTATGGATAACTGCTCTATCCTCGCCTGCAAGCCAACTTTATCCGAGGACATACACTGCGCACCATCGTAGCTCTGACCCCTGGCTTTACTGATGTCGATGTTACGATCTTTCAGGCACTCGATGACACCATGAACTATAGCTTCCCCCGTTGCCCTCTCAGTGTATATAAATTAGAAAAAAGAACTGTTTTACTTTACAGTGAGCCAGCATCCTCAAGCACACTGACAGAATCTGGTTACCATGTGGATTTGTGACCTCATTTGCCATGATGGAAAAGAAGGCATTTTCGTCTTCAAGGCTTGGTGTATGTTCCTTTCTAATGTATTCGACTACTACATCAATCACTTCATTCAGGATGATTCTTGATGTATACTGCGCATTCTTCCTTCCGGTCTCAAGGTGTTTTCGGAGTGTGTCGTCGCGTTTGGCCATCATCTCCAGAACTGCCCAGAAGTTTCTTCTGTTGGACGATGTACTTGTCCGATCATCCCTGTGAACGTTTTTGTTGTACATCTTCTGGTTGGACTGGCTTATCAAGTAGGGCAAGGAGCATTCTGGTGTCTTTTGATGTTGAACCGATAGGATAGCTTAAATTTTTACATGTAAAAATGCCAATTGTTATCTTGAAAGTCCGGTCCGAAGAACTGATGCAGACGATTTTCATCAAAGGACCAGCGCGTGTGTTGGGCGCATTTGCTGGATCTGCGCAATCTGCAGATGGATGCGCAGTCTGCAGATTTTCGAGTATCCTCCGAGGATTGCGCAGCGCAATCGAGCGAAATCTGCAGATTGCGCAGATCCAGCAACTGCACACAACACGTCTATGGACGCCAAACATTCCCATTGTATGCTCATTGTTTCGCAGGGAGACATGGTCAGATATGAGGTGGGCGTGTGTGTGTGTACACGTGCGTGCGGTGTGCGTGTGTAGTGAATCTATGAACGACGTCACCGATAATGCTAAGCATAACTTTGGGGATCCCCTGACGCCAAGTATATCGCCTGTGCTAGATCAGTGTATGAAAACGTCGGACTGCTACTAAAGAATTCGTACATAATAAGCGACAATTGCATGTGACCTTCTGTTGTTTCTTAGCAATGCCTTTGTCCCCCGTTGACATGCAATGGCAATGAATTTTTTTTATACTAAAAAAAAAGGGGGGTCCGGACCCCTAAACCCCCCTCTGGATCCGCCTATGAAGCGCCATGCAGTTCTTGGAAATCGATTTCCGGTGTGATGCGGTAAGTGCTTTCGACAAACTCTCAACCACGCTAGCTGCTAAGTTAGAACGGGAGAAGTTTAGTAAAGGCCAAACTATGTTGAATAAGTTGAGTTTAGACGCAAACAGCATGGCCGTATCCTATCACATATCCACGACAAGTATAGGAATTGGGGTTTACATATAGATTTTTTTCATTTGGTGAGCGAATATTGTCATGCAGACTACAAGCACTAGTGACGTAGGGTTATCTAACAGTATGGTGATTATGAAATAAGGATGTTGTGTGTTCAACAATGTTTTTACTGTAAACAACTGGCGTGATATTCTTGATTGTAGTTGCAAGTGGTTATGTTTAACTCTTAATAGGCGAATAAGCCCAAAACCATTACTTTTGTTTCGCCTTAATGGTGATTTGTTTGATTTTGTTCAACTAGCATGGCTTATGTGTTAAAAAAAAGAGCTCGCAGGGAATGGATGTTTTTAGAAGACGCCAAACGTTGTATTACAAAACGTCCATTCCCATGTGGATATTTCACCAAAAGTTCTAATAAATCCAATTTACAATGAACAAAAGTGTTTTATTATTATTATCGTTTTATTATTAACAAACTCATTAAACATTTTACTTTGAAGTTATGCTTTTTATTTTTTTTTACATTTTGGTTACACTTTGGTCACACTAGCGAAATCAAGATTAGTTGGTTACATCAACCATGGCTTACGGCTTATTACATGTATCATAGCATTTGCGCACTTGATAGACGTAAAATAGTTTATGCAAAATAACAACACAAGTCCAGCGTAGATTGAAATAGGCCAAAGAATGACATTTAGATTTATTAATTAAGGAGCAGGAAATTAGGCAAGCACACACCATCAAAATAAGATACATCCAATAATCTCAGCAAGCATGCCGGCCCCCCAATGGTGTTTACACATAATTAGTAAATCATGCCTATCAGCTATCCACTACCAGTACTATCTGTACCACTACTGACTTATATACAATTCACATGGTATCGGTGGGGGTCACTCCGCCACTAGGTCACCCTCTGTGACCGACCCCCACCATAATTATAGTTTCATAAAAAATGACTTTATCGTGTTTCTAGTTAAATTATAATGCACCATTCTTTTTACACTTGTAGGCAACTGAAATTGGGAAATTTCTTGATAAATATTACGAGTTTACCAAAAGAAATAAAGACGTGCAGAATCTGCACATCAAATGCAAGCTGTAACAGACATGTTCACGCATGTGCAGAGGTTGCTCATTACCCTTAGCCTTGATTATATAAGTTCTGTGATGTGGCGCCACCGTTTGCTTCTCTCGCCAGTAGCTCTCACTAGTAGATAAATAATGATTTGTCACTTCTCACAAAACGTCGACAAACTATCATCTATCCAATAAAAGCCCAGCAATGTTTAGGTCGATACAAGCACTAGTGAATGCGAGTAGCTGGGCACAGACTTCAGTCATGATCTGTCTTCCATTATCTAAGATCTGTACAATTACCTATCAATCCCTTTCAACCAAACAACTAGAGGGAGCACATTGCTGTGTTGTTACAATCTACTAGAGGAAGCTCATTGCTGTGTTGTTACAGTCCACTAGAGGGAGCTCATTGCTGTGTTGTTACAATCTACCAGAGGGAGCTTATTGCTGTGTTTATACAACCGACCAGAGGGAGCTCATTGCTATGTTGTTACAATCCACCAGAGGGAGCTCATTGCTGTGTTGTTACAATCCACCAGAGGGAGCTCATTGCTGTGTTGTTACAATCTACTAGAGGGAGCTGACTGCTGTGTTGTAACAATCCGTTGGCTGGTCAGTCGTTTGATCCGTCCGTCGATTGGTTGATTGATTGAATCGTTCATTCATTCATGCATTCATTCATTCATGGTTGTTCTTGCAGAACTGCAGGAGAGCAATGTCCGGTTAAAACTGACCATAGTCGACTCAGTGGCCTTCGGAGACCAAGTGGACAAGTCTGATAGGTAAAGTTGTCTGCCAATTCCAGTTTGAAACTGGGTTTGAAAGTTTAGATATATAGATATTTAGATATATATATAAATATATATATATATATATATATATACTGTGATGTTTTATTTGTGATTGTAGCTTCAAGTGTTTTTGCTTGTGAAAGAATATTCGTGCATTGTTGTAATTGTAGCTTAGGTAGCTTCACACAGTACCATTTGTGATTGCACTTGTGGGCATTGTTGGTATTGACTAAAGCTTCAGCAATTGTTTACATTGCAGCTTCAAAGTTTTTGTTTGTGAGTGCAGCTTCAGTTGTCGCTGTCTGTGATTGTAGCTTCAGTTGTCACTGTCTGTGATTGTACCTTCAGTTGTCGCTGTCTGTGATTGTAGCCTCAGTTGTCGCTTTCTGTGATTGTAGCTTCAGTTGTCGCTGTCTGTGATTGTAGCTTCAATTGTCTCTGTCTGTGATTGTAGCTTCAGTTGTCGCTGTCTGTGATTGTAGCTTCAAGCCAATCATGGAGTACATTGAGAAGCAGTTTGACATGTATCTATAAGAGGAACTCAAAGTGAAGCGGTCCTTACACACCTTTCACGACACTCGCATACACGCCTGCCTTTACTTCATCACCCCTACGGGACACTCGTAAGTACCTCTCCTACCATGACACTGGCATACAAGCCTGCCTCTCCTTCATCACCCCTACGGGACACTCGTAAGTACCACACCTACCATGACACTAGCTTCCAAGCCTGCCTCTACTTTATCACCCCTACGGGACACTCGTAAGTACCTCACCTGCCATGACACTGGCATACAAGCCTGCCTCTCCTTCATCACCCCTACGGGACACTCGTAAGTACCACACCTACCATGACACTAGCTTCCAAGCCTGCCTCTACTTTATCACCCCTACGGGACACTCGTAAGTACCTCTCCTACCATGACACTAGCTTCCAAGCCTGCCTCTACTTTATCACCCCTACAGGACACTCGTAAGTACCTCACCTACCATGACACTAGCTTCCAAGCCTGCCTCTACTTTATCGCCCCTACAGGACACTCGTAAGTACCACACCTACCATGACACTAGCTTCCAAGCCTGCCTCTACTTCATCACCCCTACGGGACACTCATAAGTACCACACCTACCATGACACTAGCTTCCAAGCCTGCCTCTACTTCATCACCCCTACGGGACACTCGTAAGTACCACACCTACCATGACACTAGCTTCCAAGCCTGCCTCTACTTCATCACCCCTACGGGACACTCATAAGTACCACACCTACCATGACACTAGCTTCCAAGCCTGCCCTACAGGACACTCGTACACAATCTTAAGCTCAATTGATTTAGCCCATCATGAATCAGGTTTGTTGATGTTCAGATCTGTACTATTTTGTAGTGTTTTAATTTAATAATTTTAATTAATTTAAATTAATAATAAGCATAGTCGGTTTAATAAAAGAGCACAGTTTCGTTAAAATCATTGAAAGAATTCACATTGATTGTTAGATCGAGTAACTTGCAAAAGTGTGAGTAACCTTGTTATAATAATTATTACTTTGAGCTGGCCACACATGGCCACTTTTTCCCCTTTCTTCTGAATTTTGACTGGGCCCAGTCAAAAATAATTTTATAGTTTGTCCGATGATTTCATCAAAACTTAATAAAAACATTTAGACAAATGAGCCAGCATGTTGTAGTGGATGCAGGATAGGTTTGATTTATTGCAAAATTATTCTAAAATGAGACAAAAAAGTTCTATGGCATAAGCATATAACTGAACACATGAAAATTAAGTGCATCCAAAGGTTTTTTAACATTTCTTTCTATTGGTCCTGGCACAACAAATCCTTCTTTTCCCCAGAATGTTGCTAGAATGAGTGGGGATGTCTGAAAAGGTTGCATTTGAAAAGATGTATTTGCTATTAGTAGCTGATTTATGTGAAATTGTTCACTTTATTTAGTCTTTCGCAAAGAGTAAAACCAAACGCAAATCATTCAATTTATACCTATATATATGTCGCTGAGAGCACATACACTTTGCTTTCATCAGAACTGTTCATGCAAACACCATCTCAACTTCTCTTGTAAGCATTCAGCCACACTGCAAATCCTGTTTCTTATTATTCCATGTGGGGTAAGCTTTTGAACTGCTGCAGATGGATTTGAACCCCTGCCCTCTCAATTAGGGTCCAGTGTTCTATCAGTATACCACTAAGACATTTGACTACAATGATGGAATCACTAACATTGAATCGAAATGGTGTCAGAAAAATAGAACTATATGATATGTTTATATTATTACTGTGAGCTGTTGCTAATATTGTGCATGTGTTTCAGATTGAAATCCTTAGATCTGGTGACGATGCAAGCATTCGACAGCAAAGTGAACATTATTCCAGTCGTGGCAAAGGCAGACACTATTACAAAGGCCGAACTGCACAAGTTCAAGATCAAGGTACGACACGAAGCACGTGGTACATTTCAGTGTTGATGTTAGGCCTAGTAAAAAAAGTTTTTCGGCCCTGTCCACTTCCTTTTTTGCCACCACCTCCTTTTTTATTATTTACTTTAAAAAAATAGATTATTTTTAAACGTTTCTTCAGTTCTGTGAAGAAATCTCTGTCCAAAACTTTCTAGTCAATTTAAGTAGTTTTTCGGCGTAACATGTACGTGCCATTTTCCATTTACATAAATGTTTCTATTTATCTGCCATTACCGCTAAAAAGTATTGTATTTCCAAATGGAATTGCAGGCTCTGTTGTAATATACATCACTGGCATGCTCCATATTGCATCGAAAAAAATACAGTCAAATGCAGTGAGCATCTAAGACATGGCAGCCATCTTCAAAACTATTAGCAAATAATCAATAAATTAATAATAAGGGCCTCCCTCTTCCTTAAAAAAATTCCAGACGAGAAACTAGTTTATTTTTTCACTAAACTTAATGTTTTGCTTAGTATACCACAATTATATCACAAGTACACCAGAAATAAACAATGTAAATACAATAGTACTATGCAGATTGTGCCATGAAATTATCCCATAGAAATTAACTTTTATGCACAGTACAAGTCAAACACATGGAAATGTTTCCCCTGTTCCTCCAACTTTAAGTTAACAAAGATATACTTCGAGTTAACACTTAAAAATGCCGATATCATTGTTTCTTCACAGATCATCAGCGAACTTGTCAGCAACAGCGTACAGATCTACCAGTTCCAGACCGATGACGAGACAGTCGCTGACCTCAATGCCAGCATGAATGTGAGTGGCCAGCCGTTAGTCAGTTTTTAATTGGTCATCTAAACGCCAGTTTACACGAGCGATTGGTGTCATTTGGTGACTAGTGTAGAACAACTGAAAAGTGGTGCTAACTGTTTAATGGTGACACTTTTCAGTTGTTCCACACTAGTCAAATTACAATTATGAATCCTGCTGATTAAAAAAATGGGATGTATGCTAATTAGGGCATGTACACTATAGATCGAATACAGTATCTATCAAAAAATTGCGATCATTAATCAGTCTTGTGCGGGTGTTTATATGCCAATTGTTACAGTGCGATGTTGCATGACACCGTGTTGGGGGAGCTTTGAGGGCACCTTCATATCATTGTAGTGTGTGAACGTGTTGAGTTTGTAGTGTGTTGAGTTTGACGTGCGTCTGTTTGTCTTCAGACACACCTGCCATTTGCCGTTGTTGGCAGCATGGATGAGGTGAAGGTCGGAAACAAGATGGTCAAGGCCAGACAGTACCCCTGGGGCACAGTGCAACGTCAGTAGAGGTGTAAACCATTCACATCTCATTGTGCTGATTTGAGTGTTATGAAATTAGTTTTCGTGAAGTCAAGGCTATTTTGTAGTAAGTTCTACTCTAGGCATCCAGTTGTATATTTGCGAATGCTCTTTTAAATGGTTTTCTGGAATGTTGACAAAACATCCGAATCTGTAAAAAAGATGCAGTTGGCAGATGCTCTTCTTGAATGTTTTGTTGGTTGCCATGGTGACCAGAGCTTCCTCCACCTGCATGTGCTGGCAATGTTGGATGGTTGACAATTCTGACCAAACCAGGTCAGAAAGAATGCATTCGGCTTACACTGGTTGTGAATAGTGTGACCATTAGTCTCTATGATCGCTGTGTCAAACTTGGCCTAGGTGGCTACCAGCACTAAATAAGACCATACATCATTATTATTGGTTAGTTGCAGTTGAGAACAAGAACCACTGTGACTTTGTGCGTATGCGCGAGATGCTCGTGCGCACGAACATGCAGGACCTGGTGGAGACAACGCACTTCCGTCACTGCGAGCTCTACCGCCGCTCCAGGACATGGGCTTCACCAACAGCGACAACATGAAGTATGTACTTATGTGGAACTGAAATGTCAGTGATGACAAAAACAAGTAACGTGTAATACCAAGTTTCCAAAAATAAATAAAATTTAACATTCTGTCAATACTTCACACTTTGTTAGAGCAATGTATTGGTAACAAGATCCAGGCAGCAGCAGCAGAAAGACAAAGTTAATTTGTTTTCATCGCAAGCTTACAGCACCTGGGTCCCTTCGTGTATGATGTTTTTGTAGGCCCAAAAAACAATGTTTTTTTGTTTTTAAATCATTCTCACAGACAAACAACAATGAGATATCTGGTGGTATCTCTTTATTATGTTCACAATCATTCAATGAGATATCTTATGTTATCTCTTTATTATGTTCACAATCATGCAATAAAATATATGGTGTTATCTCTTTATTACGTTCATGATCAGTCAATGGAATATCTGATGTTATCTCTTTATTATGTTCACAATTATTCAACGAGATACCTGGTGCTATCTCTTTATCTGCTATCTGTTTGCAATCATTTAATGAAATATCTGGTGTTACCTCTTTATTATGTTTACAATTATTCAATTCGATATTTTCTATTATCTCTTTATTATGTTCACAATCATTCAATGAA
Source organism: Lamellibrachia columna (assembly GCA_963662155.1). Lineage (NCBI taxonomy): Eukaryota > Metazoa > Annelida > Polychaeta > Sabellida > Siboglinidae > Lamellibrachia > Lamellibrachia columna. Next base: position 24,250,109 of record OY759274.1, read on the forward strand.
ATATCTGGTGTTATATCTTTATTATGTTCACAATCATTCAATCATAACCACATATTTTTATTTGTTTCCTTTCAGAAGTAAAAAACATGTTTAAAGGGTTAGGTGCCGAGTGACGACCTTTTGAGAATTGCTCGTATACAAATGTTTACTTAACTGTGTTGTTGCAGCATGCAGGAGATGTACGAGTTGAAGCGTCACGAGCACGTGGCTGAGCTACAGAAGAAGGAGGAGGAAACGAGACAGATGTTTGTGGAGCGGGTCAAAGAGAAGGAGGCGGAACTGAAGGACGCAGAGAAAGAGGTGAATATTTTGTTTTGTAACCCAGACTGAATGGTAGCTTGTTACTTTAAGACTAGAGACTTACTGTCCACTGTTGTCATCATAAGAGTGATCACAGAATGACCATCCATCTGTCATAATAATAAGACGGCTAGAGATTAACCATCCACCCATGTCACTATAAGACTGACCCGAGACTGACAGTCCACTCGTCATCATAAGACTGACCAAAGAATGACCTACCACAAGTGTCATCATATAACTGTCTAGAGATTGACCGTCCACTTGTCTCGTTATTAAACTGACCAGATAGTGTCCACCCACCTGTCATGATAAGACTGACTTTCCACTGTTCTGTCATTATAAGAGTGACCACATGGCACTGATTAGAGACTGACCATTCACTGGTGTCATCATAAGATTATATTCTAACTTCCATCTGTGTCACAAAGAGACAGACCACAGTGTGTTGACACAACGACCACGGTGTGTTGTCGTGACATCCGTCCTTGTTACTTGCAGTTACATGCCAAGTTTGAGGCCCTAAAGAAGGGCCACGCAGATGAGAAGAAGTGGATCGAGAAGAAGAGGATCCTGGAGGACGAGATGGGGACGTTCCAGCAGAGGAAGGCCGCAGCCGCCCAGCAGGCCCTCACCCTCACAAAGAAGGGGCGCAAGTAGCGGGTGGGGCATGAACCTGCGGGGGCCATTGCCAGTATACCATCCTTGATAATTTATCTAACTGACCACCCCAAACAAGTTTTAGACATCTGTCAAAACCCTTTCTAGTGGAGGGGATTAAAATATACACCCTTTCTGTGGAATGGAGGTACATTCCACAAAATTGTGGAATGTAGTCACATGCAGTTAAGCAAAATTATACCCTTTTCAAGTTGATGGGGTAAGACAAAACCCTATACTATTTGAAATGCTAAATATTGTGTCATGATATGTGATGTAACATATTTTATTCATAGATTAATTACCCTTAACTGCCCAATTAGTGTGATCTGATACCCCCAAACACGTTGTGTGTGTTACGTGGGTTGGACACACAAAACATACCCATAGAACATTGGAGTTGTTTCAAGGATGATATACTGGCATTATATTTGTGGCCCCTGAAGGTGTGAGACAGTCAGGGCAGGGCCATTGACCAGGGGGGCGTTTGTCAACGTGGCGCAGCATTTGAAGGACAACTGGCAGAACATTTGGTTCAAGACTCTTGGCGCCAGTAGTAGATCACATCGCTTTGTAGCTGTAGTATTTAAATAGTTTTCTACGTGTTCTGTGCCTGATATTAGATATCAGCACCGAGGCATATTGCATACCAAAACTTAATTACTACATTTATACTAATTATTTAACAATAATCACAGTATTAGTGTGATACGTCTTAATGTCGGGATATTGTGAGAGGTAGTCGGTTGCAAGAAACCGGCATTAAGACTATAATATTATGTGTAAAATCTTTCCAAAGCTATTTATACTTATAAGTTTAGATAAGGGAATAATTATATACGTAATGTTTTACTCCAAGTCATATAAGATATAAAAAAACTTATAGTTGGTGTATTATAAACAGATGTGCTCTTCAGCATTTTTGCAAATATATTTACACTTGTACCTTTACGTAGATATTATTATGTAACCATTTATTCCAGCTATGCTTTTGAGGTGCCCTGAATATTGACTGAACGATTCCATTAATGCACTAAAAATTAAAGTTGATCAAAAAAATTAGGGTGTGCATAATCTCTGTTGAATTGATTTACTGTAAGTGGCATTAATATTTTCAGATTGAGAAAATGTCACATTTCTGACGAACAATTTTCATGTAGTAATAATGAGGAAACTGCAACAGAATTTTGGGTTTTGCTAGGACATCTTTCCATTGGAAAGATTAAAGTATTATGATAATAATGATGCAGTTCCTTCATTCTTGAACACTTTTTAATGGATCTCAGAACAGGTCAATGATGTGCTCACAGATTTGCAGAATTATTAACACAAATGAGGGGATGATTTTTTAATAGGTTTGCACGAAAACGAGAACAAATTACAGAAACAGCGTTCAAAAGTTTACGTATTAAATAGTTTCCTTGGAAAAACAATGTAAATTGTCGATGTTAAGTGTTGTTGACACAATCAAGGCTTACACCGAGTTGTGTAATGGGATTTTTATAAGTCGTATTTTTATACACAATAAACTTTGACATTATTATGTGGTTGTTGTTGTTGTTTACGGCTAGTTAGTTGTGGTCGCATAAGTTTGCAAAATCAATAAAGAACATAAAGTGTTGCATATTGGTGGGTTGGTTGTCAGTACATTTCGCCCCAAAAAATAAATCACTCCAGTGGAGCCACCTAACGAGTGAAACTGGTATTAATGCACATTGACATTACTGTATTGTGAATATTGGAATCGGGCAGCATGGTGGGTAATGTCTTGGTAGCCAATATGTTGGTTTTGCACATCCAGCAAATTCATCACAGCTATGACCAATCCTTTCCATGAACTGAACAGATTTGACTGGCAATATGCACGTTATCTGAAGTCCGACACCACCACCAAATGAGATCTCATTCATGGTTAATAGTTTTATTATTTGGTACAGTGTGCAACAAGTTTTCTTTTAGTATAAAACCGACTATGACATGTATGTGAACAGTCACTCGCATAAATTGTTGTGTAAAGCAACATCCATCAAACATCAGTACTGCTCAGTACACTAAACATTATGAACAAAAAGTACACTTGCATATTATATCTGGATTAAGTCCATTCGTCCTTGTGCTTAAAGTGAAACAAAAGTCACAGTTTGGGGGCAAGGCACTTTAGAGTTGACAATAACAAAACAAAACTATTTTCAACTACAATCACGCCAGTGATTTTCTCAGAATTTGTTCTAAAAGTGCGAGATTCTGGTCAAATCTCAATTACACTGGCAGCTGACATGTTTATTGGGCAACCAATAAGTGCCTGGCAGTTTCAAGAAATTGACTACCGGAGAAATGTATCAAGTGCCTTTAAACCGAAAGCACACCGCAAGCAACACAAACTCAAACAAGCGGGCTGGTAAGTCAGAACAGGATAAGTTTAGTAAACAAAAGTCAAAATATGTTGGATAAGTTGAGTTTAGAGGCAAACAGCATGGCCATATCCTTTTGGCAAGTATAGGACTAGATGTTTACAAATAGACTTTCATTTGGTGAGCAAATATTCCCAGACTATGGCACTCATGACGTAGGGTTATCTAACAGTATGGTGCTGCCCATGAAATTAAGCTGTGTTCAACAACATTTTCCTAGTAAAACACTGTCATATTCTTCATTGTAGTTGCACATGATTATGTTTTAGCCTAAAACCATGACTTTGTTTTCCTTTAAAATGCAAAATATAAAATATACAAACATATATATATATATATAATTATAAAATAATTCAAACATGAGGCATATATACAAATCTAAGAGCCTATCTATCACAGGACACACATAACTTCCACCAGAGGACCACGCACTTGAACTGTTCACAGTATTCAACATGTCCTCGGTTAAATGGAATGTATACGTATTATTTTATTCATACGTGCCAACTCTTATGGCTTTTCTGAAATGTGATGGTCTTACGGACATTGGAGACATTCCTTACAGTTTCGTGTGTTTTGAACAAAGCTTTTTTGTATTACAGACTATAGCCCGCATTTGAACAGAACATCAGTTCAAAAGACATCTGAAGAGCGACTCTTGTGAATATTTTAGCTGTGCGCAGTCGGCTGTGCCAGTCTTGCAATATCAATATATCCCAGTTTGCACAGCAAGTTCCTTTTGAGCATGTGCGAGTTCATTTATGGGTCTTATGGATTTATGTTACTAGTCTAACAGGTGCGCACCACCGAGTTGGCAACAGTGGCATATACACACATTATTATATGCTTGGCATGGCATGATTTCAAAAGTCCTCAATAGAGAGAAAGTAGATCCTACTTACGTGAGATAATTCAGTTTCTTAGCTGCATATGAAATGACAAGGGTCACAATCGTATGGCATTTGCTAAGGTGACACTGACAGTGTCTCTGCATTCATGTGTATAATATTGAACTACAGCCTACAAGTAGTTGTTACTGTGTATTAGGCTGCTTCTTATCTGACACATGTTCTTGTTTCTGGTGCTGGTGCTGCTGCTGTTGGTACTGCTGGTGCTAGTGTCACTGCTGTTCTACAGCAGAGTTGTTGCTGTTTTATAGTGTCACTGCTGTTCTACAAAAGTGTTGTCACTGTTCTATAGTGTCATTGCTGTTCTACAAAAGTGTTGTCACTGTTCTACAACAAAAGTGTTGTCACTTTTCTATGGTGTCACTGCTGTTCTGATAACCACAAAGCATCATGCAACAACTGTGGTATTCCTGATTCAGAAGAAATCCCTATTTTCAAATTCGGGATTTCCATTGATCATTTTATGCATTTCCACTATCAACTGTGAGTATGTTTCCAGGTGACTGCTGAAGTATCTACGTTGAAGCTCCTTTGTTGCTCCCACTTCGACCTTTACTGTCTCGGGCCTGCAATTTTAAACATCAGAAAAAATAATGTCAAAATATTATTAATAATATACTGGTTATTGAAGAAAGCTAAGATTCTTTCGAAGGAGCTTTCGTGACCCACTAGGTCACATCTTCAACGTCTAATTGAACCATTATCTGGTGTCATGTGACCATGTTGACAACAGTTCCTGCTGGTGTCACCCATATACGTTAGTCAGATGTGAACAGTTTACTTCATATATGTGTGCTGTAAATATGTGACTACCAACATGATTTTTTTTAATGGTTTTTTTAAATTTAAATCAGATTTTTTTATTTATTTGAATTTTTTATTTGGTATATAGACATTTATATATATGTTTATATTTATAAACTTTTCAAACATGTTCTATTCAAATCGATTTGAATACTTGTCTTAACAGAGGGTACATGATTTTTGCTTATATAAAGTGGCATAATCTGTCTTAGAAAATTGCTTTGTGTCTGTGGCTGTAGCCCTGATAATTATTGTTTGCTCAGAGGGTGGATTAGCACTTGTCCAAGGCTCTGTGTACTCTAACCAGACTGCCAACTGATGCAGTATTAGACAATTGTAGCCCAGACTGTCTCACTTGAGTCAACATACTGAATTGGTAACAACTAGCACAAGCTCTAAGTGGACTTTAACTCAGGGTGTCTGACTTGAAAAGATACTTCCTCTGGAAGACAAGTTTGTGTGGCTTCACTGCATTCAGAAAGTGAATAGCTCAAACATACACAGTGTCATAAAACATTTGACTTTAAATACTGGGAATAATCAAATCTGGAAATAAGGAAAAAACATATTATCTACAAAATGTGCTTGTAAACAATTATTTGTGTTAAATTCATATAAATCAACAATAAAAAAAATTGGAAATAAAAAAAATCATAAATCAATGATTTTTTGGAGTGATTTAAATCATGATTTACATCAAATGATATAAATCAAACAACTCTGCACATGACATCAGAAAATAGTTCATTTAGGTCAGGGTTCGGCATACCTTTAGCTAGGGGCCAAATTTTTTTCAGCTATTTCTCTGTGGGCTAAAACTTTAAAGTTACAGAGAAAATACTTTTGTGAAGGTACTCATATTTGGTGTGTTTTATGCTTGTCTGAACCATGGACAATGAATAAATCACACAAAAAGCCATGTGAAAACAACGCCAAAACACAATCGGCTAATATGATGGGTAATGTGCAGATACGTTGCAAGTCACAGAAGATACTCTAAACGCTTGTCCTTCAACTGGTATCAAAGTGTGTTCTTGATTTGATTAATCGCAGAGAATCCCAATTTGACCATGACCGAAGAGTGCCAAAAATGTATGCGCTGCCTCAAGCAACATCGGAAATTGGGCTGGCACATTTGTCACCCAGAAAACAACTTTAGCAGCGAGAAACTCTTCTTTTAAGCCCAAGCACAATTGTGAAGTTCATTCAGATTCTCTTGCAAAGCAGCTTCGTCAACTCCAATTGATTGGGACAATTTCCAACAAATCTTGGGCTGAGTGGTAAACAGACTTGCAAAGAAGCACTGAGCTTCCTACAATTGAAACTGCCCTAACTTGAAAAACAAATCAACTCCACATTAACGATTATAGGAAAGCCAACTGAATCAAATCTTTTCATTCCATATGTGTTAATGCCATATAGATTCTACAGTAGACACACAATGTAGCTATCTGAGTGTGTGTATTTGCTTTTGTTAAATGCAAATATTGCGGGGAAAGGAAATTAACAAATAAAAATTTTCATTCCTATTTTTTTTAAATGTTGAATTATTGGCAAAGGTCTCGCAGGCCAGCTGAAAATAATCTGCAGAGTTTGCACAATGCTGAGTTGGGTGGTGAAGATGTTACTAAGAGGGTCATGGTCAGTGTAATTTACATGTACTGAGCATGTATGTTTTCCTTGCTTACACCATAGATTGAGGTTGGTTAAATTTAAAAGGAAGTCTATTAGAAACACTGATACAATATTGATGAAAACTGCACTGCATGCCACAAAAATGGCTGCCAGTATTCTTAAATATTGGAATATAAATTCTATGCAGTTTTATGGAATGGAATGTACTTATCATAAAGATAGCTGATTGAAATACTTTCCAAAGAGGACTAACAATTTACATAACACTTACTGGTCATCATAGTGATGGGCGATGTTCCTCATTGCGTGGAGCAGTTTGCACACAGACTTGCAGTAGTCGGGTGTGTACAATTTATCATAATGTTTCCTGTTCCTTTCTCTCTCTTTCTTGTTTGTTATAGCACCTCTTGCTTCGATGTCAGTTCTGTACATAAGCACAATGCTCAGGTATTCCTGTAATAAACCAGAAACCACTGTTTACAAGACATTGTCTAAACCTCCATCCTCAACTGATTTAGCCTATTGCAAACATTTGGTCACATTTTAAAGTTGTAGGTGCTTGTTAAAAAATGTTAATATTTTCTGAAAGGATTGAAAAGTTGCGACTGACAATTTGCAGGTTTGCTTCTATATGCCACCACCAAATTAACAAAATCAGGCAACTATACATACTCTTGAGTGCCAAATAAACGCATAGGCCAAATAACAGTATAGGGTGGCAAATCGGTCAAATTTAATAATAGTATAGTGCCAAATAACAGTATAGGGTGGCAAATTTTTCAAAACAAATAATACTATAGTGCAAAAAAGGCACAAGTATATTTGTCTTTTTTACCGCCAAGTCTTGGCGAAGATCTCTTTCACCATTTTTACTCAACATAAAGCTAAGGCGTCCCTAGAAACTACGCGGATCACACTGTATTTCGGGTTTTTTCTGCCGAATTTGGATAAACTTTGTGCATAGTTGCATCGCCGCAGATATAGTAGCCGTGGTTTATATCTGAGAAAAACCAGGGAATTGTCCACTTTTAAACAGATATTAAAGTTTTATTGAATAGAATACCCAGGCCAAGCCCATTTCATGGGAAACCACCACCAACTGGTTGCGACCGGTTCGAGGCGCTGCACAAGGCAGCCATTTATGGTTGGTTTATGCAGTGATAATGGAGTTTTAACTAATAATATACCATATTGAGCTCCCGAGAACTAAGGATTCTGACCGATTCATCTAATTATAAAAATCTAACGGTCTAACGCTTTGGGATCAAAATCTAGGATCTGGAAGCACGGGATCCCGCTAAATTCAAGAATGTCGTTCAAAAGTCCGCTCCGTGGATGATTGATTAGCACGAGCAATAGAGAATGAGAGCGATTGCTCTCCTAAAAACATATGTCCTGCATAATTTGCCACGATTATCGGAAAATGTAGGCCGGCACAAATGTTTAAATATAATAATAGTATAGTGCCAAATACGGTGCGTATAAGGTGGTAGTTTTCATCAAATAAATATGTGTACTGGGTATACTATAGGGAAGCTGAAGCTATGTTACCTTTCTCTACATCTCCCCTTTAGCAGTTATATGTACGCCCACAGCACTTATTGGTGCAATAGGTCCAATTGGCTGCAAGTTGCCAGCCACAAATGTTTACTTTAAATGGAGATTTTCTGAAGCTATGATTAGCCATCAACTTATCAGCCTACCAGAAAACATTCTATTATCTAGGCCTTCCCTCCAATTCACAAGTGCCTGAATGACCAGCCCACCCTAGTTGGTACAGTGATGTTCTCCCTCCCTTCACATGTCTGAACCTGATTTCTTTTCGACTAGTGACTGGAATAGTGACTGCAGGCTTTTTAGAAACACCTGGATAACTAACATGGCTGTGAACTATCCAGTAACATAAACTGTTAAATGAGCACTTAACCGAGAGTTAATTGGAAATTTGTCAGTTAAATTAATCCCTTTTTGTAAAGTTAATTAATTAAATTAAATTAAATCAGCCTTTCTGGAAAAAGTTAATTAAATCAACAAATTAACAATTGAAAATAACCCATGCCTGATTCCCACTGTATTAAAATGTGTTGTTTAAGTGATTGTCATTTCATTGGGTATCACGTATTTACAGTCAACAATTCAATGAATTGAACTGCTTACCCAATGTCCATTTGGGAGAACCATTGGATGTGTCTCTTCTATTGCTGTCCCCAACACACTGGGTTCTTTGTGACTACAACAACATATAGACAATACAGTGTATTCCAGTGTAGTGTACAATGAAATACAAACAATTTAAGGCACTGAAGAAACTAAATCCCGATCTTTCAGATGAAAAATGTATTGGTCATGTACACACTCACAAAATGTAGTACTTTGGATTTGACAACTATGAAAGTAAAACAAGAGTTGGATAACCTTAACATTATCTGTAGGTGTTCTACTCTTATACAACTGTAAATTATTCATCATGAAGTCACCTAACTCACCTTATACACTGAAAACCTAATATGAAACACTTGACTTACCTTGTCTTTACCTCATCTGAATCGCCAACATTAACCAGAAATTGATACTGTTTCCTTCCATCCCAGAAGTATGGATGCCTGCAATGAATTTTCACACAACAGTCATCTTTTTTAATTTGCAATCTGGTACTCAGGCTTTTGTAGAATATATATCAATATATATAGAGTAATCACCATATATTTAATGAGCACATTGAAATCTGCAAATTTATACGCTTCAAACCATTCATGGTACATATGACTTGCACGGTGACAGTTCATATGCACAAACTTTTGAGAATCCTCTGTTAGGGAATAGAGGCTACCCGAAATAACCTGTGGCGCCTCTGTGGCATAATATAACACTAATATAGCAGTGAATCTCACGCAATGTCGACAAATACATACAACACATCATTTTGTAGTTTAAAGTTCAGAACAACGGTGCATCCATGACAACGTATTTAACAAGTTATCATTTCAGCAAACTATACATTGTATCAACAATGATGCTTACTGATATTAAACAGAAACACATGCAATGCTAGCATTAGAAAAAAAAATCAGGACATTGACATAGATACGCAATCAGTTCAGCGCACGGCAAAATAATTGCAGGAATCGTTCAGGTACGTAATTGTTAATTTTATTCAAATTGTGTCCACCACTGGATATAATTATACCACAACACGTAATCTCAACCGAATCGAATCGACACTACACAAAAGCAACGTGATGCAACTCGACCATCTCTGACGGATTGTCATGTAGTGTGCAGCACTTCACGTCCATCATGGATGTGTTTTTGTTGTTTTATGGATCGTGATAGATTCAATATTTATGATGACTATGCAGTGTGTGTGTGCGGCAACAAAACACTGCGCTGAGATGGCAGACATGTGCCCGGAGGAGAAAGTCAGTTGATCTCTGGCATGAGCTTGTTTGTTACTTTATTTCAACTGGATTTTTTATCTAGTCAAATTTAGTTGTCGAGACACTGCAGGGTGGCGCCCTCCTGCACTTGTTCCTCAGATGAAGACATTTCCTGCCTGCCATCGAGGCTGATCATTACAGAACATCTGATGAAAAGAAGAGTTGAGCTACTGAGCAAGGCACTCAATTTCACAAAAGAAGAGCTGAGCTACTGAGCAAGGCACTCAATTTCACAAAAGAAGAGCTGAGCTACTGAGCAAGGCACTCAATTTCACAAAAGAAGAGCTGAGCTACTGAGCAAGGCACTCAATTACACAAAAGCTGTGTGGATGATTGATGGCTGAATGGTGTGTCTGCTTGAAAACGATAGGAAGGTGACTGTACAAACAGACAAAGAACTGCGCGAACTTTCACGATGTTAGCCATGGCCTCTTAAGGTGAATTTCATCATTGCAAATTACACAATAATTTAGATAGAAATTATATGTATTTTGAACATTATTAATCTAACTATGTGCCAACGCAGAGGAAATACAATACAAGTGACATTTATTTTCATAGCTGTATTCTAGAGTGTATAAACATTCACCTTTATGGGTATCATATACTAGACTGGTATCTGGCTTTATGGTATATATAAGATACATACTACTGTTTATGATAGTATCTTATCAGAGGTTAGCATTTTTTACTATAGACTATAATTTGGCAGTTTTACTACCTGTTTTGTAAGTCAGTATTAATCAAGAAATGAAGAACAGTGTCTTAAGAAATTATTTGGAACTAGACCTATAAATAGTCATTATTATGACGTTAATGATATGCTTCCTGATCAATTTAGTAATACACATTTTCAGTATAATGTACTTCATCTAAATACACAACGTCACTCATCTAAATTTTATAGATTTGTTGTTGATCTCTTCTTTATCCCTGTAGTCCGGGGTGAGGCTGGCACTGATACCAGTCGTCAATTTATGTTTTCCCTTCTTCTTCATAACTAGTCCCGTTTTACTACCGTCTCCACCAATCGTCTCCACTCTCCTCTATCCTTTGCCCTCATTCTCCACTCCCCTCTATCCCTCACCCTCATTCTCCACTCCCCTCTATCCCTCACCCTCATTCTCCCCTCCCCTCTATCCCTCACCCTCATTCTTCACTCCCCTCTATCCCTCACCCTCATTCTCCACTCCCCTCCCCTCCCACTCCTACTAAATCTCTCTTCACGCAGTCCTTCTCAGTCTCGGTCTTCCTCCACTCCCTTCTACCCTCCACTCCCTTCTACCCTCCACTCCCTTCTACCCTCCACTCCAAGTGCATTTGCTCTCTTCGACAGGAACAGGCACATACCACAACAATGATGCATTTACATTTTACAATGGTCATAGTAAAAATGCATTAATTTTCTATGACTTCATAAACACTACACTAATAAACAGACATTTGTAATTATTAATATTCTTACTTAAGCATGCAGTTGAGCAGATAACAAGCCAGCGGATCATCTACTTGTGAAAGATCAGGGTCGTTCTTTATAATGTTCTCTTCTACGTTTGTTGCAGTGAAGTCTTTATCTGCTGGTTCAAATGGATGTTTGCCTCTTGTAATTACATAGAAGCATATCATGCCCGCCACCTGAAAACCAGACACAGCAATAAGTTCTAGACGTGGTTTCACCATATCGAGGTATGCAGGTAGACATGCATAGTATGCTCGCTCGTCAGACACAGCTGATTGGTAGTGGGGCTGCATCGGGCAGACTCGCATCCAGGTCTTACATTATTTTGTTCTTTCCCTGTCACATTGCGAACCGCCAATAGGAATCGAGAAAGGGACATCAGGCCTTCCTTTCCACACATGATTTGGTCGATGACATCATCAACATAATTAACAATACAAAAACAATACAACAGCACTAGTAGACAGAGTCCCACAATATTTTATTTATACCTGTATGTGTAACCTGTCCTTAAGAGATATCTATTAACTGTTTAAGACATTCACATTGCTTGCATTTACACAATCAGATCATGTTTGGATGATTCAATCCGTTTTAGCTTCAGTTCAATAAATATTATGGAAGAACTCCTTGCTTTGTTTGCAATGCATAGTAACAGTAGAATAGAATAGAACTCACAAAAATGTCAGTTGATTTCTTGTATCTTATAGGTGCCTTTTCTTTCATACTGTAATTAAGAACCTCTGGTGCCTGCCAGCACCGGGTACCTGCAAAAAACCATTTTTTTATAAAATAAGTAATTTTTTTTATAAAATAACCTGACATAGTAAATTAATTCAGTACATTTGAAGGGGATTTGAATCTTTGAAACATCAGTTCTAACTTGTATCTGTGAAAATTTGGGAACAAACAATTTGTTTCACATTTATGGTATCCAATCTTGAGGATTTTAACAAATGCTACTCTATTCAAATCACAATGGACTCCACTTTACAGAATCACTTTGGGCCAAAACAATTTCAAACTGCTAATTAAGTGAATTTCCAGAAAAAATGGATCAGAATTATTTGGAAGTGAATGTGTGTCAAACATTTGAGCTTTATTTCAACCACACTAAATTACTGCCCAGAAGCTAAAAAATTTAAACTGGTGTTCTCAAATGACAAATTTTCTTAGCTAGATGAAAGCCACAACTTAGTTATGTAAAGCTTGTGAGGGATTGTGAGGGTTTGTGAGGGTTTGTCCACAATGCATCTGCTACAGTCAATATTTTTTCAGTTTAATTTTATGTAATTCACTTCAAAACACTGATCTATAGTCAAAGTATTAGGGTTTACCAGGAACACCTGTTATTTCGTGCTACAAGGTATCATTTTTCATGTACATGGTGTGACTGATTTTATTAAGCGATGGACTTGTTATGAATAGACTTAGCCAAATACCACTGTGGGGCGGCAAGTTGGTGTACACTATGATTGGAATCAGTGAATGAATTAAATGTAAATAAAATGGCCTATTTCACTCTATGCTGAACTTGCAGTGTTATTTTGCATACGTTTTTTTAATAAATTTAATAAATTTAACACACCTGCAGGACCACTAACATAAGTACTTTGACCATCCACCAGGGAACGGCTGATACCAAAGTCTGCTAACTTCAAGCATGGACTTCCATCTTGGTGATAAGCCACAAATATATTCTCTGGCTGCAACACAACAGTTATCATATAAAGTTGTAAGGACCTTGATAAAAAAGTTAGTGTGAAGAAGTATTGCCATGATGCAATGTTTTTTTATAATCAAATACATGTATAACAAATATTAGAGGTTACAGAGCTGGGGCCACAACTCCACTTCCTTGTGTTAGTGCCTCAAGCTTAATTGCAACAAATTAATAAGTTGGGCTATACCAACAATTATATTCAACATGAATTAAGTGCAGTTAGGCAGCGAGGTTAGGACATTTAACAGTAAAGTGTTGCACTGTATGGCACATTGGCAGATTTGAAGAATCATGGACCATCTGGTAGCAATGTTTGCCATAAGAATAAAAACATTGCTATTACCGGTACATACATTTCTGCGATATTGACCAAACTGGTAGACCTTCAACTTCTAAATCGAGGGTGGCATGAATGATTCATCTAGCATGGATTCCTGCTATTAACAAATGATGTCGTCACAAGTGTAAAATCCTGTGTTGACTGGCCCATTATTGTGTTTTGACGAAGTTTTGATGAACTAGCCATCCAGCAGCTGGTGTTGAATATGCTTCCTAAATTGGATGTAAACAATATTTCTCCAAGAGCTCAAGTCTCAAGTAAGGAATTATACTCCAAACAGCCCAATCTTGGGCTAACGCAGGAGTTTGGACCAACAGCTTTTACTGTCTCTTCCAAAAGACACAGGCAAAGTGGGTGAAATTGCCCAAACTTCGAAATTGTCCAAACGGCAGAGATGGAAGTGAACCACCGTCCTCTCGATTAACAGGCAGGTGCTGTAACCATTAGACCACCACTCCCCACCTTCTGAATATAGCACTCAATTCTATTACCTTAGCACAAGCCCATACTTTACTTACTTATGTCATCCACTTAATGTGGTGACATGATGATTTCCTTCCAGAGGTTTCGGTTCTTCATTGCCGCTATTAGATTTGTCCCGCTGAGGTTCATGTCTTTCTTTAGTATGTTTTGTAGAGTAGTTGTTAGTCGACCTCTTCTTCGAGGGCCATCGGGCTTCCAGAGCAGGACTTTGTTGACTGCTTCGTCATGGCACATCACATGACCTACCAGACGAAGACACTGTTATCTCACGATGGTGGTAATCCATGGGAGGGAGCCGTACAGTTCTTGGTTGGTCATGTGGTGGCGCCATGACACATTTTGAGTTTTCTGCAGTATTCTTGTGTAGGTGCCATCCGGTGCATTTTCTACTGATTGTGTTAGCGATCACGAATCACATCCATATATCAGGATCGGTTCAACCGTCATCCTGAAAATCTTCAGTTTGGTGAGTCTGCAGATGGGCGCTCTCCAAACTTTGTCAAGGGCGTGAGTTTGTGTAGGATCCAAGATATTTAAAATCCTCTACTTTCTCAATTTGACTCCCATCTGATGAGTGAACACTATCATTAGCTGATGGGTTGATATGCATGTACTTTGTTTTGCTTGGGTTGAGAAATAGTCCAGTAGATTTGGAAGCACTTTCCACTTTATGAAGTAAAAGTTCTGCTTCTTGTATCGTGTCAGCGAACAGAGCGATGTCATCGGCTTAATCCAGGTCAAAGAGATGGAGCTTCTGCATCTGGTTAGGGTTAGTCCTTCTCTGTCATCAATCACAGTTCTTAATGCGTAGACCAAGACTATAATGAATAGGAATGGGGCAAGAGGGTCTCCTTGGAGAACTCCTATATTGATGTTAAAATTAGTAGTTTTCCCTTCGGGAGTCAATACAACTGCAGATGTATTTACATACATTATCTATATGGCTTTTATGATCTTCTCTGGGATGCCATACGCATGCAGAATCTGGAATAGTGTGTTTCTATCTACAGAGTCAAAGGCTTTCTTGAAGTCGATGATTATAATGGCAGCTTCTTTCTGGTGGTTTATCATTTCTTCGCTGGTGCGTCTAAAGTCCATCATTAATAAATACTTGTTGTATTAATTACAGTAGTAAATTTTTGGTATCAGGCTGAACGTAATATTACCAGGTATGAGAGTGGCATTCGATCAAAACTGCTGAAAATATAGGTATCGTCATTGAAAATATAGGTGTTATCATTGAAAATATAGGTGTTGTCGTTGAAAATATAGGTATTGTCGTTGAAAATATAGGTATTGTTGTTGAAAATATAGGTATTGTCGATAAAAATATAGATATTGTCATTGAAAATATAGGTGTTGTCGTTGAAAATATAGGTGTCGTCGAAAAAAATATAGGTGTCAGCATTGAAAATTTACATGTTGAAAATATAGGTATTGTCGTTGAAAATATAGGTATTGTCATTGAAAATATGCATTGTCGTTGAAAATATAGGTGTTGTCGTTGAAAACATAGGTGTTGTTGTTAAAAATATAGGTGTTGTCTTTGAAAATATAGGTGTCGTCGTTGAAAATATAGGTGTCGGCATTGAAAATTTATGTGTTGTTGAAAATATAGGTATTATCATTGAAAATATAGGTATTGTCGTGTAGCTGGTGGCCTTAAACACTTACTAAGACAAACATAAGTGGATTATGTACTGATGGAAGACTTAGAATTTAAAACAACATGACAACTTAGCTAATTAAATTGTAGCTTTGACAGTTTGCATCATTTTAGAAAGCAAGTCTGAAACTGACCTTCAAGTCTCTGTGGAGAATGTCATGCGAATGAAGGTAACTAATGCCATGCAGAATATCCAAGACCAGAGGAATAGTTTCTTTACTCCACTCTTCATTTTTTGTCACTTCACCTTCCTCAAGCCACTTAGCGATCGTATATTCACATAATTCCATTATAATGTATTGGAAATCGTCATTTTCTTCCATCATCTAAAACCAATTTTGGAAATACAAAATGTCAATCATCTTAAAAGGCACTAAGGTATCAATATTGGAGCAATTGAAGTTGCAAATACAGCAGAATCAATAACATGTCTGACAAAACTTTTTTTCATGTTACAAATATTTGTTACCCAAACACACTGTTATCTAAAACTGCTGTTTGTGACAAGTGACTACTGTGGACTCCGATTAACCTAATCGCTTCGGGCCAAAGCAATTTGATTCTATTAAGTCTGTTTTTAATTACTGCACAGTAGCTACAAAAGTTAGTCAATGTGTATTCTCCAATGAAAAATTTTCTTAGATAGACAAAAGTAAATCTTGTGAAGGCTTGTCTGCGTTGCAATGGCTACAGTCAACAATATTTCCATTTAAGTAATGCTTTACCATTTTACCTGTATAATATATAATTTTTCATGTCAAAGGACACTAATGTATAATCAAAAAGCCTTGGGGTTTTCCATGAAAACCTGTTATTTCGCATTGCAATGTATAATGTTTTTGCGTATCTGGTTCAATTAACCGGCAAACATGATTCTATTAAGCAGAGCATAGCACAGCAGGAATAGGAAATGAAATGGCTAATTCTATTATCCATGATTCTGTTAATCGGAGATCAGTGTATTTGATTCCCCATTTGATTACAAATCTGTCTTCTTTGGCGTGCTGCAGGACGGAGAAAAAACAATAGGCAGACCACACCTTTGCTTCAAAGATGTACTAAAATGAGATGAAGTCATTTAATGTTCCACCAGAAACATGGACTGTTGCTGCTATGGACAGACCAAGCTGGCGGGCCATGGACAGACCAAGCTGGCGGGCCATGGACAGACCAAGCTGGCGGGCCATGGACAGACCAAGCTGGCGGGCCATGGACAGAACAAGCTGGCGGGCCATGGACAGACCAAGCTGGCGGGCCATGGACAGATCAAGCTGGCGGGCCATGGACAGACCAAGCTGGTGGGCCATGGACAGACCAAGCTGGTGGGCCCATGGACAGACCAAGCTGGTGGGCCATGGACAGACCAAGCTGGCGGGCCATGGACAGACCAAGCTGGTGGGCCATGGACAGACCAAGCTGGCGGGCCATGGACAGACCAAGCTGGCGGGCCAGGCTCCAAAATTGTGACAATAACACCGACAAACATCTCACAAAAGCACAACTATGGCATCACAAAGAACGACCAGTAGACAAGCGAGAAGTGAATTTGAGAGAAAGAGGGAGAGATTGAGAGGGAGTGAAAGAGGGGAAAGGGAGGGAGAGATGAGGAGGAAGAGGGAGGGAGAGATTGAGAGGGAGAGATTGAGAGGGAGCAAAAGAGGAGGAAAGATTTAACTAGATTTAACTAGATTTGCCATCCAAGCCAAAGGCCCAGATGGCAAGTGGACAAGGAAGCCATTGGCTTATCGAGAGTCCAACAATGTTCACCTACTTATAACCCGCCCTCCTGATATATATGTCAACCTTGTTTTTAAACATATTCACGCTGCTAGCAGTTACACAATCTGTAGACAGTTTGTTCCATTCATTTATTGTCCTCTGTGAGAACGAGTGCTTCCTGATGTCCAATCTACATTGATCCTTTACTAATTTTACCTCATGTCCTCTAGTTCTGCTATCCTTCTTGAGTGAGAAAAACTTATTTCTATCAATATTTTCATACCCATTCAATATCTTAAAAACTTCAATCTGATCCCCTCTTAACCTCCTTGTCTCTAGAGTTGTTAAACCACATTCTTTCAGGCGTTCTTCATAACTAAGGTCTCTAAGTTCTGGAATCATTTTAGTTGCCCTCCTTTGTATGCGTTCAAGCGTATCTATATCCTTCTTACGATATGGTCGCCATGCTTGTATACAGTATTCTAAATGAGGTCTAACTATTGCTTTGTAAAGAGGTATAATTAACTTTTTTCCCTTGTATGTTATGTTTCTTCTAATCAATCCAAGAATTTGATTACCCTTTGAAGCTGCAATACCACACTGCTCTGAAACTTTCATATCAGCGCTTATTGTAACTCCTAAGTCCTTTTCTTTTACAGTAGTACCAAGAACAGTAGCTCCCATTTTATAGTTTACATTCAAGTTCCCATGTCCTGTATGTAGGCATTTACATTTCCCAAAATTGAACAGCATCTGCCATTTCTCAGACCATTTCACTAATCTGTCTAGATCGTTTTGTAAATGTTGTTTATCACCATCAGTATTAACCTTTCTAAACAGTTTTGTGTCGTCCGCAAATTTCAGTACGTTACTTGTTATACTGTCGTCCAAGTCATTGATATAAATTAAGAATAATATAGGTCCTAATACTGATCCTTGAGGTACCCCACTCAAAACCGATTTCCAATTTGAAACTTCTCCATCTACTACAACTCGTTGTCTTCTGTCAGTCAGCCATTGTTCTATCCAGTCAGTTATGCTATCCCCGATACCATGGGCTTTTAATTTAAGTAGCAATCTTTGATGTGGCACTTTGTCAAAAGCTTTCTGAAAATCTAAGTAGATAATATCTACTGGCGATCCCACGTCTATCCACTTAGTGATTTCTTCCAAAAAACATAACACATTTGTTAAGCATGACCTCGCTTTAAGGAATCCATGTTGAGATGAATTTAATAATTTATGCTTAACGAGGAAGTCCACCATATGGTCTTTAATTAACCTTTCTAATAATTTACAAATCACTGACGTTAAACTCACTGGTCTGTAATTCTCTGACTTATTTCTCGAACCCTTTTTAAATAATGGTATGATGTTTGCTTCTTTCCATTCAAACGGAACAACTCCCTCTTTTAATGACAAGTTGAATACTCTTGCAAGTGGTATACTGATTTGATCTACTGTTTCCATTAGTAATTTTGGAGGAATCCCATCCACTCCCGGTGATTTGTTATCCTTCATTGCCTTTATTTTCTTAGCTACCAATTCTGGAGTTACAACTAACGGTCCTAAATAGTCAGATTTAGCCCCCTGAAATTTAGCATCAGCAACTGGTAATGAACTAATATCTTCTTTGGTAAACACTGAACTGAAGTAACCATTTAGGTCTTCCGCCATTAAAAACCCCTGTGATATTATATTTCCAGCACTGTCTTCTAGAGGTCCAACCTTGTCTTGTACGTTTTGTTTACTCCTGACATATGCATAAAAACTCTTGCTGTCATTTTTTATGTTACATGCCAGTTTTTGCTCATAGCTTCTTTTAGATTGTCTGATTTCAGTTGTAGCTGCATTAAGTGCCTCTTTGTATTTTGCATAGTCTTCTTCCTTTCTGGTACGCCTATAAACCCTCCACATAGTTTGTTTTAGCATTATTTTTCTAATTGCCTCTTTTGACAAGTGTTTCTTTCTACACCGTTTTCCTTGTTTTCGGAAGGGAACAAATTTATCAATGATACTCTCAATTTCATATTTTAGAATATTCCAACATTCAATTGCAGTCTTATTCATCAGCATGTTATTCCAATCTAGCTGTGCTAAGTATTTTCTCATATCTTTGTAGTTACCTTTGTGGAAGTTTCTCTTGTACGTTTTCTTATTTTTACTTTCTGATTTTACATTGATGTCAAAATGTATTTGATTATGGTCACTATTACCCAATGGTTCAAATATTTTTACATTGTCCACTAATTCTGTTTGTGATGACAAAACTATATCTAATACATTTTCTCCCCTGGTTGGTTCTAGTACGTGCTGAGTAAGAAAGCTATCCTGGATTAAACATAGAAATTGTTGATCCTCAATCCCTGTGCTCTCTAGAGAATTCCATTGTATGTGTCCATGGTTAAAATCTCCCATTATGATACATTCCCCTTTACTAACTTCCTTTATAGCGTTTTTTATTTTTGTGTTGTCCTCGTCGTTTATGTTTGGACTTCGGTAAACTAATCCAATAGTTAATTTTGAATTTCCTGAAACAATTTTGCACCAAACAGCTTCATCGCAATCTGCTTCCCTTTCTAGTTTTATTTCATAAGCCTGAATAGATTCTTTAACATATAAAATAACTCCCCCGCCCCTTCTTCCTATTTGATCTTTCCTAAACATTACGTATCCTGTCAGTCCTAATTCAGCATCTGTTATGTCTATGTTGGCTCATGATTCAGTTATACCAATTATGTGAGGGTCAATATCTTGTAACATAATGCTTAATTCGTTTTTCTTATTTACTGTGCTCCTTGCATTTAAACATACGCATCTATAACCTGTTTCAGAGATGTTTTTCGGACGACTTGATATTGGTTTGTCTGTGGCCTCTTGTTCTGCTTGAGACACATCTAGGTAACCCCCCTGCACTTCTAGTTTACAGAATGTTTACTACCAAAAATATTTGTCATTGCACCCATGCCACTATTTACTGCTGCTGAAAGTTCGTCCGCGAATACTGCTGCCCCCTTTCCACTTAGATGAAGCCCATCCTTCATGTACATATCAGCCCTCCCAACAAAACTTCCCCATAAATCCACAAATCCAACTTCCTCTTCACTACACAGCCTCTGGACTAACATGTTAATTGCCATCCCCCGACAATTTCGATATTTATGACCCCTCCTGCCCATTACAGGTAAAATCCCTGACAGTATTACCTGCTCAACCCGCGTCTGTTTTAGTGTTCTGACCAACTGCCTATATTTCCTAGCTATGGCAGTTGTACCCTCCCTCTCTACGTTATTTGTTCCTACGTGTACTAAAACAGATCCACCCTTACACGAGCCTACGATGTAGGGAGAGAGATAAGGAGGAAGAGAGGGGGAGAGAGATAAGGAGGAAGAGAGGGGGAGAGGTGCAGAGGAGGAGGATTTGATTAACACTTGATGGCAATATTTTCCTGGGGCTGGCTACAAATTGACAAAAGGTTTTCCATGGATTATAATAATCCTGGCTGTTTTCATGAAAATTGATGGATCAACATTAAAATGTTGATTTTCTGGAGAAGAAAATGCTTGGAAATAAAATATTGTTTAACAGAGGCTTTCTTGGTGAATACGTATTAAGTTTCCCGGATTCCCTTTACTCATGCCCACAACAACAGTAAGGGCTATTTCAATAAAGTTTTGTGCAGAGTGGGCAAGGAAAACTATCCTTGTGTTGTTGAAGTTGTTTATGGGCACGGACCACAGTCACTTTTCCCATAGACGACCATTATAACATTCTTGCGCCTACATTGAAAATTTATCCTACAATTTTTTTTTTAAATTCACAGAAAATGACAGACCCACTAAGACACCTGGTGTGCGAAATTCGTGAAAATGACATACCTCCTTTTCGCACAAATTGCTTCAAAGCATGAGGCCCGTGCATTTCTGCCATGAAATTCCCCGGTTTCCCAAATATGAGTACATCCTGCCTAACAGCCACTGTGTCATTACGCAACTGGTATACCTACTGACAAATGGCATCATTTCAAAGCTTAGATGCTACTGTGCACAAAAACATCACTTCCACTCACTCATACACACAATTTCTGCTCTCACAAATAAACCCTATCTGCACGATGAATTTTTTCCTTGGGATTCTTTAGTGAATGGCGGATGGATTCTGACTGTGGTCGGTGCCCTTATACGTGTTAAACGAACGGTCCCCTATTATCGCCCACATGTGCATATCGCATTCAAATATTGCCCATCAATACATCACCATTATATACAAGTTTTATTTCATTCATATATATATTTGATAATTGTCACAATCAGAGTACATTATGAATGAAAAGACAATAAAAAAAGGTTTTCATCCAAAACTGCCTCCATCACCTAGGATCACAAATGCCTCCGTCACCCAGGATCACAAACTTTGAAGAAAAAGATAATGCTTCAGTTCTAGCCCTACCAGTAAATATTATGTTAATTGCTTAAGTATAATAAAATACAATGCTACAGCCTGCTAGGTAAGGGATGTTTGTCATACCGTAATATATTTCAGGAGGTGAAACAAATTTTGTATATCATCAGAGTATTGTAACCATGTTATATATTTTACTAAGAATTTGTCTACTGCCAAAATGTTTATTAACATGCAACTGTACAATTTTATAGCACATATTCAGTGTAGTTGGAACTAAAGCTGATATGGTGGTAATTTTTATGAGCGAGACCCTTCAATTTACGTACAACTCTCTGTTATCCCGAGCCCCTCAAATTTGCGTATAAATCTCCTGCATTTGCATTTCTGAAACTTAACATTTATGGGGGTTGATATGGTTAATATATCTAGTTTTACCTTATATGAGACAATGTTATCATGGCTGGCCAACTTCACTAGAATGTCCACTTCATTTTCTGTTGTCTTAAGGCAGTCCTTTACCATCCTCTTGACGGCTACTTCACGACCGTCATCACTTATCAACCCAACGTACACTGTTGTACCAAAACACCTACAAAATAGACTTAACATCAACCAAGGGAATTCATTACAGAAACAAAATTTAAGACAATCTTAAAATGTAAATATTTTTAAAGGTTGCATTATGTGTGGTCAGTTGCGTTGATTCAGAGCTGGCCTGAAAAGATGCATGTTGCCTAGTGTACAGACAAAAGCCCCACTGCACAGAAGCCCCATGGACAAAAGTCCCATGGACAAAAGCCCCACAGACAAGTCCCACCAGAAAAATCACACAAAAGCCCCTCCGAACAAAAGCCCCACAATCAAAATACTTATTTTTTGGAGAAAAGTCATCTATAGCTATTTTTGTTGGAAAAAGTATTTTTAATCCCCAAACTTTTTAGGTCTACAGTCACAAGAACTGTTGTTAAAATGTATTAGATGATGTAATCAGAAAGAAATTTGATATAATTAAGTTACAGCACCCAGCTATTAAAGCCCAATTCTCACTGAAGTTACGCAACAAATATGATATATTACAAGACTACGAAGAAACAGGCGACGAAGAAGTTGAGAAACAATGGCAAGACTTTGAGGATGCATACAAAGAAACAGCTCAAGAAGTACTGGGGTACAAAAAGAAAGGGCAAAAACCATGGATCAGCAAGGAGTCGTGGGAGTTAGTAGAAGAGAGAAAACGACTGAAGAACAACATCGAGCAGACAAAGTCAGACAGGATTAAGCAGAATTACATGGATAAATATAGGTGTAAAGACAAAGAAGTGAAGAAGAGCATGAGACAAGACAAGAGGAAGCAGAGGAAGCAGCACATAATGGAAGAATGAAAGAAGTGTATGATATTACAAAAACCCTCAGTAATGACAAACGTAAGACAACAAATGCAGTGAAAGACAAAGGTGGAAACTTAATAACGGAAGGATTGGCCAGAAGGAAGCGATGGAAAGAACACTTTGAGGAAATCCTTAATAGGCCTATACCTGATGACCCTGTAACAGATGTGGAGATAGATCCGATCATAAACGAAATCAGCACTGACCCAATAACAAAGGCAGAAATTAGAACAGCGCTAAGGAAGATGAAAAACGGGAAAGCAGGGGGCAAGGACGAAATTACAGCAGAATTATTAAAAGCAGACATGAATACAACAGAGAAATGGCTTGTCAAATTATTCAGAACATTTTGGGAACAAGAGAAAGTGCCAAAAACGTGGAAGCAGGGACTGATCGTTAAAATACCGAAGAAAGGTGACCTGACAGAGTGCGGGAATTGGAGAGGAATTACTTTGACATCTGTTCCTAGTAAAGTATTCGGAAGAGTACTCATTGACAGAATAAGAGATGGCGTTAACAGCAAGTTGAGAGACGAACAAGCAGGTTTCAGAAGTGGGAGAGGCACAGTAGAACAGATATTTATTTTACGAAATATTATAGAACAGGTAGTGGAATGGCAGGCAACTCTATACATCACATTTGTGGATTTTGAAAAAGCATTTGACTCAGTGCACCGAGAGAGCCTATGGAAAATTATGGAGAGCTATGGAATTCCATGCAAGATAATCCACATGGTACAGATGTTATACGAAGATAGTGAATGTGCAGTGTTAGACGAAGGTGAGGAATCTGAGTGGTTCAAGGTCAAAACTGGAGTTAAACAAGGAGATGTAATGTCTGGATTTATTTTCTTGATAGTAGTGGACTGGATAATGAGAAACACAACAGCGGGAAACAAAACAGGAATAAGATGGAACTTCACGTCAAAACTAGAGGACCTGGACTTTGCCGACGACATAGCACTCATGTCATCATGCTACACACACATGCAAACAAAGACAAGACAACTGAATCAATTTGCAGCAAGGACAGGACTAAGAATAAATAAAAAGAAAACTCAAATATTGAGGATAAACAGCAAGTGCGAAAACAGAATACTAATCGATGATCAAGAGCTAAAGGAAGTGGACAAGTATAACTACCTTGGTGCGAACGTTAGTAAGCAAGGAGGAGGCGGCGATGACATTGTTAACAGAATTTGTAAAGCGAGGGTATCCTTCATGAAACTAAAGCAGATATGGAGTTCAAATATATACACATTGAGATCGAAATTGAGGCTTTTTAACACACTTGTTAAACCAGTGTTGTTGTATGGAAGTGAAACATGGAAAATTAATGAAGGAGACAACAGAAAGTTAGATACATTTTTTTTCAAGTGTTTAAGACGAATCCTACAAATTCGATGGCCATACGTTGTATCAAATCGAGATATTCTGGCAAAAACAAAATTGAAGACAATCAGCACTGAGGTCAAGATAAGAAGATGGAAGTGGGTAGGACATATCCTACGAATGGAGAAAAACAGCAATTGTGAGACTGCACTGACCTGGACGCCTGAAGGTAAAAGAAAGGTTGGGCGACCAAAGACAACGTGGCGATCAACTATTGAAAATGAAAGACGTATACTGGGGTGGAATAGCTGGAACGAAGCCAGACGTGTAGCAGCTGACAGAACAAGATGGAGGAGATTCACTTCGGCCTTATGGGCCACTGGGCCCGAAGAGGATAGGTAGTAGATGATGTAAAATGCAATGTCATGGGGATTTTTTATATTCCTAAAACTTTGTGTTTCAGTTGTTTTATCAGATAAAAAAAATCGCAAATTGATAAATTTATAATAAATTGGAGATAAATTGATTAAACACTACCAAGGAAATATTTACCGGGTGAATATGGGGAAACCTTGACATCATACAGAGTTAAAATCTTTCAAATGCAAAAAGAATTATTGAAATATACTGAATGGTTAATGAGTAATGCTTACCACAAAAACCCTCATATCTAGTTAACAAAAGCCAGCTTTTATGGTAACAACATAAAGAAAAAAGACGGTGACCCATTTGGGTGTGCTGATAATCCATTTTTCTTGTTTGAATTATTCTAAAGTACTTAGGAATGTGAATTAAAATTTTTACCAGTATGACGCACAGTGGCATATATAAGGGGGGCACTGGTCCATGGCCCCCCTTTGGCTAAAATTTTTTTTTGTATGTAACCTATATACAGCTGTATGTTATATTTCAAACTCGGAGCAATATCCTTCATCAATGGATGTCATTATTGTTTATGAGACAGTGTGGCACATTATGAGACAGTGTGGCACAATCTAGTGGGGAACAGTTGAAAAGCGGCGTCGCCTAGTTTGAAACCTTTCACTTATGGTATACACTTAACAGAACAGATTTCATCAACATTTCCTGTGTTTAAAAAATTTTTCAAATGTATACACTTGCTGGACAAAACTCATCAAATTTTATAACTTTTTCTCTTCAAAACATTAACATACACGATGCTCCTGATCAAATGGCATCCAAAATTATGTAGGCCAGTGAATCAACCAAAAGAAAACAATGCAGGTTATTTGATGATGATGTTTTTAACCATCAAGCCACCATGTGTTGTCTGACCATATGCATTTCGTGTTTTCTCTTAAACTAATTTTGCAGTAATTTCTGCCTGTTATGATAAGCTTTGAACAGTCATGAGAAATACTCATTAAACATGCAAAATGGTCTGCAGTTTGTAGTATTGGATACTGAAAGTGAAAATAAATACATCTGGACACGTC
The DNA here is from genome assembly GCA_963662155.1 of Lamellibrachia columna. Lineage (NCBI taxonomy): Eukaryota > Metazoa > Annelida > Polychaeta > Sabellida > Siboglinidae > Lamellibrachia > Lamellibrachia columna. The sequence continues at coordinate 24,276,234 of OY759274.1, forward strand.
GGGTCAGCCAAATCCCCATTCACAAGCAATTGTAACCTTACTTACCAGATGTCTATGTAAGCAACAATACCAGAATAGCTTGCTAGGAAACTGACAAACAAGCAGTCATCATATATATATATATATATATATATATATATATATATATATATATATATATATATATATATATATATATATATATGGCACATTTATTTCTGCTCTCCCCAAGTATAACATGCCAGCTGTATGAGTGCTTCCGTGGCCGTAAATGAGCAGTTGGTTGTTTTCAGGGGTTGGTGTCCTTTTCGATTTGAATTTAATTTTGATCTGAATTGGACCAACTTTTACTAAACATTATTAATGTTCTATGTAGAAGTAATACAGATTATATATATATATATATATATATATATATATATATATATATATATATATATATATATATATATATATATATATATATATATATATATATGACACATTTAGTGTTTGAAAGAAAAGTAATAATGATCATTTGAATTAATAAAAACACTTGGCTGATGAGATCTTGGAAGTGTAATATAAAAAGTCAAAGGATTATTTACAAAATCTTTCTCACGTAATACTCACCCATCACCAATCTTGTAATCAGTCTTAGTGCAAACCTTAACCTTGCTTAATTTGGCCAGTGAATCAGGTGAGTTCTGCAGTTGAAACAGCTTTGCTAATTTCTCACTGTGCAATTCGCTCACACGATCGTGTTTCCATTCAGGTGTCTAAAGGAAAGATACACACTCATATAACAGGCTGCTTGATATATGTGATTTCAAATCAAAACTAAAAAAGGAAAATCTTTTTATAATAAGTATGCTGTCTAATTAATGGAATGTCAACAAGATTTAACAAGATTGCCATCCAAGGAAAAGGCCCAGATGGCAAGTGGACATGGAAGCCATTGGCTTATCGAGAGTCCAACAATTTAAATTTATGTGTAATCCGCCTCCTGAGACATGTGTCAACCTTGTTTTTAAACATATTCATGCCGCTAGCAGTTACACAATCTGTAGATAGTTTGTTCCATTCATTGATTGTCCTCTGTGAGAAAGAGTACTTTCTGACATTCAATCTACACTGATCCTTTACTAAAGTTACCAAATGTCCTCTAGTTCTACACTGCCAAAAATAATTTTCTTATACAAGAAAATATTTGTTTTAAAGAAAAAGTGTAGAAATTTTTTCTTCGTAAGTTCCAGATATGTGATTGAATAAGGAAATTTTCTTGAATGAAGAAGATATTTCTTTCTGAAGACAGATTTTAGATAAATATTCTTAATGCTAGAATATTTGTCTTGAATAAAAAAAAAAATTTTACTCAAGAAAAACATTTTAAATAAATATTCTAGATGAAGAAGTTTTTCTTGAGTTAAAGCCCCTTCCTCAAATGGTTCAGCCCATCGTAAATCCAGTTCATTTATGTCCAGATGTGTAGTATGTGACTAGTTTAAGTAACGTGAGCAGTTTAATAAAAAATGTAAAATTTGTAAAAATCATCGAAAGAATTGACTTCAGTCGTTAGATCTAGTAAGGATCAAAACAGTGGATATCCAAAATTGTAAACGATGTGCAAGTTAATGCCGATCATAGGCGTGACTTCAATCCTCTCGTCGATTACACAACAAAGTTACAAAGTTTCATCAAGGGTGAAAATCATGATTTTTCAGCATTTCGATTTTCACTTCACTTACTGCTTCAACAATCAATCAAGTAATTTAATAGTTTGTCTGATGATTTCACAAAAACTACATACAAAAGTTGCCCAAATGAGCTAGAATGTTGCAGTGGATACTAGGTAAATTTGGTTTTTCGTAAAAATTAATTTGAAATGAGACTAGCAAAAAAATCGAATTGGGGATGCACCTTCCTCAACTGATTTAGCCTGTTGCAAATCCGGTTCATTTGTGTCCAAATATGTAGTGTGTGAATAGTTTATGTAACATCCATAGTTAATTTAATAAAAAATGCATATTTTTGTTCAAATTATCAAAACAATTGACTTTAGTCGTTAGATCTGTTAAGGATCAAACTAGTTGATATCCAAAATGGTAAACACTGTGTGGGTCAATGCTGATCATGGGTATAACCTCCATCTTCTCGCCGATCACATGACACAGTTAAAAAATTTCACCAAGGAAGAAAATCGTGATATTTCAGCATTTCGATTTTCACTTCAGTTAATTCTTGAACAAAGCATTAACTAATTTAGCAGTTTGTCTGATGATTTCACAAAAACTACATACAACAGTTTCACAAACGAGCTAGCATGTTGCAGTGGTTACTAGGTAGGTTTGGCTTTATGCAAAAAAAATTATTTGAAATGAGACTAGCAAAAAAATCAAATTAATTAAGCAACTTTAAAAAAACAATTCTTACTGAAGTAATGAATGTTAAATCAATATTCTTTAAACAATTTTTTTTGCAATTTGTGCACATCAATATTTTCTTTCCACCCACAAATTTGTAATTTTATGCATATTGGTAAAGAAACCAATCTTGGCAAAGTAATAAGATGAAATGTGGCACATAATGCTATGTCAACACCATAGGTGTATTAGTTTAATGTGTACAGATTAGGTGAAAGTAATTCACCATAGAGGGGCTGCACTATTGCTAGCATGTTGTTCTGTGTTAATTTGTTGGCTCGAACTTCATTAATTTTGATTTATTTATGAATAATGTCTGACTTGTCAACTGTGTGACAAGAAGGCCCTACACAGCTTTAAAACTGCCAGTGAATGTAATTCAACATAAAACAGGCTTGTTATCAAATGCACGTCAATGCAAAGGCCATTTTCCAGGATTACATTCACATTCAATGTAATACAACTATATACACAATGGTTTCACTTAAAAAGTGGATTTACAGGTCAGACAATGATTCTAAAATCTGCTGAGGATTCTGCTAACCACAGGTCAATATTTCAAAGTCTGACAAAGAGCATGTTTTGCAACTGTATTTACAATTCATACAATGTGAATGTTAATTTTATTAATGATGAATTTATTAATGAATTTTGGGCATTTGAAATGTTTGGGGGTTGCATTCAAATACATGCTCTCTGTTGAGTCTGGATTAAATGTTTTAGCTATTGCACGAATAGAAACATTTTAATGTAAATGTTTGTGGTATGCAATCAAATGCACTGAAAATGTAACAATTGCATTTGAATGTGCATGGCTACAGCATACCATCCAAAATATGCATTCAAATGCATTTGCATTTGTTAACAAATCCACTACCAAGTAATATTTAAATGTAATATTACTGATTATCATTTTATTCAAATATTTTTGATATATTATCAGATCGATGTGAGTGAAATTTCCAACATGTTTTCACTATTGACTCTTGGAGTAAAAGATATGTTGGTTCTATTGCATTAATTATTTCTGATGGACAGGTGCTTATAAACTATTAGAGCTAGGAAACTAAACTAAGGGGTAAACGCACTTGTTATATTTTTAGGTGCCTCTAACTACAGAGCTTAAGTTTGCTGAATGTCTAGATATATTCATACAGATGTGGATCACAAAATTAAGGAATGATAATGTAAAATATCTGATCCATGCATAATTTACAGTAATCAAGAACATAAAATAAAAATTTATTAATCGGGTATTCAGCTTAAGTGTAATCTTTGTTCAGCACCTTTGATTTTAAAATACTGTCAATGTATGTGCTCTATAAATGTATGCCTGACATGAGATTTAGATTTAGGTCAGTCTCCTATGACAGAGTGAAAATGGCGGCGTGCTAGTGTTCAGTGAAAAGTCAGCTCTATAACTAAACTTCTAAAAAGCACTTTAAGCGAGAACACATACTGACAAAACTACGCTAGCAGGTAACTAGTGCTGTTGTAAATACAGCCATATCTTCCAGAAACCGAAAACAGGACACTAAAGTGATTGATGAACTTTGAAGCAGAACCACAGAATCTGCTTCGATGACCATTCAAAATGGCGACGTGCGAGCCGCCGTCCTCAGCTTGATTCAGAATGCCGATGACATCATGAAGAAAATACTGGAGACGGTAACCCAGGCGATCATACAAAAACTCATGGATAGCCCAAACTTTCTTGAAAAGCTAGCCAAAAATGTTCTTAAAAACGGTGTCCTCGATAATATCAAACAGGACATCTACGAGTCATGCGCTGTTGACAATGGCCACACAACAGACACGATACGAAATTTGGAGAGGCGTGTTGTCGACTTGGAACGGGCCAACAAGGAGATACGGGATGACAGTGACACACAAGAACAGTACAGCCGTCGGAACTGCCTCCTGTTGCATGGTGAAAACCCTGAACTATTCTCAAATTATAGACTTATTTCTATCTTTCCATGCCTCTCAAAAATACTGGAATGCCTAATGTACAATAAGCTTTACAATTTTTTAGCAGAACACAACATAATATCAAAAAAACAATACGGATTTAGGAAAAACTATTCTACGTATATGGCACTGATTGATTTGGTTGATAAAATATCAAGTAACATGGACCATAAAAAGTATAATATAGGTGTTTTTCTTGATCTCTCCAAGGCTTTCGATACAATAGATCATAACATTTTAATAAATAAACTTCAATGCTACAGTATAAGAGGTAATGCCTGCAACTGGTTTAAAGCTATCTTAATAACAGAAGACAGTATTTATCGTATAACCAAGCAGACTCAAAATATATGACAATTACATGTGGAGTTCCACAAGGATCTATATTAGGCCCATTACTCTTTATTTTATATATAAATGATATTGAAAATGTATCAGATATCCTAAATCCTATACTGTTTGCAGATGACACAAGTCTCTTTCATGCTCATACGTGCTTCAACACTCTCATCGAAGAGGTAAACATAGAAATACAAAAAATCTCAACATGGTTCCATACCAACAAACTTTCCCTAAACACCAAAAAGTCAAATTTTATTATATTCACACCAAAAGGAAAAAAATACAATATCAACAGTGCCTTAATACAAGTAGATGGAAACAAAATTGCACTCTATTGTGGGAAAATTCATATTGTACAAACTTAAACAAACTAAGAATACTACAGAAGAAAGCTATTAGGATAATCACAAATTCTCATTACATCGCACACACTGATCCTCTATTCTCAAAGTTAAAACAATTAAAATTGGATGATATATATAAACATCAACTAGGAATTTTTATGTATAAAGCAGCAAATAACAAACTCCCAGATTCTATGTCATCAATGCTTACGAGAATACAAAATATCCACAAACATAATCTAAGAAACCAAAATAGCTATTATATCCAAAACATAAGAACAAACAGCAGGAAATGTACAATAAACTATTCAGGACCAGTATTCTGGAATGCATTACCTAGTAAATTAAAACAGCTTGTGTCCATTAACCAATTTAAAAATAAACTGAAAGAATTGTTACTCTCTAAATATCAATGACTTTACAGTAAACACTGCCAAAAAAAAACCTTTGTATTTGTACAAAATGTACTCTATATCTACATTTATTTTCACATGGTGGAGAAGACCATGTGTTTCATGCTTATGTAATATTTAATGTAGTCAGGATCATGTATTAATGTATTCATGCTCACATTTAATGAATACATGACAGTTGTGTAGTTTGTGTATTATTTGTTCATATAATTCAAAGTACAAATTGTATGTTGATATTTAAGCAACATTTTTTAGACTAAATTTTATATTTGTATAACATATACTTTACATCTACCATTATTTTAACATGGCAGAAAAAACCATGTATTGATGTTCGTGTAGTATTTAATGTATTGATGTTCGTGTAGTTAATGTATTCATGGTTCCTGCATTACTTAATGTGTTCATGTTCACATTGTAACGTATTCATGTGCAATAATTTGTTAGGTTATAATTACAATTTGTATGTACATATTTAAGCAATTTTTTATTTTTTACATTATATTGTATTTCAATTACAATAATGTTGCGTAGTATATGTTTTTGGCTTAAGCCTAAGGAAACAAAATAATTATGTTGATTTATTTCTGGGTGGTCCTCGTCATAAGCCCCGCGGGGTTTCTAGAGGATCTCCTTGGTTGCTCTGCTATTCGTATAATCTCTGACTCATATCATATTGTAAATATCTCAAAATGTATGTGTAGCCAAAATAAAGTTATTCATTCATTCATTCACATAAGACTTGTGACACACATGCAGTGAGACCACACTCTCAGTGCCCCAGTGGTCTCATTAAGGGTCTGCTAATGAGGGTTATGTGAGGGTCACCAGTTAGTTTCCACATCTGGATAATCTAGTACCAGGGTGGTAGTAGAAGCCATGCTGCTTATACAACTAGTAGGAAATATATAATAAAGAAGACTTCTGGATGATTTGACTTGTATCCTGTTCATTCCATGAGACAAAAGGTAAGAATGTTGTCCAGGCATATTCTTTTATAGCAATTTGACATGTGGCCCAGCCATGCAATAAACACAGTGAGTACATTTTGGTGCAGCAGCCGGGCTGTTTGAAAAATTGCAGTTTCCATTTGTTATTATATTCAGTACTTTCAACTTGTCAACTTGATCATGAATAGAAATGAAAATACCCATTAACATGTCATCATTCTGGCTGTTTTAAGTTTCATGAAAGCTAATTTATAATAAAATAAACTTTCATGAAAGCTAATTTATAATAAAATAAATCTATGGATAAAATCCTTGACTTTCACATATTAGGAAGTTCTCTAATTGCATCTTCTAGCAATGTGTTGTTCCTTCTTTAATGTCGCAGAATGACATGGACATCTAAATCATGCCATTGCTACTGTGTCTTTGAAATTGTACACAATTCAAATACTTTTCAAATTTCAACTAATTGTTACTATGGCAATTTGGTTTTGCATTTGTTTGTACTTTACTGTGCCAGTAGTCCCCTCTTATAAGGTCACCCAGTCTGTAGAGGTACAATGGCTGTAATGTATGTGTGTTTGTACTTTAATGTGCCAGTAGTCCCCTCATAAGGTCACCCGTTCTGTAGAGGTTCAAAGGCTGTAATGTGTGTCCCCCCCTCAAAATAAATCACACTATCCCCACAACCTCCCCCTACCAATATATTGCCATGAAATGACAAAAGTGAGCAAGTGACGATGGTTTTTTAATATCGGACAAAACATATATTTGGTTTGCTCTCTTGAACATATTACAGCACAGTAATTGTACACCATTCTTTGGACTATTTGACTAAGTGTATTTATAAAAATTAGTAGTACTTTTTTGTGACATGGTTATTTGTTGTCTTTGTGTCACTTGCTCCATTTTGTCATTTTATCAATTAAGTTATTGACACAGAAAAATTTTGTGACAGAGCAGCAAGTGCAATCAAATCACCCTTGAATAACTGCCCTTAAGAAACCATGAGGCAGGTCTTATGACAGAATTATGTGACCAGTTGTCGTAATCAATTGACATTTTAAGAATTAAGTAATGCTTTGATTTTTTTTATTTGGCAATTCTCAAAGTTCAGGCATGAAACCTTTCCAGTTTTTGTGTCAATAAGGTATAGCCATTGCTATTTGTTGTTGTGCAGTAATTTGTAATAGTTTCATAAATTTATCACTCACCAATTTGGGAGAAAAGAAAATTAGACAGAACAGTTATATTTCGGCTGCAGTATGTAAAGGATCGTGCACAGTGCAAATACGGTGATCATAAGACTTGTCCAACATTCTCATTCTGAAAGTTGAAATTTGTAAAATATTTAGTTTAAGGCTGAATTGTTCTGAAGATATAGTGACTACATTCTTATTGAACTAAGAAGTCATTACAAGTATCTCTGACAGCATATAGTAGCACTTTGGAATGTGTCCTATAAAATAACAATTTGAAATACAGACTGCTAAAATAACTCTCAGAAATAAAAATAAAATAACAAAATTAAAGTTTGCACACTCTGTACATACATTTCCTTCTCATTATAATTTTTTTATTTTGTGATGCACATCTGTATAAATATATCTAGACATTCAGCAAACTTAAGCTCTGTAGTTAGAGGCACCTGAAAATATAACAAGTGCGTTTACCCCTTAGCTTAGTTTTTCTGCAAAGTTGCTCAGATATAACCACTTGCTAATTGCTTAAAATGTTAGGCCATTCTGAGACATCACCTTTTTTAATTTCCTGAAAATTGCTTGATTTAACAAGGAATGAACTTACTGGGTATGAGAGCTGCAGACTGATTGCATGGCTGTCGCAATAACACGTGATGCTATTGGTCACACATTTACTCCCTTTTCTCATAATAAAACACTATTCCATTGTCACTTGCTTCTTTATGCTGTGTCATCTGTAGAAAATCTGCCATTTAAAAGGTTTTATTATGTTAAAATGTGGCTTTTGGTCCCATCATTGTGATAGTTCCATCATTGTGATGGCAAAAATATCACTTGCTCCCTTTTGTCATTTCACGGTAGTATGTTCCTTGATAATTGATACTCTTCATCGCAATTTGCATTTTATGGTAAGAAAATTGTCTTATTTTCAAAAATTATTGCTGACAAGCAGTGATCTGTAGTTTTTCTTTTTATAAGAAAAATATTTAAATGAGAAAATGTTTCTTATTCCAAGAAAAAGTCTTTCTGAAGGTTTTTCTTGTTTTCAGAAAAAATATTCTTACTAACGTGAAATATCCAAAATGACTACAAGAAATATATTCTTACTAAATTTAAGAAAACATTTCTTGATTTACAAATTTTCTTGTGTGGCTCCCTAGAAAATAATTTAAGAAAAATGGTCTTGTCTTTTTTCTTGATTTGAGAAAATGCTTTTTTTATTTTAGAAAAAACATTTCTTAGATAAGAACAATTTTCTTGGATAAATAAGAAAATATATCTATAATATCTATAGCCTTCTCTTGATTTTAGAAACTATTTTCTTAAGCCAAGAACATTTTTCTTATAATTTCTTAAATCACGAAAATTGTTTTCATACGTGGCTCCCTAAAAAAACGTTCTTGTTTTAAGTTTTTTTTTTAAACAAGAAAATTATTTTTAGCAGTGTGTTATCTTTCTTGAGTGAGAAACAAATATTTCTATCAATATTTTCATACCCATTCAATATCTTAAAAACTTCAATCTGATCTCTTAACCTCCTTGTCTCCAGGGTTTATAAGCCACATTCTTTCAGGTGTTCTTCATAACTAAGGTCTCTCAGTTTTGGAACAATTTTAGTTGCTCTCCTCTGTATTCTTTCAAGTGTATCCTTCTTACAATATGGTCATATACTACAGCAGTCACATTGTGCCAGAAGTCTTAAGGTAGTTGGGGTGGCTAGCGTCAGTTGATTTTTTTCTTTTTTTCTTCATAACATGCTAGGATATACTGAACTAAACGTTGACACCACAAAAAATCACTCAGCACTAATGTCACATTTCGCCAATCCATCCTTTAAAACGCAGTCTTTTTGGAAGTCCCCTTGAGTTCCCAGAAAAGCGACAATGTTTCCATAGTAACGACCGTGTGTACTACAATGTTCGAACCAGCTACATCCATTCACCATGAAAGCGGACCACATCATCTGGTTACTGTAATGCTAAATCAGGTACTTAAACCAGCAAATATCAGCGTTCAATAAGCATTAACGTTGTTTATCGTGCCTTTGACAAGAATGGAAATGCCGACACGTATGTGACCTGGTGACCCCACAGGATAATGGGCCAATCAAAATGACAATACACACACCCTGTCACGTGTTTGTTAGATGGCTGGCGTAACCTGATACCATAGACGACAACACGTTACACATTCAAGGGCTAGTGTGGCAAATTAAGGGGACATGTCAATACTACAAATGGCCATTATGTTTTGTCAACAATACATGAAACGCCAGTGAAAAACTGTAAATTTCAACACAAAAACAAGCATTTGTTGAGATTGTGTTTTCATTAATAACCAGGAAATGATGTTTCAAATATTGTTTGAGAAAAACTACAACACTCATGACGTTGCAATTTTGTGTATGAACCATAGACATAAATAGAACACCCGTTAGTAAAACAAGACCACTAAGCCCTTATCAGTTGACACATGATAAAGTGATGCCTGCATGGACCAGTGACATTCATGCTGCTGCACGGCAAGAACCCACTGGAGGCCCAGTGTTTATACTGTACAGCACACCCAATCTTCATCATATATCTATAGATATACAGTACTAATAAGAGATTATTACTACATAGCTATATATACCTAATACCTTATTACGTGCACGATCTATCCATGCACCTTGTATATCTCACAAACGATGCCACTCAATCATTAGTTAACGGGCTTGTAGCATCACGTCTAGATTATTGTAATGCTCTGCTCAGTGGACTGCACCAGACATCAATTAACAAGTTACAACGTGTGCAGAACACCGCAGCACGGATTGTAACCAGAACATCGCGCTACAGCCACATCACACCTGTGTTGAAAAACCTGCACTGGTTACCTGTTAACTATCGTGTGCAATTCAAAATCTTAATGCACACATATAAAGCCCTACATGGACAGGCGCCAGGTTATATATCGGACATGCTGAAAGTGTATCAGCCAAGAAGAACGCTACGATCCATGGACTCAGTGACACTTGAAGTTCCAAGGGCTAGAACAGTTACCTACGGGGACAGAAAATTCCAGTGTTCAGCAGCCAAGTTGTGGAATGCGCTACCGACCCACATCCGCGAAGCACAAACACTGAACATTTTCAAGAAGCTGCTAAAAACACATTTGTTCCGGGCTCATTTTAATGCTTAACTCTTTCTAGTCACTCTTTCTATTACATTTTAAAAACAGTATATACGTATTTATTTTATCATATCCAGTCTTCTATAATATTTTTATTAATTATAATATTATTTTAATGTGTGTGTATGTATGTGTGTATGTATGTGTATGTGTGTGTGTATCTATGGATGTGTGTGTGTATATATATGTATGTGTATATGTGTGTGTATATGTATGTGTGTGTATGTATGTATATGTGTATATATATATATATATATGTATATGTATGTATGTGTGTATGTATGTGTGTGTGTATGTGTGTGTGTATGTGTATGTATGTATATATATATATATATATATATATATATATATATATATATATATATATATATATATATATATATATATATATATATATATATATATATATGTATATATATATGTATGTATATATATATATATGCATGTATGTATATATATACTAATATTATATATATTTTTTTATGCTTTGTTTTTACTGTCTTTGATTATTTTATTCATTGTGTACAGCGCTTTTGAACAGGCTTTTATGCATGAAAAGAGCGCTTTATAAGTTCGGTATATAATAATATCAAATATCATAACATATTAACTATAACAGTAGCACCAATATACATGATCGAAACTGAACTTTCTGAAGTGCTCCATACATGTTTTAGGTAATGACTGCAAATGGTCAAAATCTCATTAAGCCCTGTTGGACATTCTTCTCTAAGGTCCCAAAAATATCCTTTTCCCATCTTCCAACACATTCCCCAGCAGCTCCATCACAGCCATTTCCACCTGCAGATCAAGATCTTTCTCGAATGTTATCTGGCCAACTTGCAAAGTCATGTAAAGAAATGTGCTCTCTCATTTAAGCTGTCAATTGTTTTAGTAGGCAACCTTTCACATGGTTTGTCAAACAAATGCATAGAATGAATGTGAATGTTGCAATGTGTACAGAATGAGTTACATGATAGTGGTTCATACAACGAAGAAAAGGCAAACGACGATCAAAAAGGGGAGAGCCTTATTAAATGCTTAGTAAAGAAAAAAATCTTATTAATGAGCTGACATCTAGTGGAGTTTTAAAAATGAGTTACAAATATGCATACACGCACGCACACATTATTTATAAAACTGAATCCTACCCCTATAACATTTTATGTTGCACCCAATCAATGTGACTACTGGGAAACAGTTAATGTACGCTCCCCCAAGAAAAACAAACGTATCTGTAATATATTGATATTTCAGAACATTTTCGAAACTGTTACATTCATTCACATATACACTAACACAGCACAAACATTTGTAACATAAATTACCTGAAAATAACGAGATGTTAGATCCTGTCTTCTGTCGATTCGTACAGCTGTAAGCCACACAGGAAATAACCATATTCGTTGTCCCACAACTTTCTCCAGCAAGCCTCCAAAATGTTTGTCTTGGAGAGTTTAACACTAATGCACGATGCTCACTCCAATATGAACAACCCAACTGCCCACACTTATAACACAACTGCTGGGAACACCCTCACCCAAATTCGTAATCAGTCTGGTGGCCATGCCCCAAAAGCCACAAAAAGGCAAAGCAAACTGGACTAAACAGTGACTGGGAAAAATTTAAGGAACTCCGAAAGCAAGCTACTAAAGCATTAGCAAAATCCTACAAAGACTATGTTAACAACCACATTGGAGACAGCCTGAAAACAAATCCAAAACGATTCTGGTCATTTATTAAGGCAAATAAACGAGAAAACATTGGCATCCCCACACTTCGAGTAAACGACCAACCAATAATTAATGATCGAGATAAAGCAAATGCCCTAAACAACCAATTTAGCTCTGTATTTACCAAAGAAAACCACCCTATCCCCCAAATAGCCCCCTCTACTTACCCCAACATCCCCCTTCTCGAAATTGGCATAGATAAAGCTACAGGCCCAGATGAACTCCCAGCCAGAGTCCTTAAAGAAACTGCAAAGCAGATAGCTCCCATCATCACCCAAATTTTCCAACAATCATACAACACAGGTAAACTTCCTAATGACTGGCTACAAGCATTAGTAACTCCTATACACAAAAAGAGCCATAAATCTGACCCAGCTAACTACAGACCCATATCACTAACCTGCATCCTCTGTAAAGTAATGGAACATATCATCCTAAGCAACATGTGGAAACACCTGCACAAGCATAACATCATTCTCCACTTCCAACACGGATTCCAGTCGGGACTGTCTTGTGAATCTCAACTAGAGACAGTCCACGACTGGATGACTGCTATGGACAACAAGACCCAAATTGACGCAATCCTGCTTGACTTTGCTAAAGCCTTCGACAAAGTGCCTCACCTACGTCTTCTATCAAAATTGACCTCCTACGGAATCACTGGAAACACTCAAAATTGGATCAAATCTTTTCTATCCAACCGCAAACAGAGAGTCTCAGTTAACGGTGCCCTGTCGGACATCACAGATGTCACATCTGGTGTCCCACAGGGTTCAGTCCTAGGACCTGTCCTCTTCTTACTCTACATAAATGACATAAATGGGAACATCAAATCTTCTATACGCCTTTTTGCAGATGATAGTATTATATATCGTAAAATTTCTTCCAAAACCGACCACGAAATTCTCCAAACTGACCTAAGCCAACTCCAAACATGGTCAGACAAATGGCAAATGGAATTTAATGTATCTAAATGCGTCCACCTTCCAATAACAAACAAAACTAAACCCAGCACACACAAGTACTCGCTTTCTGGCCAGCCATTATCCACCGTATCCAGCCACTCATACCTCGGAGTAAAATTGGATTCCAAATTAACCTGGACAAATCATGTCACTGACATAACTTCAAAATCTTCGAAATGTTTAGGCATGATTAAACGAACTCTTGGCCCATGTAAACCCGAAGTTAAGCAAACAGCCTACAACATGCTAATCCGGCCAAAACTTGAGTACTCTTCACCCATATGGAATCCCCACACCTTTTCACAAGTTAAAAGCCTTGAAAGAGTGCAACACTCTGCTGCCAGATTTGTTAAAAACGATTACAGACGGAACACAAATCCAGCAGATCTAATTACTGCCCTTGGATGGCCAACCCTCGAACGAAGGCGCATTATCAAACAAGCCACTACCTTCTACAAAATTCTAAACAACATTATTGAGATCACCCCCCCTCCAGGCCTACTAACTCGCTCTTGAACCCGTGGACAATACATAGCCCCCAAGTGTCGTATAAATGCAATGGTCTTTTCATTTTATCCCAGAGCCATTCGCATATGGAATATGATTCCATCAAAAATTACCAACATAAAAAACCCAAAATCATTTCAAGAAGCTATTATGGAACTCCCTTTCACCACACCTCCTCACCTAAACTGCCTTTAAAACACAGTGCTCAGCGTAAACTTATCCATGGTGTGGGTATGGAGACTGTCTATGTGTGCATGTGGCAAGGCAGCGACAGTATCCATACACACAACCAACCTATTAAAAATTTTCGTTAAACATCCTATACATAAAATAAATAAAACTATCAGATAAAAACCATTTCAGCAACATTAATGATACTAGTCTTTTAATCGAATGTACCACCCACAGCGCATGCGCACAGTTCACCACAAACTCCTGCGTTAGCCCAAGTTTGGGCTGTTTGGAGTAAACCACTTGAGACTTGAGATTAAGAACAAATGGCATTGACAAATCTTCAAGTTAGTTGGTTCCTGGTGTCATCGTCACTGGCTACTAGCCTGAGATGTTTATACTTCTCTGGTAGCCACCTCATCTTCATTGCTTTTGTTTGCCTTATATTGAACATGATGATGGTGAGGAGGAAATAAATTAACTTACTTACTCACTTACTTACTTACTTACTTACATATGTTAGACAACTATTTGTAACATGCTATATTCACATTATAAACAGTACTACCCTATGTGTCATGCAGTGGATGCAACTGTTTCTGCTGTGCAATGAAATGCCGGCCAGTGATCCACGACCGCTTCACTGCAGTGAGCTGGCTTGTCACTCTTGTTTATAGGGGGGTGATTAATGATGTAACTCTATGGTATGAACACACCTTACATGAACGCAACGTAATACAGCAGTAAATTACGATTGGTGAAGGGTTTGTGTCAAAAATACACTGCCACTTTAGGCTGCCATTTAACTTTTGTTTAATTCATTCACCATGGTGTAGCAGACATAATTGGTTTATTTATTTCTTTGCGGATTGTCTCAAAACAATTAAACTTAGTTTTTAGTGGCTATTTTTTTCACATTTACAAAAATGTTTTAAAGACCTTGTAACATAACCAAATAAATTTAAAAATTTTTTAATCTGGTATATTATATAGTATTTCAACTACAATCTATGAAGAAATTATTAATTTATCTTTAAAACTTCTACTGAAACTAATCAATTCAAGACAAGCATATAATAGCCACCCCGGCTACCTTAACTAACCAATAGCAGAGCTTAATGTAACCTAAACCATCCCTAGGATTGTGACATCATGTTCCTAGGACTTCGGGGTTACGCCCTGTACAAAACTTCAGTTCTAAAATAGCCGCATTACATAACCAACCAACAATCTTCAGATACCCAAAAAACCTCAAATCACACCTATTTCTTTATGTAATATCACCCGAATCTCTGCAATGCTATCAATTGTATCACTCAACTCCTACAACTTAATGCGTTATATTAATAAAACAAACATTCCAAGCTGTCTAGCACCTGTCAAAGTGTGAAATCATTTGTCGCACCTTCCTGGCTTGTGGAACAGCAACTGGCTAGTTCATGTATTAAAATTCTTATACCTTCACTAAATATGATTCATAATGACACCATCATATCAATCAAGTCAAACTGGTTCTACATATACTAAATTTGACCATCCTAACCGAAGGAATAATGCTCAAATTTATGATAGTACAACTTCACTGAAGTAGTTATACCTTAGTCACCATGTGGTATCCTTGCACTGTGCAAAAGTCATGCCCTGTCCTACGTTAGATGGCAGCACTATCGTGTGTGCCCTAAAGTGAAAGAGCCACATAAATAAAATAGCTAACAGAATCATCCAAATAATTGAAATATTAAATAAACCTTAAACATGTTTTACCTTTCCCACAAACACCCTCGCTCTCCTCCTCACCCCCTCTATCACTACCTCAGAGTAGCTCTTGCATTGGATCCCTTCCATCGCATTTTGCCTCAGTCGTGTCACCTGGCAACATGTTGTCCATCTCCCTCTCGCCCATCAAAATGTCACCTTTTCCTCCCATCTCCTGGCTATCTTGCGCTCATGGTGCCTTAGCTCCAGGTGCCTTCGCTCCCGTAGCCTTCCCTCCTGTCTCCTCCCCTCCCGTCTCCTCTTCTTTTGTCTCCTTCACTGCCATCTCCTTTGCTCCCACGTCTTTCCCTCCCATCTCTTTCCCTCCCGTCTCATTCGCTCCCATTTCCTTCTGCTCCATCTCCTTATGTCCAGTTTCCTTCCGTCATGTCACCTTACCCCCTCTCAGCCTCCTCCCAGGCTGAGATGAGCTTTCCCTAGCATCTTTCTCATCACTTTCCCCCACTTTATCATCCACAGTTCCCCCCACCTCTTCCCACCAATGCCACAACGAACTGCCTCAGCCATTCCATGTCCACCTCTAGTCCCTTCATCTTCACACACCCCCTACCCACAAAACTAACACTATGCGCCTGAACTTCAGCTCATGATTTCTCACACCCAGACTTGACGAAGTCTACCCAGTTGCTACAACTCTCGCATACTACATGCCTGGTGGCCTTTACCTGCCGTTTGGACGGCACCATCACAGAATTTAGATTGTTAGATTAATGTTGTTTATGGTTTTTTCACCTTGATACATTAGCCTTGAATAAAGCTGTTTTGTGTTCAAGAGAACATTTTATTATTAAATAATAAAAAAACTGGATTATTTAGGTTTTAATTTATTTTTGACAATAATATACTTGCTAACTGTGTTCTATCTACAAAGCTCGCATGAGCAAAAAAAAGCCTGCCACCTAGCGAATACGCAGAACACTGTGTAAACAAAACAATAGGACTCAGTGTATACCATCGTAAACATTCACTATAACTATGTCAGATATTACCTTATCTATGAAATTTATGTAAATTTATCAGTCAGATATTACCTTATCTATGTAATTTATAAAAAATTATCACTTTATCTCATATCGATAGTTTGATACACCAATTTAATTCACAAAATGTAAACAAACCCCTTTTATAACTCATTGAATTTGAGTCCGGGAATTGCTACCTCAAAAATACTGCCTCTGACTAAATGTAAAAAAAACACGGTTTCTTAATATATGTCTAGAACAAGTCTATGTATAATATATGTATAACAGTAATCCTTATTTAATCAATAATCCACTCTTTCTGACAATTCAGTGCTACCTTAATTCTCAAAATTTAAACAAACCCTATTTTCGCTTGCTGACTTCCCTGTCGAAGTCCGGGACTAACTTGCGCTAAAATACTGCCTCTGACTAAATGTTAACAGACTCTTTCCTAATATATGTCTATAATAAGTTTATGTATAGTATATATGTAATAGTAATAATTATTCTAATGAATATTCCACTCTTTTTCCAACAATTCACTGCACCAAATTCAAAACATTGCTGCACCAAGATTCTCCCACCAATGTTAGTTCAATGTCTCTGAACTACTTACATTTTTAGCATTTCTGCATAAATTGCCTAGGAGATGGTATAATTATTAAACCAGTTTTGAGTGAGTTATCACAGGGATCAGTATTAGAAATCATCAATCACTTATACTGGTCATACGCTACTGGCATGTTGACACATCAATCAACAACGGGACTATATATTCGTTTTTATTAAAATGCCATTTTTATCATTTTTAGTCTTAACAGCCTGCTCTGTGTACGTATTTAAAAGTGAGGTTTACCAACATTAATATGACACAAAACTGGCTTGACAGTAGGAAGTTCAAAACAAACCAGAATTACTAATTATTTTACCAACACCTTAACTCAGTCTTGACTCACTAAATGTTACTAAATACTAATTATAATTATTATAATTATCAGATTTTACCTGATTCTTTCGATGCAAAAACAGAAGAATGAGTGCAGCTGCCACAATGATGCAGAACGTGAAACAACAGATGATCATTGTTTCATCACTGGATCCTGTAGAAACAAATTCATACTACATCCGCAACAGAGTTAGTTTAGTTTGTTGACAATAAACTGCAGTGGTTTTCAAAATGTGGCATATGTATCAGGGATGGGCATAATACTCAGAGCATAAGGTAGCATTGCAATACTCAATTTTGAGTATTGCAAACTATTTGCAATGCTTTCAAAAGTACTGCAGTATAATGGACATTTGCCAATTAGCAAGCACATTAACAAAAAGTTATTTTAAATGTGATAGACATTAACCGTGATCGAGACTGCATTAGATAAGCTTATACAGTAAAACCCCTGATCAACGCCCATCCCTTTCCTGACTGTTTTTCATTGGTGCACTGTATACACTGTATACACTGTATAAATATCTTTACAATTTTTTTTTTATTCTACAGAGTATAGTAGAATTGTTTATAAACTATGTAACAACAGAATACTCCTGTTTCTATACCTAGAATTATTTTATGTCTACTTAAATTTTACATATATTTGTATAGAATTTTGTAGAATTCTACAGAGCATAACCCGGAAGTAGAATATTCTATAGCTTACCACAAATTCTATAGAAATGCCTCTGCAAAAATACTCTAAAATATTCTATAAAAAATTATATCAAATATTCCATAAATTATATAGATTTTTTTGGCTAAGGGTTAATTTGAAATTTTTTACAAAATGATGCAATGTTAAAACTATTGTAACTTGATTACCGTCATGTCCTGATACGTTGTACACAATGACCAGTAAAGTTCTCACGTTTTCGGTACTTGTGAATCCTGTACAGAAACAAATACATGCTTTATACAGTCATATATATATATATATATATATATATATATATATATATATATATATATATATATACATATGTATTGTCAAACATCATAAAACATGGGGAAAACAGATCTTTCATTAACATATATTCCTTAATTCATCATCTAGAATAACGTTTTTTCCAGACAGTCATGTCGGATCACATCTCTTGGCATGGCCAACAAACATAGATCTGTTTCTTAAAATCAGTCAACATGACCTGTAATGATTAATTTCCATGAACATTACAATACAAATCAGAATATTTTAATCAGAATATTATGTACTTAAACTGCAGTGAAGATTATACTGTCCTTATGTTCATCTTTAATATATATAATCTAACAAGCGTTTGTATATATATATATATATATATATATATATATATATATATATATATATATATATATATATATATGTATTATGCTACGCCTCCTAGATGCTTTGCATCTCAGGCGGTTAACTTTCAGGGGTTCATTAGATCTAAGCATATATTACCAAACTTGTGAAGCAGGTGTGGAATCCAGAGCATTGCAATAAGCAATCCCGCAAAAAAGAGGATTTTCTTCCCTATAAAAACAAATACATGGCACATTACCAATAAACCTATGTCACAAGTTAAAAAAAATTTTAAATCCAAACCAGCAAGCTCTAAATGTCAAGTGGACAAAGAAGGCATTGCATGGCTTATCGAGAATAATAAATCCGGCTTATAGGTACATTTATAATGTACACTGTGTTTACACGAGGACGAACAAGCCACAGTCTGTTATCTTGCAATGGCATCAGCTAGTCGTTTACGACTATGTCGCCTCATGTAAACCCAGCTGCACCTTGTCATGCGATACAGTGTCGCCCAACCTATTGGGGCACAAATAACTTGTGTAAACTGGCCTTAAAATATGCTACAGCAAAAACGACTGATGTGCATACGACCTAAGTTATTTACCAATAGTTGTATACCACTATCTGCTTTTATTAGTTGAACTGGTTTGCACAGAACAAATATGTTCATATATGACAGCGCCGACTTGCAATATATTAGAATGCCAGAAAATGTGTTCAAATTCAAATTGATAAAAGCATTTAAAATACATGATAGCAGAGAAAATTTTGAGTCATACAAATACAAGTTTTTCTAAATTTAAATAGGGGGCTTTTGTTGTTGAACATGTTATGATTACTTGTGCTGTTCATGGCATACATTGGTTTTGTGCAACTGTTTCCAGGAATCAAGTTGGCCATCAGCATCCCAAGATGAACCATCTCGGAGAATGTCTGCGACTGAGCAAAAGTTACACCAAACTGCTGGAGAAGATGGGTGTCATGTGCTTCTTAGTTAAGGGTGTACGTGAACAAGATGCCAGTGCAGATCTCTCAACAGTGATGATACTCTACGCGGTATTGCCTTCATGCAAGGAGTGTACTCTCTATGTCCAAGATGCCATACACTCAGCACTTTAGAGAGGGTTCTGATGGCACCTAGCGCCAGTTAACTTTATCTGTGCTCCACTGAACTTTATCTGTGAACTGGTGTCATATTTTACAACTCCGTTTTTCTGTTTTGTACATTTTTGTTAAGTTGCTTAGTTTTTTATATGTTGTTATTAGTTTGCACTGGAAATGTTTCTCAACTTTGCCTATTGGTAGATTATACATTGGGAAACATATGTGTAAAGTTTCAGTCATCTAGGTTGCTTTTTAGATGTTGAAATGTGTGTACCAATGTACCCAAAACACGATTTTCTCAGAAACATGTTTTTCCCTCACACCTGCTGCTTCCCGTGTCACTTATCCATGTTACTGCTTTACAGAATTGCTTGAACCTTGCCACAGTGTATCTTGATAGGACGCTCTTGAAAACCACCAAGAGACTTTCTGAAAAACCTGACCTGCTTTTTGCTGTTAAAATACCGTTATATATTCTCCTTCATTGACTCCATGTTATGCTAACTCTTCACTAATATCTTAACAGCTTAAAAGCTTTTTTGTTTCACTTGTTTTTTTTATTTTATTTATAAAGATAATGTTTACTAACTGAGTTCTCTGTGTGAGTTATGTTTAGTATGATTATCTACTTCTAGAATATTATTTAGGCAATTTTCATTCGCACCTTCAACATTTCTTAAAACATTTTTATAATTAAGCATGTAACAAGTTAGACATCTGCTTCAGCATTTGATACATACTGACAAAAATAAGGACAACAAATACATACAAATAATAGAATATCATTCTTACCACTCCAGACAAATGGATAATCTCCACTTTGCTAAGCTCTGATGTCTATTAAAAATAATTTAAAAAATTTGCTGAAAGTGATCAGTGAATATGCATCATATATAAAACAACAAAAAACATACACCGGTGCTATTATTTGTCACACTTTCTATATTGAAACTCTTTGTAAGTGTAGCATCATCATCAAATGTAACATTCATTAGTTTATCATCCATTTGCAATATTTAGTGCAGAATTACCTTTTGAGATGGTCCGATAAATCCCAAACCAGATGAGAGCCACAACAGCCATGTAGATGACAGTAATGATGACTTTTTGCTGAATGTCACTGGTTCCTGCAGAAGCAATGACATGCCACTATTACAAATTATTTAACTGCTAAGCATGACTGCACCATTATATGCTGAAATGAACTAAGTATGTATGATAACAATCATCCTAGCAGTGATTCAATTGGTTTGGTGTTCGCCTGATGAACAGGAAGTAATGGGTTCAAATGGCAAACGGCACTGACAGCATCCCTGCCAAACTCCTTAAGCAACGATGTAGCAAAGATATCGACTGCATGAGCTACTACTCTTGCTGGAGAGAGGCTGGAGGGAGAAAGGGGGGAGGGAGTGAGAGAGGGGGAGGGAGGGAGAGTGAGAGAGTGGGGAGGGAGAGGGAGGAGAGGGTTGAAGTTGCATCTATATATGAACTACTTAGTTTTAGTTAGACAAACCTGAAATTATTTTCCAATTTCTGTAGTGATCTCATCTACTTCAGTTTTCTGCACTGGCAACTGCCCACCACCCACTGCCCACCCATTGGTAGTTGGTATTTTTCAATTGTGTTAACTAGTATCTACTGATTAGTGGCTACAATTTCCCCAGTACTGGTTCATTCACACTTGTACTAATTCATACATGTCTGAACCTGATCTGTGTCAGGCTAGTGACTGCAGGCCTGCTGGAAATGTCACTGGGTATCAGTGCCAGTGGATGACATTTAATTGAAATATCAATTAATACCAAATTAACTGCCCTTACTGGTAACATTAATTAATTAAATTAAGTTAATTTAGTTGAGCTAATTCAATTAACAACTTAAATTAGTGTTATGGTTTGCATTAGGGTTAAGTTAGGGTTTGATAAACAAATCTCCTACTCTAACCATAAACCAATAAATTAAAGCCATATATAAAAATATGCTACACTTAATAGTAATGACAATAAAAAGTTTATTATTTTTCTTCAGGATATTCGTCCGTTTGAAGCAGTTGGTTGTGCTGGATTTCTAGAACTCATCCAGCACACTATGGACAGTAGACAGCAGACAAGTAGACATTATACAATGTTCATATATTATTTTTTTTTTATTATTTAATAAAAACAATACGTATGTATTACAGTTTGTTTCGTTTTTATTATAAGATAATAGGTTTATCTTTTTTAAAAATTAGCGGGCCACGGGCTTGTGGGCCACAGGCTTACCCATCTTTGGTCCACGGGTATGGGCCGGGCCTGGGCCTAAAACGTGTGGGCCAGGCCTGGGCCAAACATTAACGGTCTGAGCCAGGCCTGGGCCGTGCCTAAATTCTAGCTTGCGGGCCTGGGCTGGAAGAATTTTTGCGGGCCTGGGTCAGGCCTGGATCCTAATTGCTAACTGCAGGCCGGGCTTGGGCTCAAATTATAGGCCCGTGCAGAGCACTAATATAAATTTATATATATATATATATATATATATATATATATATATATATATATATATATATATATATATATTTATATATATATATATGTATATATGTATATATACATATAATCTGGATACATACAAGTTGGCATAGTTTGATAGTTTGTCCATAACACCAGTGACAAAACTGATATGATGTTATAACTAGTTACAGAACCCTGAAATTACACTAATCTGCCAGATTCAGCTCTTTCCACTCAGTATATCTTGTCTTCGTCTGACATGTGAGCATTCATCTTAGCCACAACAGGATATTTTCCAACTATTACATCTCTGCCAAAATGTCTACATCGAAAGGCTATTCGGAGAATAACTCACATTAGCATAGAAACTCTTACTGTCATTTTCTATAATTATTACCTGATAATTTTTGCTCAGCTATAGCTGTGTTTCAGTGGCTTTTTATTGTTTGTGTAGTTTTCTACATTTCCAGAATTTTCATTTATTCCTTCCACATAACTTGCAATTTTTATAGCTTCTTGTAACAGGAGTTTCTTCCTTGCCATTTACCCTTGTTTTTTCATGGGAACAGATTTTTCAATAATGCCTTCAATGTAATCTTGGTTGGACTCTCGATAACCCAATGGCTTCCTTGTCCACTTGTTATCTGGGCATTTGCCTTGGACGGCAGTCTTATTAAATCTTGTTAAATATTTTTTCCAGCATTCTGTTTTCGTCTTGTTCTTCAGTAAGTTATTCTGATCTATGTTTGCGAAATATGTTTAGTCTGTTTAAATTTGCTATTGTGGAAGTTTATCATGCACGTGCTAATTAACCCATTTAATACTGTATATAGAATAGAACAAAGTGTGAATTTGATAATTTCTAGATTTAGACTGTTGAGCTGGCGAATAATTTTTGTCATGTCATGATTCATTCTGGTTGTTTACCTATTGAAGTGACATTCACCAAAAGTGCAAGAACACGTAAGACTGGTGAGATGGTGGTGACTTCACAGACAGTCCGCAATGCAGCTTTGGTCAAGTCCCCTGTGAAAACAAATACATGCTACATTTGCATTGTTTTAATCTTGAACAACTTGGCAATACTAAATTCAGCGTAACATAGCGTAACAACGCTACATACATAGATTAATGGTAGAATTGTTTTCAATTCAAAATTGCAAAGCAAATGCCATTTAGCCCACATAACTTGACACATAGCAAAAAAAGGGCTGTAATTTGGATTAACTGCTTTTTCTGCCAATGGCACCAAATGGACGGGCGAGATTTCAAATACATTTCACCAAAAAATACCTTTCTGGACCACCCTATTATATATACACACTAGGATATTATGTAGGTCATGGCCTCACACACAACAACCATAACTTGACATAGTATAACAATGCCCTCATTGTAGTTTGTTTGACATGAATATTGCATGTAGCAAATGCCCCCTAGCCCATAAAAGTTTAATAATGAAAAGAAATACTTTTCAAAATGAATGACAGCTGCAATAATCATAACTGAAAAACAATAAGTGATCAAGCTATGTATATTCCACTCCCGTGATTTACCTGCCACATTCTGCTGCTGTTCCTCTTGGCCCATCACGTACTGTTGGTGTCCTAAAACAAAGTTGCATATGGCATTGTTTATAAAATACACATTTTACCTGTTTAATTAACAAGATGATTCAACAAGATGATTTAACACAATGATTTAACAAGAGATTGCCATCCAAAGCATACTAACCATATGGCAATTTTTGCTGTAATTTTGGATGCCATCTTGGATGTCTAGTACCAAACTACTAACCTGCGATGTTAACCATATCAACTAATCATCCTTAAGCATGGATCTTGTAAAAAAAACAGGATATTTTGCCCCTCTTAGATTATACAGATATATGCTTTGGCAAATGGACAATAATAAAACTGTATATTCACAATAGCGCGGTAGTTGCTAGTATAAAAATGTAGACTTTTTCTGCATTCCGCTCAGGTTTGTCAACAAATGCGTGCCAACATATTTGACTGCAAATGCAAGTGTTTCAATTTACTCAAATGCAAATGCAATTTTCCAGGATTGCATTTAATGTTTTGCAAATGTTTTGGGATCACACTCAAATGTAAATGTTTGGTTATGCATATGCATATTTAAGCATTTGAATTAATTTCAAAAGTTTTGTTTTTAAGTTAGATTTGTATGTAGATTTTAGTCATGAGTAACATTCAAACGATTATGCATGATTCGCAATATTAAGCTATACTATAGAACTGTACATCATGTGCAGAATCTAACAATAACAATGATTTAAACAATTACATATGTATTTGTTTAAAATTTGTTAGGCATTTGAAAAATGTAATAGTAGAGAGTCAAATGCAAATGTTTAGGGTACACATTCAAATGCAGATGCACTAAAAATGCACAACATTCAAATACACCTTCAAATCCATTTGCTAACTAGCCTGATTCTACTCCCCTATTCCAAGGCTCCCTACTGTCTGCTGATATCTCATGATGTTACTATGTGTCCGTTTATATCTCCTATTACTGTGATTTCTTTATTATTCTTGATGTTATCTATTTACATCTGAACTTCTTCAAAGAATACCTCTTTCTCATCATCTCGTCTTCCTTGCTGTCGTCTTCCTTGGTGTGGTGTTTTTAATAAAAAAGCTGATTAGCTAGGTACAAATGTAAAATGTTCAGAATATTATGTAAAATGTTCAGAAGATTATGTAATCTGTTTAGAAGATTATGTAAAATGTTCAGAAGATTATGGGCCATATGAAAGGTGCTTAGAATCCAACAGAAATATGGAGAACATTGAAGATCCCTCAGATCATGTTTACATGTTTATGTCACAGTATGTTTGTGTTAACTTGGCTCTACCAATCACATAATTTGCATATATATATATATATATATATATATATATATATATATATATATATATATATATATATATATATATATATATATATATATATATATATATATATATATACATATACATACATATATATATATAGGCACACCACACTTCTCAAGGGGTGATAGGGTGTGTCTAAACAATGACTTCTCTGACAATTAAGTTGGCAGGACACAGCTGTGAAACATATTGAGTACTTATGGGTTTCCGCCATCTCAACATTATCCTGCCCTGCCAGTTACTGTGATATGGCTACATGACAACTGTCAAAGCAGGTTGAGTGGGCAGAGTATGCATTTGCATTCTACCGGATGGTAGTGGCGTATGTATACACTTCCAGGTCATGTCAAAACCATCGGCAGCACAGAGGCAGGCCAAGAAAGCTGAAAAAAATGTTCCAGGTGTGATCAATGCCCCAACACCAGATGCCCGACCCCTTGATGATGGTAATGCAAATATGGAGAGTCTGATGGTCACACTGATGGCGAAGATTGACGAAGTTTGACAGATTCTGCCGTGAGCAGTCAACTCATCATCCTGCTTGCCTGGCTGCACAGCCGACTCTTGGTCCTGCCTCTACTGCAGTCGACTATTGGTCCTGTCACCAGTACTTCAGCTGAGCCTGCTCACCCTGTGCACCGACGTCGAAAAGGCGACTGTTCCCCATCACCTGATCTGGCGGTCAATTCATCTGACTCCAATGAGCTGACAGACAATGACTCCCCCCGCTGAGGAAATCGAGAGAGCCATTCACTTCAAAGCGAAATGCCAGCAGCCTTCAAAACCAGGTACTAACATTTTTGACATGGGCTGGGTTCAGCTCAGTTGGGGGACAAGGTAACAGAGAAACCAAGAAAATGCATCCTGACCAATGAATATTCTCGTCCTGCACACTGATTATGACCTTGACCCCCAGGAGGACCCAGCCTCCCCCACCACAGACAGGGAATACCCCGGTATACCATTTCTGGGTCAGGAGGGTGAGTGCAGGAGCCCCCTGGAATGTGTTTAATTACCCTCTGTACTGAAGCATGAAAGCAAAATGTACATCAATCAATCAAACACATCAATGAGGTCAATCTTGTGCACACTCATCCCACTCCCCTATTTTTCTTTGATCGTGCGAGCTTAGTAGAAAAGACGTAGTTAGCACGTATATTAGCCTAAAGTGTTCTTTTGAACACAAAAACAGCCTTATTCAAGGCTAACGTAGCAATCAGATTAAGTCTAAATTTTTTGATGGCGCCGTGCAAACGGCAGGTAAAGGCCACCAGGCATTTAATATGCAACAGTTGTAGCAACTGGGTGGACTTCGTCAAGTCCGGGTGTGAGAAGTCCTGGGCTGAGGTTCAGGCGGATGGTTTTAGTTTTGAGTGTAGGGGATGTACGAGGATGAAGGAACTTGAGGTGGAGTTAGAACAGCTGAGGCTGCTCGTTGTGGCGGTGGTGGGAAGGGAGCAGGTGGGTTGTGCCAGTGGTTCTGGTGGGGGACAGTAGATGATAAAGTGGGGGAAGACGATGAGAGAGATGCTAGGGAGAGCTCACATCAGCCTGGGAGGAGGCTGAGAGGAGGTAAGGTGACAGGACATGAGGAGACGGGACGAAAGGAGATGAGAAGGAAAGAAATGGGAGGGAAGACAAATGGATCGAAGGAAAGGGAGACAGTAGCGAAGGAGTCAGGGGGGAAGGAGACGATAGTTAAGGCGATGGGAGTGAGGGAGACGGGAGGGAAGGTGTCAGGAGGGAATGCAACGGGAGCGCAAGTTAGCCAGGCGACGGGAGGGAAAGGTGACAGATTGATGAGGGAGAGAGAGCCTGATAACAGTCTGCTACCAAGTGACAAGGCTGCAGGACAAAATGTGATGGAGGGGATCCATCGGAAGAGCTATTCCGAGGCAGTGATAGAGGGGGTAAGAAAGAGAACGAGGGTATTTGTGGGGGACTCAATAGTTAGGAAGACCGACAGAGTCTTAAACAAGGGAGATGACGTGGTAGTTTGCTTGCCTGGGGCCAAAATAGAGGCGATAACTGAGAGGGTAGAAAACATTGTAGGTTCGGGTAAGGGTGGATCTGTTTTAGTACACGTAAGGACAAATAACGTAGAGAGGAAGGGTACAACTGCCATAGTTAGGAAATACAGGAATCTGGTCAGAACACTAAAGCAGACGCAGGTTGAGCAGGTAATACTGTCAGGGATTTTATCAGTAATAGGAAGGAGGGGTCATAGATATTGAAATTGCCGGGGGATGGCAATTAACATGCTAGTCGAGAAGCTATGTAGGGAAGAGGAAATTGGTTTTGTGGATTTGTGGGGAAGTTTTGTTGGAAGGGCTGATATGTACATGAAGAACGGGCTTCATCTAAGTGGAAAGGGGGCAGCAGTATTTGTGGATGGACTCTCAGCAGCAGTAGACAGTGGCATGGGTAGCATGTAAAAATTTTTTTGTAGTAAACACTATTTAAACTAGAAGCGCAGTGGGGTTACTTAGAGATGCCTCAAGCAGGACAAGAAGCCACTAGTGCAGATAAACCAATAACAGAATGTCCGAAAAACATGTCTGAAGCATGTTATAGATGCGTGTGTTTAAATGCTAGGAGTATAGTAAATAAGACAAACGAATTAAACATTATGGTAGAAGATATTGACCCTCACATAATTGGTATTACCGAATCATGGGCCAACACAGACATAACAGATGCTGAATTAGGATTGACAGGATACGTAATGTTTAGGAGAGATTGAATAGGAAGAAGGGGAGGGGGAGTTATTTTATATGTTAAAGAATCTATTCAGACTTATGAAATAAAATTAGAAAGCGAAGCAGATTACGATGAAGCTGTTTGGTGCAAAATAGTTTCAGGAAATTCAAAATTAACTATTGGATTAGTTTACCGAAGTCCAAACATAAACAAAGAGGGTAACACAAAAATACAAAATGCTATAAAGGAAGTGAGTAAAGGGGAATGTATCATAATGGGAGATTTTAACCATGGACACATACAATGGAAATCTCTACAGAGTACAGGGGGTGAGGACCAACAATTTCTATTTTTAATTCAGGAGAGCTTCCCTAGAACCAACCAGGGGAGAAAATGTATTAGATATAATTTTATCATCACAAAAAGAATTAGTGGACAATGTAAAAATACATGAACCATTGGGTAACAGTGACCACATTCAAATACATTTTGACATCAATGTAAAATCAGAAAGTAAAAATAAAAAAACGTATAGGAGAAACTTCCACAAAGTGAACTATAAAGATATTCTAAAATACTTAGCAAAGCTAGATTTGAATAACATGCTGATGAATAAGACTACAATTGAATGTTGGAATATTCTAAAATATGAAATTGAGAGTATCATCGATAAATTTGTTCCCTTGAAAAAACAAGGAAAACAGTATAGAAAGAAACACTTGTCAAAAGAAGCTATTAGAAAAATAGTGTTTAAGCAAACTATGTGGAGGGTTTATAGGCATACCAGAAAGGATGACGACTATGCAAATTACAAAGAGGCACTTAGCCTAGCTATAACTGAAATAAAAAAATACACCACTTGCAAAATTGTTTAACTTGTCACTAGAAGAAGGAATAGTTCAAGGAACAAGCCAGAAAATTACAGACCAGTGAGTTTAACATCAGTTGTATGTAAATTACTCGAAACATTAATTAGAGACCACATGGTGGAATTCCTTGTAAAACATAAATTAATAAATACATCTCAACATGGGTTCCTAAAAGCAAGGTCATGTCTAACCAATCTCTTATGTTTTTTGGAACAAATTACAAAGAGGGTAGTTGTCTACTTAAATTTTCAGAAAGCTTTCGATTAAGTGCCACATCAAAGATTGTTACTTAAACTAAAAGCCCATGGTGTAGGTAATGATGTAATCAACTGGATAGAAAAGTGGCTTACACATAGAAGACAGAGAGTAATAGTAGATGGTGAGATTTCAAACTGGAAAACTGTTTTGAGTGGGGTACCACATGGATCAGTATTAGGCCCTATACTGTTTTTAATATATATAAATGATTTGGAAGATGACATATCTAGCAAAGTACTCAAATTTGCAGATGACACAAAAGTATTCAGAAAGGTTACTAGTGATACAGATAAACAAAGTTTACAGGATGATCTAGATAAATTAGTTAAATGGTCAGAAAAATGGCAAATGTTATTAAATTTTGGGAAGTGTAAATGTATACACATAGGATATGGAAACATGGAAGAAGAATATCAAATGGGGGATGCCGTACTAGGTAGAACCACACAAGAAAAGGACTTAGGAGTAACATTTAGTGCTGACATGAAAGTTTCGGAGCAATGTGGGATTGCTGCTTCGAAAGGAAATCAAATTCTAGGGCTAATTAGGAGAATTATTATGTATAAGGAGAAACAGCTAATTGTACCCCTGTACAAAGCAATAGTTAGACCACATTTGGAATATTGTATTCAAGCATGGAGGCCATAGACAAGCTAGAAAGAATACAACGAAGAGCAACTAAAATGATTCCAGAATTGAGAGACCTTAGTTACGAAAGTCGCTTATTAAAATGTGGTTTGACAACACTAGAGACCAGGAGACTACCAAGGTAAGAGGAGACCAAATAGAAGTGTTTAAAATAGTGAACGGTTATGAGGATGTTGATAGGAATATGTTCTTCAACCTTAAAGAAGGCAGTAGAACCAGATGACACAAAGCAGCATTAGTTAAGAAGCAGTGTAGGTTGGACATGAGAAAGTACTCTTTCTCACAGAGGGTGATAAATGAATGGAACAAACTGCCAAATGATTGCTAGTAGTTTGAATATGTTTAAAAATAGAATTGACAGATATCGGATAAGGGCGGGCTACACATAGATGAGAAAATTGTTGGACTCTCGATAAGCCAATGGCTTCCTTGTCCACTTGCCATCTGGAACTTGTTGTTTGGGATGGCAATCTTGTTAAATCTATTCAAGCAGTTGTACAATTCTGTGCTGAACAAACATGCCCCGATTGTTGAAAGGCTTGTCAAGACTATCAAGCAACCTCCTTGATTTAACACAAATCAAGCTAGATTAATAATGGCCAGAGATCAACCGCACAAAACACTCAAGCGATCCTCACATATCGACGAAGTGTAAGACTGCCAAGAGACATGTTAATCATGAAATTCGAAAGGCGAAACGTGACTTCTACATCAAATCACTTGAACAACAACTTGAACAATACCAAATCCACACATGATATGGAATCACATAAAATCTTCAATGGCTACAATGAGCACGGTTAAGCCAACACAAACTAACAGTCAACTGCATCCACACGCAAACATGATGGCCGATAAATTCAATGAACATTTTTGAACATTGCATAAAAATTTAATACTACAACGACCACTGTGCTGAATTAGTCGAAATTGCAGAACTTTATCTCACGTAGCAAACCGGAAAACACGTCTTTTAAATTACCGAGAGCATATTGCTTAAAGGTGCATAATCAATTCGTTTTTTTGCTAGTTTCATATATATATATATATGATGACTGATGATATATATATATATATATATGTTTATACTTTGGTATATTTGGTATTATCGATGTTTTAAAATCCTTTTATTGATTACAGGTTTAATTTGATGATTAAACCAACTGACTGCTTAATGTCAAGTTTTAAACGTGTTTTTTGCATCTTCGTCTGACTGCCCATAACGTCAAGTAACAATATAAATGCAAGCAATTTGAATTAGGCGTACATACATAAACGTAACACATTGTATCGAAAAATAAAATTTTTAATCTTCATTCCCGATATATCCGATTTCGTAAACGTGCAGCCACTACTCGTTGCAATGTAGTTGAAAATCCATGCCCACGGGTACAAATATAGTACACTAAACAGTACTAACCTTTACCCGTCGATCTTCTGCGTTTCTTTTCAAAATCATGTGGGATTTCATAAAAGGGGTCCAACCCCCCAAAAGAAAACTGAGCGCCGATGATAAAGTTGCGCATAAGCGTAGGTATGATGCGTGTGAAAGGAAATGAGAATTTCAGCCGCAGTGGCTAAAGCAATTCTCATGGCTTGAATACAAAAGTTCATCTGCTGGCGTTGGCGGTGCCGCTGACCGGCGTGACGACGACGCTGACCAGTGTTGAAGGTGGGGAGAGTGACGGGATGGCGAAGAACACTGAGACTGAACTAAGCATGAGAGTATGAGAAAAGTATGAGTATGAGAAAGCAGGCAGTTTTGTCAGCTCCCCAGTATTTAAATTGGAGAGTATCAAAGCTCATAATAGTTCTGCAAGCCATATGAAATGGGCTTTAAGAAAGAAAGCAGAAATCAACCCAGAGTCAAGTGTTGCGGACAAGACGATAGACCAACTGGGAAAAGCGACATTTGACAAAATGTGTAAGTTTTTCAGGAACGCACATACCATTGCCAGACACTCAAGACCATATACAGACTTTGTGTGGATGTGTAAATTGGATGACATGAAAGGGGTACAGATTGGCAACACCTATATAAACGACAAGCAGTGTGCAATGTTTATCCATCACATTGCTCAGGCACAAAGGGATGAAATCAAAGAGATGGTTGCCGAGGCAAAGTTTGTGTCCCTCATCTGCGATGGTTCAACTGACAACAGCTACACTGAGGCCGAACTGGCATATGTTTGGTACTATTGGGGTGAAAATATTGCCAAGGGGGATGCCCAAGTGATAGAAGTGGCAATGTCAACTCTCTTCACAGATTACTTTGCTGGCCCCTTTGAATGTGGTAACTGGACCTGACGGCGCAAACACCATGTTGGGGAAAAACATTGCATTTGTGGCGAAACTGCGACAACAGCTAGACCGATCAGAACTTGTAGCTGTTCACTGCTCTGCACACAGAAATGAACTGGCTTACAAGGAAGCTGCTCGCGGGATACAGCTGTACAAGAAAGTTGATGCACTGCTCCTTTCTTTGTACTTCTTCTATTGGAACAGCCCCCTCAACAGGAGCAGCCTCAAACAAGCTTTTGATGCGCTCTGAGAGACCCACTGTATTCCGAGTAGAGTCAGCGGGACACATTGGGTTCCCCACGTATCGTTGCATCATCAATTATGAAGTTTATATTTATTTGTTCACTTTATGTTTAAGGAGCATTGCAGGTCAACATAATTTTTTTATAAAAAGGTCGCATTTTTACAATGTCCACCAAAAATGGGGACTAGTGATTTTTCATGAGGATGAGTAACATATTAAGGCTACTAGTCCCCCTGGCGAGTGGGTTAAACTTTTTAATTTTGACCCCTGGTAATAAGGTCTACGGACCCCACTTTCCAGTTAGAATATGATAGTCCTTTTGCCACTTTCAGGTGGGGAGCCCGCTGGCACCGGTAACCTACACGGCTGATTCGGGCTTTACGGACCATGTGAGTGAAAACACTTTATGGTTGAAAACACTTCACCGGTTGCGAAAACGGTTGGTTCAGCCCATGGGCCGAACCCAGCGTTATGGGCCAAAACATCCGAATCCCAAATTATCTAGATTGTGTAACTGCTAACAGCATATGTTTAAAAACAAAGTTGGCAGATATCTCAGACTCAGGACTCAAGGGTGGATTACAGTCATAGATAAAAAATGTTGGACTCGAGATAAAGCCATGCAGTAGTTTCCTTGTCCACTTGCCATCTGGGCCTTTGCCTTAGTGCTTGGATGGCAATCTTGTTAAATCTTTTTAAAAGTTGGGTATACCAAAACTTTGGTATAAAGCTGAGGAATAACGTGTGGAGCGAACACTTTTCCACTTCTAAATCAACTTTTATTTTACTAATATCGACCTCAAGTCTCAAGTGGTTACACTCCAAACAGCCCAATCTTGGGCTAACGCAGGAGTTTGTGGTGGTCTGTGCGTATGCGCTGTGACTAGTACATACAACTAAAAGGCTAGTATCTTTAATGTTGGTGAAAGGGTTTTTTAATTGATATTTTTATATATTTTCTGTATAGAATGTCAGTTGAACATTTTTAAAAGGTTGGTTAGGTGTATGGAAACCGTCACTGTCTGGCCTCATGCACACATAGACAGTCTCCACACCCACACCATGGAATAAATTTATGCTGCTGTGTTTTAAAGGCAGTTTAGGTGAGGAGGTGTGGTGAAAGGGAGTTCCATGATAGCTTCTTGAAACAACTTGGGGTTTTCATGTTAGTAATTTTTGGTGGGATCATATTCCATATGCGAATTGCTCGGGGATAAAATGAAAAGACCATTGCATTTATACGACATCTGAAGGCTACGTATTATCTAGGCAAAGTCAATCGCCCTACAATGTTTTTCTATCTGGCTGTTGCTACTAGTACCAGAGACGAAGAGCGGGGCGAAAAATTTTGCCTACATATTGTCCACGTGTTCGAGAGCAGGTTTGTAGGCCTGGAGGGGGGGTCACCGGGGGTGATCTCAATAATGTTATTTAGAATTTTGTAGAAGTTTGTAGCTTGTTTAATAATACGTCTTCGTTCAAGGGTTGGCCATCCATGATCCAAGGGCAGTAATTAGATCTGTTGGATTTGTGTTCCGTATTCATTTTTAGGCCGCGCGCGATGGCATACCGGTTAGAAGGCCGGACTCTTAATATAGAGAACCCGGTTTCAAATCCCACTGCGGTCGCTTCGAACCTTTGGCAAGTTTGTATAAATGAGTAGCTGGCAATACAGACAGTGGTGGAAATGTGAACGAATAGTCTTCGCGCAATTGCAAAGGAGGTGAATGCTTCCTAGAGCGAGAAATAAGTCAGAGAATTACAGACCAGTGAGTTTAACGTCAGTGATTTGTAAATTATTAGAAAGGTTAATTAAAGACCATATGGTGGACTTCCTCGTTAAGCATAAATTATTAAATTCATCTCAACATGGATTCCTTAAAGCGAGGTCATGCTTAACAAATATGTTATGTTTTTTGGAAGAAATCACTAAGTGGATAGACGTGGGATCGCCAGTAGATATTATCTACTTAGATTTTCAGAAAGCTTTTGACAAAGTGCCACATCAAAGATTACTACTTAAACTAAAAGCCCATGGTATCGGGGATAGCATAACTGACTGGATAGAACAATGGCTGACTGACAGAAGACAACGAGTTGTAGTAGATGGAGAAGTTTCAAATTGGAAATCGGTTTTGAGTGGGGTACCTCAAGGATCAGTATTAGGACCTATATTATTCTTAATTTATATCAATGACATGGACGACAGTATAACAAGTAACGTACTGAAATTTGCGGATGACACAAAACTGTTTAGAAAGGTTAATACTGATGGTGATAAACAACATTTACAAAACGATCTAGACAGATTAGTGAAATGGTCTGAGAAATGGCAGATGTTGTTCAATTTTGGGAAATGTAAATGCCTACATACAGGACATAGGAACTTGAATGTAAACTATAAAATGGGAGATACTGTTCTGGGTACTACTGTAAAAGAAAAGGACTTAGGAGTTACAATAAGCGCTGATATGAAAGTTTCAGAGCAGTGTGGTATTGCAGCTTCAAAGGGTAATCAAATTCTTGGATTGATCAGAAGAAACATAACATACAAGGGAAAAAAGTTAATTATACCTCTTTATAAAGCAATAGTTAGACCTCATTTAGAATACTGTATACAAGCATGGAGACCATATCGTAAGAAGGATATAGATACGCTTGAACGCATACAAAGGAGAGCAACTAAAATGATTCCAGAACTGAGAGACCTTAGTTATGAAGAACGCCTGAAAGAATGTGGTTTAACAACTCTAGAGACAAGGAGGTTAAGAGGAGATCAGATTGAAGTTTTTAAGATATTGAATGGGTATGAAAATATTGATAGAAATATGTTTTTCTCACTCAAGAAGGATAGCAGAACTAGAGGACATGAGGTAAAATTAGTAAAGGATCAATGTAGATTGGACATCAGGAAGTACTCGTTCTCACAGGAGGACAATAAATGAATGGAACAAATTGTCTACAGATTGTGTAACTGCTAGCAGCGTGAATATGTTTAAAAACAAGGTTGACACATATCTCGGGAGGGCGGGCTATAAGTAGATGAACATTGTTGGACTCTCGATAAGCCAATGGCTTCCTTGTCCACTTGCCATCTGGGCCTTTGGCTTGGATGGCAAATCTTGTTAAATCTTGTTAAATCTAGAGTCAGAGAAGTTGAGATGGCCTTGGAATGAACTGCCAGGGCAGGGGGTGAAGTGTAAAGCGCTTTGTCTTTGAGCGGTCCTATGCCTATACGGACTGCATGGATACCGCGCTGTATTATATAAGAACATACCTTTTACTCTCCCTTTCAGCGTTTCAACGAATGAACACGCACAAATTCCTGTGAATTGATTTGATATTCAACCTACCTGCTACCTCTCACGAATTATTACCCTATTCCAAAACGAAACCAAAGGGAGACTAGTATTTTGATCCATTCGCCAGGGGGCGCTGCAAACAAAAGTTTAACAGGTTCGTGTTCTTTTCTTTTTTCTTTTTTTGACGCAATTGTCAGGTCTTTATTTCAACAATAACAACAACAACAACACAAAAGATAACCAAACATAAAATATAAACCACAGTCTTGGTGTTGACAATGGCAGAAATAAGTGGTTCACTTATATACACTTGCCCAATTGCCATAAATATAACAAGGAATACATAATTACAGCATGAAACATGCATGATTACAATATAAATATTTATATTTCAGTATGAATGATGAAATATTTGTTTCTGTTCAAGAATAACAACACGTAAAGACCAGCATAAACAAAGTAATTTTTTTAACTACAACAAATCAATATTTATACAGTTGTTATATGTTTATACTACATAACTAACCAAAATGTTAGCAGTGTATTTTTTTAAACAATGAACGTTTCTACAACATATTAAAGAGCTGTCAAGTAAGTTCCATAGTATATACACCTTTAACTAAAACACACATTCTCTTTAAATTGGTATGAGGGTAAGTGTGTTTAAAAGTGGGACTTTGTCTGGTTACATAGACGGATTTGTACAAAGAAAACACCTTTTGTATATTCACTGGTAGCAGATTGTTATTTGCCTTGTAAATAATAAGTGCAGTTCGTAATTCCACAATATCTGGTAATTTCTTTTCTTTTTTATTCAAGGTGAAAAAGTAATGATTCTCGCAAATCCGGGATTCACCATGATTCACGGAAAAAACATTGCATGCCTTTCATTGATCATTTATTAACATTGCTATAGACAATACTTTGACTTGGCTAGCTCTGGCTAGTAACGTACATCACTCCTAAAAATGACCCACGTCCGACGGTGTCAATAATTTATTGCAATTTGGGCCGCTAGATGGCGCCGCCCGTGCAGTGATAAATTTCTACTACATAAATAATGACTTAACACTCATTTTTAATATTGACCTTTTGGCCGTTTGGACGGCCCGCTCGGCTTCTCTATAGACTTTCGGCATGTGCGGGCTTGACGTCACATGTGCAAACCCGTACTTCTCTACAAATGACTGGAAATATGACGGTGAGAATTGAGGACCATTGTTTGATACCAGCTCAATTGGAATGCCAAATCGGGCGAACGTATAGTCAACTTCGCTGTGCATGCT
Organism: Lamellibrachia columna; assembly: GCA_963662155.1. Taxonomy (NCBI): domain Eukaryota; kingdom Metazoa; phylum Annelida; class Polychaeta; order Sabellida; family Siboglinidae; genus Lamellibrachia; species Lamellibrachia columna. The sequence goes on from OY759274.1 coordinate 24,313,507, forward strand.
GCAGATGTAATTCTACTGACTTGCAGAACCTTAATCCACCTGGAGTAGTAGTCTACTATCAGTAGTCCTGTGAGTAGAGGAGTTGTCACCAGTGGCTCCCTCTGTTGATTGGCTTTGGAGACTTGTCAGTGCTCGCAGGTGTATGTGCTCGACTCTGGCTAGTTCCAGACACTTCATAATCCCCTGATGGCCTGTATGAATCTTGTGCAATATGTCTGGTCTCAAGGCAGTAGGGACGACGATTCTGTCGGCGTATGTCAGCAGACTATTGCTGACAAAAAGGAGGCTTAGGACATTGAAGAACTCTCTCAGGTTTTCCGCTACACCCTTCTCTTAACTCGGCCACCCAGTCAACGTGTGGATAATAGCTGGCTGGAGAGTTGCGTTATCCCTCGTGCAGGATCGCTATTCGGTCGTCCTCTGAGGTGACATTGAAAGGCTTGACTCCACCATTTGAACATGGAGTTCTACGTCTTCTGCGACTGATGATGATGGAATGATCTCAACATGGCTTCTCGATAGATCATCAGCAACTATTAGGTCTTTCCCCGGGGAATATTCAGCTTTAGTCCCATAACCCATCAGTCGCATTAGTAGTCGATGGCGTGTTCGGTGGTCTCGACAATGTTCACGACAGTCTCTATGCGAAGGTCGTGTTCCTCCCTGTTTTTTCCAAAGACTAGGACATCGTCCATGTAGCAGAACACACATCCTACCCCTTCGAATAACTGCGACATCTTCCGCATGAACATTTCTGGCGCTGACGTGATACCGAATGGCAGCCGGTGGAATCAATAGCGGCCAAACAGTGCGATGAAAGTCGTTAGTTCGTGACTGTCATTATGTAGTGGTATTTGATATAAACCACTGGTGGCGTCGATACTGGTGAAGAATGTCGCATCGGTCAGCTTTGAAGTGATATCATCTATTGTCGGCAAGATGAAATTCTCTCGTTTCACCTCTTGGTTGAGCTTCTTTAGATCAACGCAAATGCGGACTTTTCCTGATATGTTACATAACTGGGACAATTGGTGCACACCAGGACGTTGGCATTGTGATGGGCTCGATAACCCCTGCTGCTTGGAGACAATTTAGGTCCTCCTTTACCTTCTGTTGGAGAGGTATGGGCACGCGCCTGGCTATGCTCAGGGCATACGACTCAGCTCCATCCAGCAGCACGATCTTTACGGGCTCAAACTTGAGGCATCTCATGTCACCGAATACCTCAAACTCGTCAACTTTGAGAATGAGGTCCATGCGGCTGGCGAAGCTGCGACTCAGAAGGTTATTTACCCGTGCATCGACGACGACAATACGGAGGTGGAATGACTGGCCTTTAACTTCAGTGTATCCTACAAATTGTCCCTTCCACTGAAGTGGTCCGCCCATGCAGTGTAGTGATGTCGTTACCGGTTTCAGCTTGGGTCTCGGCCTCTGGGTATTTCGAGTCTTCTCCAAGATGACAGACGTGTCAGCTTTTGAAACTAAGTTTCCTCCCGGAGACTGGCGTTGTCCCCCCCCCCCCAGCTGGATCACCGTCCGCACATTCTACCGATCATAGAAAGTGGTGCTCGGAAGACTTGTGTGGCGCCGTTGTACTGATTTCCTGGAGGCGTTTCGCCCGACATTCGTTCTTGTGACATTTCAATGGCTGGGCATGCATCCTCTCTCGCTGGGCGGTGTGTGTATGTTTACACTTTTCTTTCTCCTGAGGAGGCTTCATCCACGGTGTAGCCGAATGGGTGAGTGCTTTGACTCTTCACCAGCTCCCAATGTCTTGCAGCGTTAGCGGCTTTCTCGAGGGACAAGTCATCTTGTTCTACCTGCAGTTTCTGTGTGAAAGTTCTTTGTCGAGCATTCGTGCTATCAGCCGGTCCCTGATATTTTCGTTCTCATCTGATCCAAAGTTGCAATACGTTGCCAGATCGTGTAGACTTCGGAGGAAGAACTCCACTGACTCTCCTGGCTTCTGGTTCCTTTGATGAAACTTCGTCCGCTCGTGAATGACATTCCTCTTGGACACGAAGTATCCGTCAAACTTCCCCCAACACAGTGTCAAAGTCATCCGTTGGGTCTACCCGTTCGACAGCGGGGCCAATGTGAATGATTAAAAAAAATTGGTTAGCTTCCCTGCCCATGGCATTGACCAGGGAGCTGACTTGAATTATTCCCTCTCGTCAGCATGCTGTCCATCTCCCTCTCGCCCGTCAGCATGCTGTCCATCTCCTTCTCGCCCGTCAGCATGCTGTCCATCTCCCTCTCGCCCGTCAGCATGCTGTCCATCTCCCTCTCGCCCGTCAGCATGCTGTCCATCTCCCTCTCGCCCGTCAGCATGCTGTCCATCTCCCTCTCGCCCGTCAGCATGCTGTCCATCTCCCTCTCGCCCGTCAGCATGCTGTCCATCTCCCTCTCGCCCGTCAGCATGTTACCTTTCCCTCCTGTCTCAAGGTTACCTTGGTTATCATGACGCCTTCGTTCCGGTCGCGTTCCCTCTCGTCTCCTTCTCTCCCGTATCCTCCCCTCCCGTCAACATCCCTCTTTTCTCCTTCGATCCCGTATCCTTCGCTCCTGCCGCCTTCCCTTTCGTCGCCTTCCCTATCGTCTCCTTCCGTCCCGTCTCTTACGTCCTGTCTCCTTCCACCCTGTCACATTACCTCCTCTCAGCCTCCTCCCAGGCTAAGGCGAGTTCTCCCTAGCATCTCCCTATCTCCTCTTCCCTTCCCACCAACACCAACACGAGCTGCCTCAGCTAATCCATCTCCACCTATAGTCCCTTCATCTTCGCACATCCCCTACACTCAAACCTAAAACTATCCGCCTGAGCCTCAGCCCAGGACTTCTGACACCCGGACTTGACGAAGTCCACCAAGTTGCTACAAATCTCGCATACCAATTGCGTGGTGGCATTAACCTGCCTTCTGTACGGAACAAGTGACTAGCGACATACATGTTCACGCATGTGTGGAGGTTGCTCTTTACCCTTAGCCTCGATTATCTACGCCTAAGCTCTGTGATATGCCGCCACCGTTTGCGTCTCTCGCCAGTAGCTCTCACTGGTAGATAAATAATGATTTGTCACTTCTCACAAAACGTCCGCAAACTATCATCTAGGCAATTAAAGGCACCGCAACATTCTAGGTCGATGCGAGCACTAGCGAATCTTCTTTACCTTTTATATTGTCGCTAGGTAAGTGAGGATTGCATGTGATGTGTGGATGTTTTCGAACACTTGTGCATCGGAAAAGTGAGTACGGTTAACAATTTTGTGTACTACAGTACTGCATTATACCTTTCTATTGATGCAAATGAGTGGACGCTGACTACTCTACACAGTGGCTATAATTTTGTAGAGTGCTTAACATTTTAAAATCAGTCATCGGACTGGGACGAAATTGGTGATTTATTGAGAAAAAAAACGAGGTGTGTATTTTTCACACAGGAGATCACGTAATCAATGCTTAATGCACTGTGAAAGTTTAAATAAAGAAAACCGTCTCACATTTTCCGAAGGGGCTTGGAAACATTATAATGGCCTCATAATATATCTTCAGATATTAGTTAATTTTTTATTTCTTATATAACACTCACATATTAAAATACAACAGAATTTTAACATTGTGTTCTCCATATGATTGCAAAAAAAGGCTCTGCACATTTGTCATTGCAGTCGATTTTCTTCGAATATGAAAAGTACTTGGCTATCCGTAGTCCTAGCTATCCAATGGGAAATTTGTTCGTACCTCTTGAGAGACCAGTTAAGAGGAACTGTGGACGACATGGGACTGTTTCGCCGCATGGCTGCGAAAAGTCAACAAACAGATGAATCTGTAGAATAGGCAAATTCTGCTCTTTTTGGACAACTGCGGCGCATATCCTCAATTATCCATTCATGCCGCGTCTAACGACACGAACTGAAGCTGCGGCCAGTGGATGACCGCACCGGTCAGAAAGTTAAGATAGTGTACCGGAATAAATTACTGCGACATATCCTCTTCTTGGTAGACGAAGCCACAACTGCATCCGACATAGTTAAACAGGTAGACTAGTTATCAAAACTTGATGGTATATGGTACGTTCTCATATAGCGATGGGTGTGTGAATTAAGAGTCTTGGCGCAGTAAATGCAGTGTGGCTGAATGCTTCCCATAGAAGTCGATATATAGTCTTATATAGCGATATATAGTCTTATATAGCGCAGTATCCAGTCTTCTGGACTGTTCAAAGCGCTTTACACTTCACCCCCAGACAGACCTGTTTATTTCAACGCCATCTCGACTTCTCTGGGAAGCATTCAGCCACACTGCAATTACTGCGCGAAGACTCTTAATTCACACACCCATCGCTGTCGATAGCCAAGTACTCATGTATACAGCTGAGTGAACTGTGGCAACGTGGGTGAACGAAATTGCAACATTATCGAAACGGCAAAAAGAGGATTCGAACCCGGGTTCTCTCGATTGAGAGCCCGACGTCCTAACCGCTACGGCACCGCGCCACACATCTTATGAATGAATACTGATTAGCATACACTACTTTGAAAACGTGTGTTGGTGCAAGATGTCATACCTTGTAAAAAAAATGTGACGTAACTTTTCTTCATGTTATCAATTATCGAGGTATTGCAGGATGTCACTCAGTTCATTATCACAAGAAAGCACTGACCTGCAGCAGACTGATGTTTCGCTGGTGCTGTTTATTGATGAAGGTGCAGATCAATGAATAATTAATTATGTTGACAAGAGGATAGATGTCTCACACATTATTTTACTTCCAACATCAAATGATACATCTGCTTGAGATCGTAGTCATCACAAATGGTTTGCACATTTGTAAAAGAGAACTAAAATTTATATTTTATTGATTAAATATATACGGATATTAAAATTAGTTGTTTAATACACAAAATACGCTGTCACGGGGGCAAATGCTAACAAAACGGATTTAGCAGTGTGTTTCGACATACCTATCGTAAAACAATTGTTAGTAAACAACAATTGCTAGTAAACGGTAACCCGTGAAACACAACTCCTACAATTAATAACGTCCTTGTCTTTGAAATGTAGGTTTTGACATACATTATAGCGCCATCGTTCAATTTAGTCTTTAGAAACTCGTGAAAGACCCAGCATCTCATAGCTCTTGCCGCAGACTGCTCGTTTATTAAAAGGTTAATTTAATACATGCAACATGCATAATATATATTTAATAATAATAATAATATATATTTAATAATAATATATATTTAATACATGCAACTTGCATAATATATTCCACTGATACCTCCCTGGACAATGCTTTCGAATACTGTACCCCTTGAATGTATGTGTATCTAAATTGATGGCGCCATAATGACAATGGAGTTCAGTAGTTGCGGATTATTTTTATAAGTTTTCTTTGAATGTCCCACTCGTACTGTTTATGAGGGTCTGAATAGAGTTTAGCTCGCCGTTTTTACTTATACTATGCATAGCAAAACAGCTTCTTGATACGTCTGTCGCCATGTTATTTGATATTACCGTTCATTTTTCATAATGTTTTACGACTTGTCAGAACTTTTCGCCGGTTCCATTTGTCACCAAAGCATTCTGCCGGGTGGACATAGGTAAGGTAATTATTTTGCCTGTCCGGAGACACATTCTATGAATATGTAATCGTCAGCATTGTGAGACGTCGGATAAAAAACATAAGGATCGTGTGGTAACATTAATGCGCCTGTCTGGTTAACTTTTTCACAGCACTATTGAATTCAGTAAAGTGGTTGACGTCTCTCTCCAGTAGCTACCGTGCAGCGTATGTATGCGTCATTGAGGCGTTGTTACAGAGATTATTGCCTTGGCTGAAGGCCAGATGGAAAGCGTGATACCTTGCATGGAGGATTGTTCGGGAATGTGCTGCTGAGATTACGTAAGGTAAGCAGATCTAGTTGAAACTGGAATCATGAAGATATTTCGCTATTCGCTGTTTATTTGCAAAACTCGTTAAATTATCCACTCTGATAATATATTCCACTGATACTCCCTGGACAATGCTTTCGAATACTGTACCCCTTGAATGTATGTGTATCTAAATTATATTGGGCAAAAAGGGTGTATATCCCTTTCAAGTAAGTTTATCAAACGTTTTTGTGATTGTTTATTCTTTATCAGTTTGATGTTGTGTAGTTGTTGATATGCTATATAAAATAAATATTTCAAATTAATATTTCATAAAAAAAATTGCGCTTGTCTCTTTTATTAAATTTTTTCACTCCAAAAATATGCTCAAAATGACGTCTGAATTAAGGACGCACATTCCTTAGACACACATTGCCCGGGGTATCGGGTGAATATGGGGCTGACATTGGCCGTGTTACTGGTAGAAGGTAGTGGGCTAGGACGTACCTTCAGATATTTAAACTTTATGCATGTGATCAAATTACCTAGCAAATACCAGTCAAAATGGAGAACTCTTTATATTTAAAATGAAGTACACTTTTAGCCAACGGTAATTAATCTACCTTTAGGCAGGAACGGATTTAAGGGATCCCTAAATTGGTCAATGTTCCTTTTCGGAATTTAGTTAATATAATGTATTTGTCGTTAACTGTGGATTTTGACTTATATCCGCCGCTCGTGTCAGGTTACCATCTATGTCAGTCAGTCTTCTTTAAAAATAGCAGTGACATTTGTTTTTAACTTTACTTAGCAAAGATACGAAGGCGCGGATTCAAATTGTGCTCTTCCTCCTTGTTCGCTGCTGTACGGGGTGAGGGTCAGGTAAAGTATTGTCGAGCCACTCTGTCAAATTCAGCCACTTTTATTGCGTATAGACAGGACAGGAAACAAAATACAATAATTTTATTTTCGTCAGACGCCTGAACCAATGAATGAATGGTACATCCGTAGTTCATTTAGCCGATCGCGAAACAGGTTCGTTGATGTTCAAATCTGTAATGCGTGAGTTTAGGAATTTTAAGTAATACGCTCACTTTATTTACTAAAAGAGAGCGTATCTTTGCTAAAACCATCGAAAGAATCGGTGATTGGTAGATTGGGTAACTTGCGGAAGTGTGAATATATTTATGTTAGAGCCGGGCCACTTTTGATCCTTTTCGCAGAATGTTGATCGGTTCCGGTCAAAAATAATGAAATAGTTTTAACAAGATTTAACAAGATTGCCATTCCAGGCAAAGGTCCAGACGGCAAATGGACAAGGAAGCTATTGGCCAACATTTTTCTTTTATGAGTAACCCGCCCTCCTGAGATATGTGTCAACCTTGCTTTTAAACATATTCACACTGCTAGCGTGAATTTTGTGCAATCATTGTCAACGAAACTAAACAACAAATGTGTATCAACGAGCAAGAAATAGTTAGAAACGAAACGAGCGACAACAATCGAGTTTAGGAGGAACCTTTAAGCGGCGTCCATTGCACTACCGTTTTCGTTACCGTCATTGAGGCAATGACGTCAGACAATGACGTCGGACAATGACGTCGGAAAATGACGTCGGACAATGGCTGCCAATTGTAACATTTCTGTTGCTTGATGGGTAACTGTCTAAACTGCTGATCACAACTAAACTGGGAGGTAGGTAATTAGTTTAGAGAGTCCACAACAGTTTTTTCCATATCCGTGTGTGGGATATTTTATTTCCCCTAGCACATACACCAGATAGAACAGCCTTTAACGTGTCCATTGAGAGACACTGGCAAAGTGGGGTGAACGAAGTTGCTCAAGTTCCGAAACGACAGCAGGAGGTTTTGATCCCCCCCCCCCCTCCCCCGGTCCCCTCGATTGAAAGTCCGACGCTCTACCACACGACCACCGCGCCCCGGGTGGCTCAATTCGACCATGTGTGCTTTGTTTTTCACCTGGTTCCAGTCCAAAATACTTGGCTACCTGCAATAAAAACATAATGATTCGGTCGTCAATTAATATATATATATATGATTGTTTAATAGCTTTTGTAGATTCGACTATTGTAGATTCGACGGAAAGATGGGGGCGGTACACTTGGACCCGGAGAGGGAACAGCTACTGCCGAACCTCTGGACATTCTCGTGGCTGGCGGCTGGCCTGCTGTTGGTCGGTGTCTCAGGCAACGTCTACCTGGTCTGGGTGACGACCCGTCGTCGATTCACAGTCCGCTGGGAGACGTTCCGCCTCATCCTGCGCTACTCGAGTGTCGTCGACTTGTCCATGTGCGCCGTCCTCGCCTCGGTCGTTACGTGGCTGTACGTGGTAACCTACACCGGAAATGACGTAAAGTTGACGCTGAAATGCCCACTATACGATCGACAGGGTTTGCTGTGGAGCGGCGCGATTCTCGTCGGCAACGGCGTTGTCGTCGCCGCTCGTCAGGCGGTCACGTTGCTCGCGTTTGACAGCGAGGTGGCGCTGATGAACCGGAACCGGATGCGCACGGCGAGACTGTTGCGAGACGTCGCCGTCGTCGGCGTTATCTATTTCGGCGCGTTGGAACTGTGCACGAGATTCGCGCATGTCGTTGATAGGTCGTTGTGTTACGTCGTCGGTGCGATGTCGTTCCGCGCCTTCCATCTGTTCATAGTGCCCATCGCCGTCACTGTTATCATCGGGATCGTGGTCGTCACGCGCCCGGTCGCTGAGCGTCAGCCACCAGGAGACCTGTTGTCCGACGAGGCAACGCTCACCGAATCATCGAAGGCGCCGGAAGTTGACAGTGCTCTGGAGGAAGTGAGCCACTCCAGGTGGAATCGTCTCGTCATCGTCGCGCATGTCGCACTTGTCACGTGGTTCACCATGATGGCAGCCATGGCCGCGGCCGGAGTGTTGACGGAGCCGGTCAGTGCCGACACGCTCTTTGTGCTGATCAGCTGCACGTCTCTGACCAGCGCATGGAGTGTCTTCGCCGTCATCAGATACTGGACGTAGCTGCGACCACGATCTACTCCCGGCAGATAAACACTCAACGTGCCTCACACACTTAAAATGAATATAAAAATGTTTTTTTAGTTAACCGATACGCCGCTATTCGGGTGTTTCGTATAATTAAAAAGCCCAATTATCTGAATTTTTGGTTCTCAAAGTACATATAATTTAACCATGTCATACTCCATATTTTAATCTATTACCGTCAGAAATTTTATAAATCGGGAAATTGACGGATCATTAAATCATCTGATAAACAAACGTTACATTTCACTTTCAAGACCCGTAAAACAGTCGTCCTGTTAACCAATAAAAATCGGTGACAATTCCGTTTAAAACTCTTTCCTCGACTGATTTAGCCCATCGTGATTGATGGTGTCCAAATAAGTCTGGGGCATAGAATCAGCCGGCGAGATTGTTTGACACTCTGGACGACTGCGTCTGAAAGAAAGGGTTATGTTCGAGGGATTTTGTGCGAAGGGGTTATGTCCGAAATTATCTGAATTTTTGGTTCTCAAAGTACATATAATTTAACAATGTCATACTTCATATTTTAATCTATTACCATCAGAAATCGTATAAATCGGGAAATGAATAGATCAATCAATCATAAAAATTATGATTAAAAAAACGTTACATTTCCCTTTCAAGTCCCGTAAAACAGTCGTTCCCTTAAAAGTCCCTCCTGAATTCGATTTTTTTGCTCGTCTCATTTCAAGTTAATTTTGTGAAAATTAAAATATGTCTAGTATCTAATACGACATGCTAACTCGTGTGTGCAGCTTCTGTATGTAGTTGTTGTGAAATCGTCAGACAAACTATTAAATTATTTAATTCTGCATGCAAAATATGTATTGAAGTGAAAATTTAAACGCTGAAAACTCACGAATTTCGCACTTGGTGAAATTTTCAAACTTTGTCGTGATCGGCGAGAGGACGGAAGTCACGCCTGTGGTCAGCTTTGGCCCCATAAAGTGTTTACTGTTTTGGATATCCACTGTTTTGAACCTTACCAGATCTAACCACTATAGACCATTATTTCAATGATTTGAACAATAATACGCACCTTTTAATTAATCCGACTTAAACTATTCACACACTACATATTAGGACACCAACGAACCGGTTTCGCGATAGGCTAAAATCATCAAAGGATGCTTTCGGTGCATATTCCTTTTAAAAGTCTATCTTTAATTGATTTAGCCCATCGCGAATGATGGTGTCCAAACTAAGACTACAGTGGTGTAGGTCCTGTAAAAAGTTTAGATAATATCCGCATTTGGTTCAAAAAAGTTCGTACTTTTGTTCACATCGTCGAAAGAATGGACTTCGGTCGTTAGATCTGATAACTTCCCAAGTCAGTACGGAGCCGACCTTTACCATTCAATGTACTCGTCGGTCACGTGTGTTTTGCGGGAGCACATGAAACAAACAGTGAAACACGTGTAGAGGTGTGTAATCGTGTCGTGCAGTCACGTCAATATCCGGCTGTATTTCCAGTCACCACAGTTGATGTTTGGTCACTGGCGTAATAAAAAATCGCAAGCCACGTGACCTGGATGTTTCTCGGTATACGCATACATTGTGACGTTTTAGACACGTAGATTAATTATTTGTTTTTTAAGATCATCGTTTTGCCAACTCTGATAGCGTTGTTGTTGAATGTTGTGGTCGGCTAACGGAACGTATGTGCATTTGTAGAGCTGTGGCATAGTGACACCCCCCTCCCGCCCCGTAGTGACCCCCCCAGACTCCACGCAGGAGGCGGTGACGGGTCAAGGAGAAAGAAAGGAGGCGGGCGTTGTGTTGTAGAACTTGTATGCGGTGTTGGCTGCACGATATATATATATATATATATATATATATATATATATATATATATATTATATATACATATATATATATATATACATATATACATATATATATATATATATATATATATATATATATATATATATATATATATATATATATATATATATATATATATATATATATACATATATACATGTATATATGTATATATGTATATATATATATATATATATATATATATATATATATATATATATATATATATATATATATATATATATATATATATATATATGTATATATATATATATATATACAAATATAGGCCAAACAATATGTCGTTCGTCGTCGGTGCATTTGCCGACCATCCATATCGTGGCCGTGTTAACGTTTTACATGATTGTAAGAAAATGGACAGAAATATTTTAAATGGATACGACGGAATTTCTGACAGCTTTACATTATTGGCGGACATGTATGTTAATAACTTGACGGACCTGCTGTTGCTGTTGATGATGATGTTGCTAGGTAAAGCGCCACGTGATGGATCTGACAATATCTTGGTGGCTTCTTGGAACCCAACTCTCGAAATTGCGACGTAATTGTGGCAAATACAGTAGCGTAACTTAATGTAACTCGGAACAATCATAGAAAAGACGTCGCACGTAACTGTTCGCGGTGCGTTGCGAACGGTTATACGTAATCAATACAAAGGGTAATTCGATTGTTCGTACAAAGAGAAATAGTTAGATAAATTTCGAAAATTGACGGGATCAATACAAACATAACACACATACAAACATAACACACATACATACAAACATAACACACGTACAAACATAACACACATACATACAAACATAACACACGTACAAACATAACACACATACAAACATAACACACATACATACAAACATAACACACGTACAAACATAACACACATACATACAAACATAACACACGTACAAACATAACACACATACAAACATAACACACATAAAAACATAACACACATACAAACATAACACACATACATACAAACATAACACACATACAAACATAACACACATACAAACATAACACACATAAAAAACATAACGCACATACAAACATGACACACATACAAAAGTACACTTGCTGTATTATAATAAGATAGCCTACGCATCGTCCCAAAATATTGAATCCTACGGCTCGTTTTCTTGATGACAGACGTACCAATTTCGTAAAAATTAATGTAGGCCTACATTGAAATATAAGGGTATGACAAAAAGAATGTAACTCTTACGGAGTCGAACCGACGACCAAAAGATTAACATTTCACGCATGGACCGTACACGTAGTACCAGTTCGGCTATCGGACTGAATACCCGTATCCTATTAACCCGGGTCATCTTATACACATTCAACCTATATAATTGAGACAAACACTTGTTATTGTGATTTCCGGTATTTCTTCCCTTATTTTTCTACTAATTCATAAAAAATACTGCAATTTGAAATGAACGCACAAATCAGTTATACGTCATTGTCATAACTGAGATATACTACTAAAAACATTAATATTTTGGTTGTGCTGATGAACATTTGAGTATGCAAGTTAGTCTTAAGACAGGCTCGTGTATGTGTTTTTGATGTACATAATTGTTAATTTAAGGTGTTAATTTAAAATTAATATGAACACATTGTATGGAAAATACTTAATCCTAACAAGGAGCAATCCATTTACGTCACAAATCATTAAAAACAAATCATATTGGTGGATGTGTTACTTTTTCATTGGACATAGTTAGGGGAGACACGTTGCACCACATTGGACGTAGTTAGGGGAGACACGTTGCACCACATTGGACGTAGTTAGGGGAGACACGTTGCACAACATTGGACGTAGTAAGGGGAGACACGTTGCACCACATTGGACGTAGTTAGGGGAGACACGTTGCACCACATTGGACGTAGTTAGGGGAGACACGTTGCACCACATTGGACGTAGTTAGGGGAGACACGTTGCACCACATTGGACGTAGTTAGGGTTGACACGTTGCACCACATTGGACGTAATTAGGGGAGACACGTTGCACCACATTGGACGTAGTTAGGGGAGACACGTTGCACCACATTGGACGTAGTTAGGGGAGACACGTTGCACCACATTGGACGTAGTTAGGGGAGACACGTTGCACCACATTGGACGTAGTTAGGGGAGACACGTTGCACCACATTGGACGTAGTTAGGGGAGACACGTTGCACCACATTGGACGTAGTTAGGGGAGACACGTTGCACCACATTGGACGTAGTTAGGGGAGACACGTTGCACCACATTGGACGTAGTTAGGGGAGACACGTTGCACCACATTGGACGTAGTTAGGGGAGACACGTTGCACCACATTGGACGTAGTTAGGGGAGACACGTTGCACCACATTGGACGTAGTTAGGGGAGACACGTTGCACCACATTGGACGTAGTTAGGGGAGACACGTTGCACCACATTGGACGTAGTTAGGGGAGACACGTTGCACCACATTGGACGTAGTTAGGGGAGACACGTTGCACCACATTGGACGTAGTTAGGGGAGACACGTTGCACCACATTGGACGTAGTTAGGGGAGACACGTTGCACCACATTGGACGTAGTTAGGGGAGACACGTTGCACCACATTGGACGTAGTTAGGGGAGACACGTTGCACCACATTGCATCAAGAAAACCAAAATATTCTAGTACTTTAAAAGATTGCTAACGAGTTGTTTACCTCTAGGGTGGGTCACTTTTCCATAACGGAAACCTTACAGTAAAGTGACCCGGGGTTCAATATACTATATAGTATGTTGACCTCTTTACCCCAAATTAAAATAACAAATGACACCGACGCTGTTTCAGGAATCCAGGATATAACCCCCACCGGACAAAATTCCTCGGAACTACCCCCCTCCCACCCCCCCCCCCCACCCCCGTAGAAAACACCCTCTGGACATAACCGCGCTGTTTCAGATACGGTCGTCCAGAGTGTCAAACAATCTCGCCGGCTGATTCTATGCCCCAGACTTTTTTGGACACCATCAATCACGATGGGCTAAATAAGTCGAGGAAAGAGTTTTAAACGGAATTGTCACCGATTTTTATTGGTTAACAGGACGACTGTTTTACGGGACTTGAAAGTGAAATGTAACGTTTGTTTATCAGATGATTTAATGATCCGTCAATTTCCCGATTTATACAATTTCTGACGGTAATAGATTAAAACATGAAGTATGACATTGTTAAATTATATGTACTTTGAGAACCAAAAATTCAGACAATTGGGCTTTTTAATTATACGAAACACCCGACTAGCGGCGTATCGGTTAACTAATAAAAAAAATTATATTCATTTTAAGTGTGTGAGGCACGTTGAGTGTTTATCTGCCGGGAGTAGATCGTGGTCGCAGCTATGTCCAGTATCTGATGACGGCGAAGACGCTCCATGCGCTGGTCAGAGACGTGCAGCTGGTCAACACAAAGAGCGTGTCGGCACTGACCGGCTCCGTCAACACTCCGGCCGCGGCCATGGCTGCCATCATGGTGAACCACGTGACAAGTGCGACATGCGCGACGATGACGAGACGATTCCACCTGGAGTCGCTCACTTCCTCCGGGGCACGTTCGACTTCCGGCGCCTTCGATGATGGTTCGGTGAGCGTTGCCTTGTCGGACAACAGGTCTCCTGGTGGCTGACGCTCAGCGACCGGGCGCGTGACGACCACGATCCCGATGATAACAGTGACGACGATGGGCACTAGGAACAGATGGACGCCGCGGAACGACATCGCACCGACGACGTAACACAACGACCAACTTACGACAGGCGCGAATCTCTTGCACATTTCCGACGCGACGAAATACACAACGCCGACGACGGCGACGTCTCGCAGCAGTCTTGCCGTGCGCATCCGGTTCCGGTGCAGCAACGCCACCTCATCTTGAAATGCGAGCAATGTGACCGTCTGACGAGCGACGACGACAACACCGCTGGCGATGAGAATCGCGCCCCTCGACAGCAAACTCTCGCGATCGTGTAGTGTGCATTTTACGTGACTTCCGGTGTAGATTACCACGTACGGCCACATAAAGACCGAGGCGAGGACGGCGCACATGGACAAGTCGACGACACTCGAGTAGTGCAGGATAAGGCGCAACGTCTCCCAGCGGACGGTGAACCGACGACGGGTCGTCACCCAGACCAGGTAGACGTTGGCTGAGACACCGATCAACAGCAGGCCAGCCGTCAGCCACGAGGATGTCCGGACTCTCGACAGTAGTAGTTCTGACTCAGGGTCAAAGTGTACCGCCGCCATCTTTCCGTTGAACAGTCCCCGCTCGTCTACAACGGCCGGTATACTAATGTAATTAAACAATCATATATTTATTGACGACCGCATATGGATATATAACAGTGTTTTCATGGAAACAAACGAAGCACAAGTGGTCGAATTGATCCACGTTCAACACAGAGGTTACAATTGGCAGCCATTGTCTGACGTCATTGCATCAACGACATTAACAAACACGGTAGTGCAATGGACACCGCTTAAAGGTTCCTCCTAAATTCGATTGTTTTCGCGCGTTTCATTTCTAACTAATTTCTAGCTCGTTGGTACAAGTTAGGTTTCGGTGAAAATCATCGGACAAACTATTTAGTTATTTTTGACCTGATCCGGTCAAAATTTGGCGAAAATGGGCAAATATGGTCCGGTTATAACAGAACATCAGTATATGATTTCGCAAGTTGCCCGATCTTACAATCACCGTCAACAGAGCCTATCCAAAATAACCAGTGGCTCCTATAAAGATGAAAGTCACATTCCCCGACAGAGGCGCCAGTCAATATATCACCACTGCCACAACTTGATTATACATTCAAAGCGGATAGTTGCGAATGGTTGCCTTGGCAACGCGACTTGTTACGTCATTACAACTGTGCTCTTGAGTATACGTAACATAGTTTAAAACAAAAACGTGTGTTTCTAGAAAAATTTTCGATGCAAACATTATCCATAATTGTATGCAATTGAAATTGAGAGATTTCTTCACAACAATTAGGAGAGTACCCAATTAAATAAAGATGTACAGAATCTGCTACATGAAATATGAGTTGTGGATAGGCGCCCTCGCTAATGCACGACCGACCGATCCACTCCTTCACATATGATTATAATTCATAAAAGCAAACAAAACAAGCACAACAAAAGAATACAAAAGAAACAAATAATAATATTTGTATAACAAATTAATCATCATCATGAACGTTTGTGTATATACGGTTGTTGTCGGTGGTGGCAGTGTTTAGCTTTTCGTAAGACTTCCTCCGACGGTGCACAGCCTTGGCCACCTTTTCATCTTTTCATGCGACTGGCAACAGTCCGCATTACAGATAAGCAACAGGATTTTAAAAAAATAAACGAAAATGTCAAACAAATTTCTTAACTTTTTTGTCCGTTGAACATCAAATGACGGAGATTTCAATCTCCGTGACGGAAATTTCAATCTCTATGAAGGAGATGTTTAGGCTATGTCAAAATTACGGAGACTCCGTACGAATAACGAAGAGTTGAATGTGTGTAATTCGCTCAATTATTTTGCCGTGCGCAGAAACAAAGATACTCAACGCTTGCTCAATCGCGGTTGACGTTATACAAACGTCAGATCATCCGATGTTTACGTTCTGACGCTAGCGTTGTGATTTCTGTTTGATATCAGTGAGCGTTATTGTTGGTACGTTATTGTTGGTACGATGTATTCTTTGATGAAACAGTAAGTATTTAAATGTTTGTTTTTTGTCGTGGATGCATCAGTGTTACGACTTTGTTACGAACTTCAGGGTAACGTGGATACTTTTGCATTTAACGCGTTTTGCAAATAAACGCCTTAATATTCTGCTGGTCATATTGTCAATGTGTATCGTCGGTGAATAATTGGTCAAGCGAATATCGGAAACTAGTAATGTTCTCAGTTTAAACAAGATATGCTTACCTTGAGCAATGTCAACAACCCAACAATCCCAGCCAACGCAACGGTCTCTGTAACAACGCCTCAACGACGCTTGCATGCGCGGCACCGTGTTTACTGGGGCGAGACGTCATCCTATTTTAATCGGACGTGTCACAATGTTCACGATTGCATATTCATGGTATGTGTCACAAGACAGGTAATATAATTACCTTACCTATGTGCACGCGACAGAATGTTTTGGTGACAAATGGAACCAGCCAAATGTTCTGACAAGAAGCTGTTTTGCTATGCAGAAAAAAAAAACATCCTACTTGCGGCGAACGCTATTCAGACCGTAATAAAAGCCACGATTGGGATATTAAGGGGGGGGGTGAAGCACTCGAACAACCATAGCCCAAACATAATAACATAATTTTGTAATATCCTTTTTAACTTTGCCATTATCTACGCTGGGCGGCGCCATTGTTCTGCGGGGGGGCTCAGTGGCAGAGTGGTTTGAGTACGAGCTCCTGGCACCGCGTTCACACAGTAAATCAATATGAGCGACGACGCATTACCTCTCGGAAAAACGGCCGAAACGCATGGAAAATCGAATAAAAAGAAAACTGGTGTGCACTGGACGGCTCTTGGATATATCAACTACAAATGCAAGGAACAAACTTTTTATCGACTTCCGAGGAAGAATTTGCAGCAGAAAAGGTGGTTGCAAATGCGGAAATTGGCGTGTCCGCCAGCCGCAGGCTCTGCGAGAGACCATTTTTCAGATGCAGATTACAAGACAAAAGACGTATGTGATGAGCATAGACAGACGGTGAGCATCAAGATGTCATTCTTGGTCAAAGACACCGTTCCATCTTATATCTTTTTTTCCGCGTATGACCATGCATCTACAGACTATTCTTCGACCAGGAAACGGCAGATATCAGAGGGCAGAGCAATGCGTAGGAAGCGACCAGCCGAAACCAGGTTAGTAAATTGGATTACCATTACCATTGTGATTTATCACTACGATTACAATATAGTTCCACTCAAATAAGCATAGTTGTGCTACAACGTCAGCATATATATGACCCATAATAAATCGAAATGTATGAATACAATAAAATGCGAGTAAGTGTTAATAGTTTGATATAATTGCGAGTGTTTTCCAATGCGCCGATTTATTTTCGACGTGATCAGAGGGCGAGGTCCGAACTGCAATGGCCAATGCAAGCAGGCTTTTCTCTTTATTTTGTATCTAATATAATGACGTGTACCGTGACTGTATTTTAATATTGTGTTTGATTTTGTGTTGAATAATATTGGTGACAATAATAACATGAGGGTTTATTTCATTCATTATGTGAATATATATATTCTTAAATGTTACCGTAATCGTGATTGTAATAATGATTGTAATCATGATTACATTAGTAACTGTGATTGTAATACTGATTGTAATCATGATTACATTAGTAATTGTAGTTACTAATGTAAAAACTTGTGAAAATTTTACAAATTTCATCTTTTGCATAATAAAAATGAATCACAATATGAGAAACTTTCTCTTGTATATATTATTTTTAGAATATAAGAGTGCCAATGTCGTATAGAATATATAAAGTAATCAACCACAGGGAAAAGCATTTTCCCTATGGAGCCATGTTAATTCAACCAACGGGTGTTGCACTGATCTCCTAATGTTTTTAATGAATCTGTTTGGTCAGTTTGACGAATGCCACTGGTAAGATAACCAAACACATGTAACCAAAATTGTAGCATCCTAGCTCCAAAGTGCGTTATATTATCTAATCAACATTGCACTGTTTTCAATGGGCCAGGGAGGTCAAAATTCTATAAGGGGTCCAAATTCCATAACAAAATATGGACCTATAGTTACACTTTCTATGGGGTTCCTTATTTTATATCTGACACTCAATTTAGATAACATAATGCATGAATATTGTTATTGGACCAAATGCAGATCTATGCTTGTGACATCTTTACCTTATAAATGCTGCACGCACACACGCATACCTGCCCACCTGCCCACAGGTATATATGTGTGTGTGTGTGTGTGTGTGTGTGTGTGTGTGTGTGTGTGTGTGTGTGTGTGTGTGTGTGTGTGTGTGTGTGTGTGTGTGTGTGTGTGTGTGTGTGTGTGTGTGTGTGTGTGTGTGTGTGTGTGTGTGTGTGTGTGTGTGTGTGTGTGTGTGTGTGTGTGTGTGTGTGTGTGTGTGTGTGTGTGTGTGTGTGTGTGTGTGTGTGTGTGTGTGTGTGTGTGTGTGTGTGTGTGTGTGTGTGTAAATATATATATTATTATTAGGTATTATACTGAAAGCATCTGCTAGACAGTATGGTGCATGGACAAAAGCCCCTCCCAACAAAAGCCCCACAGACATAAGCCTGTTTCAATTCAATTATACTGTTCATGACTGTTGCTGTAGTACGCAGAGACAAGATATTGTCATGAATATACTTCAGGCATGTGGTCAATTCTATTCCGGAATTGGAATTGATTTTCGAAAATTAGTTGGAGTTGGAATTTATTTTTGTTTGGAATTGATTTTTTGGGAATTGGAATTGATTTTGTTGGAATTATTGACTTGATACTGTTAATCTTTACCTTTATATTTACTTATATTACTTTTTAAATCATATTTGTCTGCTATTAGCATGTCACCCTGAATCTGGTAACAGCCAGGAAGCTGTCAACATTACAGCATAGACACTGTCTACTCTGTTATTGAAACATTGTGAACAAGAACAATACAATCAAGCATTTGCATAAAAAATACTAAGTTACTGTAACAGACAGTAAAACCAAAATCAGACCATTCAGGCCTCATTTTCTTTCTCATTGGACAAGGTTTATTTACAGAGATTGCCAATTAAGGGAACCTGCCTGCTCATTCCCTTTGTGTGAGAGAGGAAGCTTGCCCCACTTGAATGCAGCCCCTTGTTTATCCAAGCCTCATGTTCAGCCCACAGGTTTCCCAAACTAAACAGGTCACTGGTCACCTGTACAATGCTGTTACATGTGGCTGTAGGGTTTGCCCTTTGTAGTAATTAAAAATGTCCCCATAGAGAATAGATGTTGGAGATTAGGATGTTGAAGACTCAAACTTTACAGTAAATTTGATGAAATATCAATGATACTACAACTGATAGTGATATAAATGGGTTGCGGTCACATGCCCCCCAGACATTTGCCCCTAGGACACTTGCCCCCCCCCCCGGACATCTGCCTCCTAGTATATTTGCCCCCCCCCGGATATCTGCCCCTTTTTTCTATGATAGTTGACAAGTCAAAATCAGTTTGCAGTTTTATCATTATTAATACAGTAACATAACATTCAATGACAAGTCAAAGTCACTTTAGCCTAATGCAATGGCCTATCCCCTGCAGTGTATATGAGATGATCTTGTCACCAGGTGTCTTCCAGGTATCATTGATAGTCAGATCAGTGGTGGAAGATGGGTTCTTGGGGTGATGCTTCCACGAACAGTGGTGGACATTAACGAGTCAGAGATCAGCTGGTTTGGAGTGCCCCTGGTATTAGCTGCCTTAGTTTTCAGGTCCTTGGCAGCTTCTATCTGTGCTGTGTCACCATCATGGTCTTGTTGATCACATTCTGGATCTGGAGATCAGATCAGAGACCACAGCACCCTTACATGATCAGGATCGACGCTGGCTTCACTCCCATCGAAGAGTAATCTTGTTAGTCCCCTTCTTGGTGTAGGCTTGAGACTCAAAACATAGCTTCTGACCTCATCAGATGCTAGTTGTAATTTCCATGGTGAAGTTATAAGTGAGTGCTGACAACTCTGGCTTGTGCATCCAGTTTTATAGGAAAATGGAGTCACTCCAACTCTCCATAGTAAATGCAATTCAAAAGAAATCTTGTCGAGATGGCTTCTTTAAAATATCCTCAATTGTAATAACATGTCCAGGTCCTAATACAGGGGTGAGATTTAGCGGTCGCCCGGTCGCCAATGGCGCCTAAAATGGCTTCGGGCGACTTCAATCTTTTAAAACAGTAGCCCGCATGGCGATTTGAAATATTTACGGAGCTGCATTATTTTAAACCCAGCAAAAATAAACGGAATGTTAATCAAATGTTAATAAACATCTAAAAAGTGTTGTCCTGGCTATATCCCATTTATGTTAACCATAAATAGTGTTTTTGTGACACGTTTGACATTGCAAGAAATGTTGCCAAACCGTAGCCGAAGCGATATCAATAGGGAGCATTCATTGTATTTTTAATCAACCACATCGACGCTCAACATGTAACTGAACGGTCATTCTACACTTAAATAATAACGGGTCATGTTAATAGTCTTGGTGCCGCGTAGCGCCACTTTTATATATACTAGCAAAAATGTCCATACCAGGACGGGATAACGTGGTAGTTCAGTCATGATAGCAGTGTTTATTAAATGCCTCAGGCCAATATGCCATCAATACGCTCGAACGTATGAACAGAAACAACCGCGTCACGCACGTGATGCAACACTCGTTGCAAGTTCAAAATGTAGAAGGTCGCGTGAACACCCATGGATACTTGTGTTGGTTGTAGAATAGTAGACTATCTGCTTTCTACTGTCTTTTCATTGTGTATTGGGTGGGGGCGTGATTTCTACTATAATTAATGTAAACAGCCCAGATGGCGCTACGTACTCTCAAACGGTTTACGTACCGAAGTATTCGCCGCGGCACGCGTGGTTTCTGCGATTGTTGGAAGTTAACGTTTTACGCAGCGAACATTTGATTTACCATAAAAACCACAAAGAACCCTTGATATATGGGGTATTTCGAAAAAAAATAAAGGAGTTACGTTTCATTCGTGGGGTCGTAGGTGTGTCAACAAGGGCATCACGGTGTCTGCGAATAGTGCGAGACGGAATTACCAATGTTTTGCTGACACGGATAAGCGGCATGCCGTCTCTCACTAATCTCAACGCATCTTGCAACTTGCCATCACCGCACACTCCTCTGTTTGCTTTTTTCTTGTAGTGCCTGACCATGATTTAAACTGCAAATGAACATACAGAATAATTAAATGCGGTATAATAAAGAAATGTAATCATGCATAATTGTTGTCTGCTTTACATTAAGTGGTGCACAGAGACTGGTAGTAGTAGGATTGGTATTGTTAGTTGTATAATTATTATACCGAAAGTATGACTGTTCTTTGTGTAATATATATATATATATATATATATATATATATATATATATATATATATATATATATATATATATATATATATATATATATATATATATATATATATATACGTTTGCAAAATGTTTATATGCCACAGCGGCGGGGCAAAAAGCCCACGTAGGCGTACTGCCCCCTTGGTTGGTAGGCGTCTCGCCCCAATAGTACTAATTTGATCAATAGGTGGCTTCCAATAAGCGTCCTTATTATCACCCACAATCAATGCTGCTAATATGTTTACAAGTTAATTATGATGATATATGCTTAGTGACAAAACAGCACACTTAGTTACGATGACTTTATTAACAAAAAGGTAGACATTAAATTTACATCAATATCAAGAAAAACACGAAACGTTGATTTTCATACTTACTTTCGAACATCCACTTCTGCGCTCTTGTCAGAAGAAAGCGAGATATGGCAGCACTTGAAAAAGCATAACATGTGGTATACTGCATTAGGCGTTCGTTGAAAAAGTGCTATGGGCGTATTGCCTCACATGGGCATATTGCCCCGCCCTACCCTATTGAAAATATCATTAAACTGTCTAGAAATACTTAAAAACAAGAAAGAATGCCTATATATCGGGCCTATATATTATTTAACAAGATTTGCCATCCAAGCCAAAGGCCCAGATGGCAAGTGGACAAGGAAGCCATTGGCTTATCGAGAGTCCAACAATGTTCATCTACTTATAACCCGCCCTCCTGAGATATGTGTCAACCTTATTTTTAAACATATTCACGCTGCTAGCAGTTACACATCTGTAGACAATTTGTTCCATTCATTTATTGTCCTCTGTGAGAACGAGTGCTTTCTGATGTCCAATCTACATTGATCCTTTACTAATTTTACCTCATGTCCTCTAGTTCTGCTATCCTTCTTGAGTGAGAAAAACATATTTCTATCAATATTTTCATACCCATTCAATATCTTAAAAACTTCAATCTGATCTCCTCTTAACCTCCTTGTCTCTAGAGTTGTTAAACCACATTCTTTCAGGCGTTCTTCATAACTAAGGTCTCTCAGTTCTGGAATCATTTTAATTGCTCTCCTTTGTATGCGTTCAAGCGTATCTATATCCTTCTTACGATATGGTCTCCATGCTTGTATGCAGTATTCTAAATGAGGTCTAACTATTGCTTTATAAAGAAGTATAATTAACTTTTTTCCCTTGTGTGTTATGTTTCTTCTAATCAATCCAAGAATTTGATTACCCTTTGAAGCTGCAATACCACACTGCTCTGAAACTTTCATATCAGCGCTTATTGTAACTCCTAAGTCCTTTTCTTTTACAGTAGTACCCAGAACAGTATCTCCCATTTTATAGTTTACCTCCAATTAAGTTCCCATGTCCTGTATGTAGGCATTTACATTTCCCAAAATTGAACAACATCTGCCATTTCCCAGACCATTTCACTAATCTGTCTAGATCGTTTTGTAAATGTTGTTTATCACCATCAGTAGTAACCTTTCTAAACAGTTTTGCGTCATCTGCAAATTTCAGTACGTTACTTGTTATACTGTCGTCGAAGTCATTGATATATATTAAGAATAATATAGGTCCTAATACTGATCCTTGAGGTACCCCACTCAAAACCGATTTCCAATTTGAAACTTCTCCATCTACTACAACTCGTTGTCTTCTGTCAGTCAGCCATTGTTCTATCCAGTCAGTTATGCTATCCCCGATACCATGGGCTTTTAATTTAAGTAGTAATCTTTGATGTGGCACTTTGTCAAAAGCTTTCTGAAAATCTAAGTAGATAATACCTACAGGCGATCCCACGTCTATCCACTTAGTGATTTCTTCCAAAAAACATAACATATTTGTTAAACATGACCTCGCTTTAAGGAATCCATGTTGAGATGAATTTAATAATTTATGCTTAACGAGGAAGTCCACCATATGGTCTTTAATTAACCTTTCTAATAATTTACAAATCACTGACGTTAAACTCACTGGTCTGTAATTCTCTGACTTATTTCTCGAACCCTTTTTAAATAATGGTATGATGTTTGCTTCTTTCCATTCAAACGGAACAACTTCCTCTTTTAATGACAAGTTGAATACTCTTGCAAGTGGTATACTGCTTTGTTCTACTGTTTCCATTAGTAATTTTGGAGGAATCCCATCCACTCCCGGTGATTTATTATCCTTCATTGCCTTTATTTTCTTAGCTACCATTTCTGGAGTTACAACTAACGGTCCTAAATAGTCAGATTTAGCCTCCTGAAATTTAGCATCAGCAACTGGTAATGAACTAATATCTTCTTTGGTAAACACTGAACTGAAGTAACCATTTAGGTCTTCCGCCATTAAAAAACCCTGTGATATTATATTTCCAGCACTGTCTTCTAGAGGTCCAACCTTGTCTTGTACGTTTTGTTTACTCCTGACATATGCATAAAATCTCTTGCTGTCATTTTTTTATGTTACATGCTAGTTTTTGCTCATAGCTTCTTTTAGATTGTCTGATTTCAGTTGTAGCTGCATTAAGTGCCTCTTTGTAATTTGCATAGTCTTCTTCCTTTCTGGTACGCCTATAAACCCTCCACATAGTTTGTTTTAACACTATTTTTCTAATAGCCTCTTTTAACAAGTGTTTCTTTCTACACCGTTTTCCTTGTTTTTGGAAGGGAACAAATTTATCGATGATACACTCAATTTCATATTTTAGAATATTCCAACATTCAATTGCGGTCTTATTCATCAGCATGTTATTCCAATCTAGCTTTGCTAAGTATTTTCTCATATCTTTGTAGTTACCTTTGTGGAAGTTTCTCTTGTACGTTTTCTTATTTTTACTTTCTGATTTTACATTGATGTCAAAATGTATTTGATTATGGTCACTGTTACCCAATGGTTCAAGTATTTTTACATTGTCCACTAATTCTTTTTGTGATGACAAAACTATATCTAATACATTTTCTCCCCTGGTTGGTTCTAGCACGTGCTGAGTAAGAAAGCTATCCTGGATTAAAAATAGAAATTGTTGGTCCTCACTCCCTGTGCTCTCTAGAGAATTCCGTTGTATGTGTCCATGGTTAAAATCTCCCATTATGACACATTCCCCTTTACAAACTTCCTTTATAGCGTTTTTATTTTTGTGTTGTCCTCTTCGTTTATGTTTGGACTTCGGTAAACTAATCCAATAGTTAATTTTTAATTTCCTGAAACAATTTTGCACCAAACAGCTTCATCGCAATCTGCTTCCCTTTCTAGTTTTATTTCATAAGCCTGAATAGATTCTTTAACATATAAAATAACTCCCCCTCCCCTTCTTCCTATTCGATCTTTCCTAAACATTACGTATCATGTCAGTCCTAATTCAGCATATGTTATGTCTATGTTGGCCCATGATTCAGTTATACCAATTATGTGAGGGTCAATATCTTGTAACATAATGCTTAATTCGTTTTTCTTATTTACTGTGCTCCTTGCATTTAAACATACGCATCTATAACCTGTTTCAGAGATGTTTTTCGGACGACTTGATATTGATTTGTCTGTGGCCTCTTGTTCTGCTTGAGACACATCTAGGTAACTCCCCTGCACTTCTAGTTTAAACAATGTTTACTACCAAAAATATTTGTCATTGTACCCATGCCACTATTTACTGCTGCTGAAAGTTCGTCCGCGAATACTGCTGCCCCCTTTCCACTTAGATGAAGCCCATCCTTCATGTACATATTAGCCCTCCCAACAAAACTTCCCCATAAATCCACAGATCCAACTTCTTCTTCCCTACATAGTTTCTGGACTACCATGTTAATTGCCATCCCCCGACAATTTCGATATTTGTGACCCCTCCTGCCCATTACTGGTAAAATCCATGACAGTATTACCTGCTCAACCCGCGTCTGTTTTAGTGTTCTGACCAACTGTCTATATTTCCTAACTATGGCAGTTGTACCCTCCCTCTCTACGTTATTTTTCCCTACGTGTACTAAAACAGATCCACCCTTACCCGAACCTACGATGTTTTCTACCCTCTCAGTTATCGCCTCTATTTTGGCTCCACGCAAGCAGACCACCACATCATCTCCCTTGTTTAAGACTCTGTCGGTCTTCCTAACTATCGAATCCCCCACAAACACCCTTGCTCTCTTCCTCACCCCCTCTATCACTGCTGCAGAATAGCTCTTCCGTTCGATCCCCTCCATCACATTCTGTCCTGACCCCTTCCCTCCTGTCTCCTTCGTTCCTGTCTCCCCCACTTCCCTCTCCTTCGCTCTTGTCTCCCCCACTCCCCTCTCCTTCACTCCGGTTGTTTTCCCTCCCGTCTCCCCCACTCCCTTCTCTTTCCCTCCTGTCTCCCCTACTCCCCTCTCCTTCACTCCGGTTGTCTCCCCCCCCCCGTTCCTTTCCTTCCCGTCTCCTTACGTCCTGTCTCCCTACGACCTGTCACCTTCCCTCCTCTCAGCTTCCTCCCAGGCTGAGGTGAGCTCTCCCTAGCATCTCTCGCGTCTTTCCCCACTTTATCATCTACTGTTCCCCCACCGGAACTACTGGCACAACCCCCCTGTTCCCTTCCCACCATTGCCACAACGAGCAGCCTCAGATCTTCAAACTCCACCTCTAGTTCCTTCATCTTCGTACATCCCTACACTCAAAACTAAAACTATCTGCGTGGACCTCAGCCCAGGACTTCTCGCACCCAGTCTTGACGAAGTCCACCCAGTTACTGCAACTGCCACAGATTAAGTGCTTTGTGTCCTTTAACTGTCGTTTGCACGGCGCCATCATACAATTTATCTTTAATTTGGATTGCAGTTTTGGTGCAATGATGTTACAATTAGTAATGAACCACAACATAGTGGTAACCACAACATGTTTAATTATATTAATGGTGGAGGCGTTTTATGCCTAACCAGCGCCCAGCTGAGAAGACTCTGAAGAAGTTTACATCAACATACCAGAGGGCGACACTATCGTCTAGCTGTAGATTTTGACAGGCGAGCGATTCAACTGAGAAAGACTCTAATATAATAATCCCTGTTCAGTTTCACTGCCTTCGGCGCTATTGTCGTTAAACAATGTTTGGTCTCTTCAGCAGAAACCAAGATGTTCCAGGGAGCATACAAAAGCTTGAAGCGGGGTTTTGGCCCGAAATGGTCGGACAGGTAAGACGGTCTTGTGTGGGCGATATTAACGGGATTTTCGGTGCATTGACGATTGATGGCGGATATTCATTGATTGTGATGTGATGTATGTTATTGGGTTCGCGAAGATGCAGCAACAGGCATAGTCATTAGGATGTTCCCAATTATGATATATGAGGTGCTTATTTGGAAAAGTCGGCATACCAGGTTGCAACAGATGTCATCTTTTAGAATGTAATCTTTCGTGGGACAGTTTGCCTGATGATATCATATGGTAATGACTAATGTCTATGATAATGGCCATGCCCAGGTCTGTGGTAATAGTAATATGTAATTATTACGAATATTATATTATATTACTCTTCTATTACAATTGAATATTTAAATCACATATCAAAATAATAGGTTGTTAGGCATAAATATCAAACTGTGCGTCTGTGTTTAGCAATTCTTCATGTAAGCCACCTTCACATACCAGACATCAAAGTAGTCTACACTTGGGATTAATGCTGGCTTCTTCTGACTTAACTCCAATAGCCCATAAACACAATTAAGGCTGAGAGGCCATGTACAGTTTACAAGGCATTCAATGATCCTTTGAAGCCAGTTCCCCTATCCAACTATCTTTTTTTTCATTGTTATTGTGGAGGTCACGATTTTTCGTGATATGGCATATGCATGATGTGGCTATCAAAACTGGTAATATTAGCATCATGAGTAGACTTATATGCTAGCAGATTTAATTTGTAAAAAATATAAGTCTTACAGAAGATGTGATCTACGGATAGCAACAGTGTATAAAAGTGGCAAAAAAAATTGATGCCACCACTATTTCCTGCTTCATCACCGAAAAAAACAAATCAGAGCCACCATTTTTTTTTTACATTTTTATGCACTCTCCGTTAATACATGTAACGTTATTCTTTCAGACCTGGTTTGAAGCAGAAAATGTCATCCGTCGCCAATTTCCCAACATCACGGTAAATTTATATAACTGTATTAAAGGCTAAGATTGTGACCAAATGTCTTGTGATAAAATTTCATGTGGTCACAATCAAATACATTGAAAGATATAGCAAGCAATAACAAGTCTTATCCCCATTAATGCAATAATGATGCTCCTTTCAACTGGCTAAATATTATCATGAATAGATTACAAGTTTTCAGAAAATTATGCAGAGTTTAGAGGCAGAGTATAGATTCTGCACTTTCCAGATATATAACAAAATCTAACTTGCCATTTATTGATACCAATGCACAAAGTATTTTGAAAAGTATTTGGAAATTTGAAATACTTTAGGGAAGTATTGACATTCAAATTATGAAATAGTTTAATTATGAACATTAAGTGCAAATGCTATTAAAAAAATACTTAAATACTTTCAAATACAAATGTATTTGACCGCCATGTCTGGTACCCCATTACAGGTGTCCTCTGTATCTGCCCTCAGGTTCAAGTACTCCCTGTAGGCACATCTATTCAGAAGAAGTTCTCCCCCAACCGAGTCAAGATCTTTGTCAATGCAGAAGGACGAGTGGTCAGAGTTCCAAAGATCGGGTGAAGAGAAATGTTAACAAATGTGTGTAATTTCACACATTACCTAATCTACTACAATCTGTACATGTTTATGCAATGGTAAATCTAGTCATGATAGAATCTCTGGTGAGTTCCTGCTGTCTCCAGTCTGCTATTTGTATCTAAGGTTGTACACGTAAAAATTCACATGGTTTTAAAAATACATGTTACTTCATGTATAGTATTTATTTTACATTATGTTATGTAAAAAGTAAGTAATTTTTATCCATTTATAATACACACATTCTACACATGATTTACTCGTTTAATGTGCCTTGCTGTTAAAATAGCTTGCAACTGTATAACAATTTAAGTCCCTTGCTGTTAAAGACACTGGCCCAGTCCTGAAGGCGACCTTACTAGCTTGGTTTGACTGTATGTATATTCTAATTTTATATATAATTATATATATTATGTATATATATATATATATACATATATACATATATATATATATATATATATATATATATATATATATATATATATATATATATATATATATATATAATGTATATATATTATGTATATATATATTATGTATAATATATGTATAATATATATATATTGTATATATATATGTACACACACACGCACACACACAAATGCACCAAGATTGTTGCCTTAAATGTATGTGAGTGCTATTTTAAGTCATGAATGCTATGGTATTTCAGTTGTGTTGCAATGCTCAACCACTGCCATTTGATTGCCGAAGTGCTAGTCATTTATACACTTTTTTATTTTATACACATCTATTTTGAGCACACATGTATATGTTATATATTGTAGCATTATAATGTATTCCAGTGTATCTTTTTTGTTTTAAATTGTGTAGATATTAATTCAGTTATGTGTTGTTTTGGGTGTTATTTGTTTTATCCCAGGTTAATGGTACCGCCATCAGGCAACATATTATATTGTATTGATAATTTGTAGCGAATAATTTGAGTTACAAAGTTACATGATGTAATTGAAAATACCAACTACATTTTCACCAATTCCAATTACTTTTAACAATGAAACACCAATTCCGAAATATGAATCTGCGTTTCAGTTCCAATTACAATGTAATTGACCCCCAAGTCTAGTACACGTATTATGTGATGTCTCCCTAAGGTTTTCTGTTATGACTGAAAGTAACTAGTTTTCGTGATCTATTTAACTAGCTTGGTTGCAGTTGCCTTGGCGCATTAAGAAAATTGTCTTACACTGGGTTTGTATGTTGGCCATTCTGTTAAATTTGTAAGGAATTCATATGTGCCAACTTTGATTGTTTACCCATAACTATTACGGATTTTATTATCTTACGGTCTTGGGAGGCATTCCTTAGTTTTGTGAGGTTTTTAACAAGGCTTTTTGTATTAAAGGATATGGCCGGTGTTTGTCTAATTGCATGTGAGTAATAGCTCATCTGTTTATAACACGTCGAAGGGTGACCCTCGCGGATATTGCAGCCATGTGCAGTCGGCTGTGCCAAAGTCTCACAAGGTCCAATCTGTTTCACAGTGAGCTACTTCGAGCATGCATCGTAAACAAGAGGATGTAGATAATCATAGGGGCTCTTTTATGGGTCTTATGTATTTGTGTTACCAATCTTACAGGGTTGCACTACTCAGTGTGGGCACATGTGGTAGTCAACAGGTGTTTGTCATAGAATGGGTTTGTGCAAATGTGGTGACTTTGATTTACGTATGCGGAATAAGTTACATATGAAAAGAGAACAACTAAATTATCTATCTGTCTGATTGAGCAGGAAACTAGGTGGTTGAAATTGTTCCGCGTGTGTCAAGACTTCAGGATGGTGCTTATGCAGAATGGTGTTGTTAATGTTAATGATGATTGTAAACTAGCCAATTAATAGTGGCCACCCGGAATAACCCGTGGCGCCTCTAGTGCACAATATAACACTAATATAAAGGTGAAATCACGTGAGATTGTCGAAGGAAGTACAACATGTGATTTGCGTGAATCTTTTGCCGAGACCATCGCGTATCTTCGCCAACGCATGGTCAATCGCGTTTGAAGTTATTCAAACGTCAGATCCGCCGATTTTTTTCGGTTCCGCTGCTAGTGTTGTAATTTCTGTTTAATATCAGTACGTGTTATTGTTGGTGTGATGTATTCTTTGCTGAAACAGTCATTCTTTCGACTCTCTAATTTGAAGTACATGTACTTCCGTCGACAAAGCTTATGAGTATATAACCCTTGAAGAGAAGGCTGACTCGTTGCCGGAAGAAGAACAATCGACCCCGCGATGCATTGCGTTTATACACGCCTGCCGTCTAGCGGGGAACGGCTACTCCTGTAGACTACGAAGGCTACGAAGTAGTTACAACGACAACTGATGTTTTTACGATTTCACTAGTTTGTTTCAAACTAATGATGCCTGTTGTGATCATGCGTGCGTATGTTTGTGTGTCATTATATCGGTCTATATATACCTATTCGCTGTATTTATTATTTTGGAACAGTATAAATGTGTCGAAACTCACCTTTGCTGTGTATTTTATGAATCATAGGACAAATATGGTAAAATTTGCATTCGCTCAGGACCTAGAACGTTACGGCCGACATCTTGCCTAGCTTTGGCTAATTTCCAGATAATAGTTGACGTCAAATTCACTTAATTTTCAGATAGTAGTTGGCGTCAAATTCACTTATTGATTTTAAAATGCTATGCACACTTTGTATTGCAAAGCATGGGTACTGCTAGTCTTGCGTATCCGACTCTCGCTCGCCTTCTGAATTCGCCGAGAAGAGAGTCTGGCCGCAGAGACGTGGTGGTCTCGTTGTTACCAGGTGTCACCACTCCATTTCGTGTAGGCGTTCCCGTGAAGCGCCAGCAGTCAATCAGCGTCATTATCGAGATGCTACACTAAACGTTTTTGTGCCTGTCTTTTCAGTCTGACAGTTGTGACGCCACAGCACGTAGCGTGGATAATCGAGTCCTGGTTACTACGCGCCTTTGGTGGCCATGTTAACGTTTTGCATGATTATAAGAAAATGTGACCATCAGAAGTTATGAAACTGTTTACCTGCCGCTGTCATCATCCCATTGGTTTGCGGATTGAGTTTAGTCGAAATTATACATTTCCAGCTCTTGTAACATCCTGCATGTGCGCGATACCCGTCAATGTTACAAAGTTGTGCAATCTGTCAGCAGTTTCTACCTGCAAACCTGGCAATGGGCCTGCTCAAATGCACCTAGGGGAGACCGTTGGTAGTTGTATACAGGGGCAAGTTGTTACAGGGTCGTTTTACGAAAACAACACAGATACCACCGACAGTAGTTGGTTGGAAGTCCACCAGCAGACACGCTGTCCAAAAATCGGTAGTAAAGAAGACGAAATTAATGGACAAAAATTACTTTTTAACCACCTAAAACTTGTTTGGGTATGCCCACATAATATCATATCAGGCAGCCACGTTTTAGGTTTCGTGAATGAAACTTGAAACAAGTAAAACTGAAAAAACAGGATTTATTATCACCCACGTGCGTTCAACTGCATAAATTGTGTTTGGGGCAAGTTGTTACAAATGTATTGGGGCAAGTTGTTACAGCTGTAACAACGTTTTGTCTTGGATGGTAATTTTGTAAAAAAATTATCGCATAGTCCTTTTTGAGCAATTAATAAACATTGCACCATTAATTGAAATGTGGGTATTTATGTGCGTACGTGCGTGTATCGTTCAATCAAGTAGAAGTATTGCATAGATATTTCCATTCACTATTTCATATTCCATTCACAATTGTTTGTTATGTAAGAATCCAGGGAATGAGTCGTCTTTACTTAGTCATCTTCGTTCAACGTAAAGCATACGGCCGAAACGACTCTTTTCCAACGTACTCTGTTATTTGCTGCTTTCTTCATTTCTTTCCAGGTGGTTCCATGTTTCTTTACTTCCTCGGCTATTGATCTCCCCCAAGTAGTTTTGGGTCTGCCTGTTTTCCTTGTGGATTCCAGTCTAAGGCCTGTCTCATGACATTGTTGGTTTGTTTTCGGAGGGTGTGTCATATCCATGTCCATTTTTTTCTTGCAATCTCTCTCCTGATGTTGTGTTGGTCTGTCCTCCTCCAGATTTCTTTGTGGTTTTATCTAGCCACTTGGTTTTCAGGATGTATCTCAGACATTTGTTAATGAATGTTTGAGGCATTCGGGTTGTTGTCTTGGTTACTCTCCATGTCTCAGAGCCATATAGCAGCACACTTTTCATGTTGGTGTTGAAGATTCTGATCTTGTTTCGTGTTGAGTCCTCTTTGGTAACTAAAAATGAAAAGCTTGCTATATGAAGCTGCAATCACCTACATTGTTATGCACACTGTGTATAAGATATATAAGCGTGTATAATCCAATTAATGTAATAACAGTACCATGTACGAGTGACACTTGCTTTGCGATCCACGCGTTCTATGTTGTAACAATGTGCCCCGTATGATGTAACAAGTTGCCCCGCTTACGGGGCTAGTTATTACAGTCGACCACGCCTGGGAAACTTCACATATCTACCTAACTACAATGTGGAATGTCAATGTATGGTACAGTTTATTAACACGAATAATAAACGTGATGTATTTGAAAGAAATAACGCATCTAATATACTTTGTATGTTAGATCATGTGACTTTGTCAATCAGAAGCATACAGCACCTATTGTAACCGTGATGATACCTGGCTCATCGCATGTGGCGACAATGTGGATGAAGTAAAACCCATTGAACGATGACTTATTCCAGGCTTTAATCCAGGGAAATTCTCGTCGAAATATGCTGTGCATGCACGAAATATGCCAATTATAGTCATCGTAACACAAATTGACCTATTACTGGTAAGCAATTAAATGGTTCTACTAAACGGTTTTACAAGTCATCTAATAGTAGATATCGTTTCATGACTTCCGGTATGTGCGGCAATCCCATAATGCCGACGATGACGTTCGACTGGAAGTGCGTGCGCACAGCGACGCGCGCAATGTGTCTGAGAGAGCGAGGACGCGCATTGTAGCGAGTCACCCACACAAACATGTCTTGGTGAAATTTGCGCAGGTGCGCCATGACGCATAGTTGCAACGGGTAGCCAGATAACGTGAGCAACTTCATCATTTGTCGGTATCTGTGCCCGTGCGCGTCTTTCATGTTGGATGTTGCGTCAGCTTCGATGCGTCTGAGGACCCGTTGGTCGTTCGTAGCACGGATGAATAGCATGGCGTTGTTCAGAGGCAGATGAGGTCGCTGGAGTTCTCGGCGGACATAGAAGCCTGGGTCGGCGCCGTTGAGTGCCAGTGTCATAAGACACAGATAGGTGGCGTCGTGCGATGCCAGCGCGCACAGTAGTGCGCTCTTGACGTCGTCACTTCCGCTCTCGCAGACGACCTTTACTAACTTGTCTAGCAGGTGGCGGCCGGCTCGCGTTCGTGACGTCGACTCGACGAGCGGGTCTAGACGCGTAACGGTGAGATGGCGGGCACCCGACGATAACAGCAGTCGTAGGATGCGATACCACCGTGCCCGGTTCTGTTGTCCGCTCAGCCAAGCGTGGATCGCCTCGTCCAGCGCCGTGTGCTTGCTGCGGTTACGCTGGTCAAGGCGACACTCGGACAAACTGACTAACAGCTCGACCGTCTCCAGGTGGCAGCACTTGACGGCGTACGTAAGAGCCGAATCGAGGTTGGCGTCCGAGACAAACATGTTAACGTCGACGCCATGTTTGAGCAGACTGCGCAGGCGCGGCGCATCACTCGTGTGGATGGCGCTGCGCAGCAGACGGCGATGTCTGCGCTCCAAGATCGAGTCCATCCTGAAATGACGTAAGGTGGTATAGGGATAGTCTGCAAGGGTGCTAACAGTCACCAATACTGGATCTGTAAAATCACAGTGCGCGACACGCACACACGCGCTCGCACCAAGCGCTCGGACGCGCGCACATACTCACGCGCACACAATGCAATGTTGTATTCACAAAAACGACAAGAACGCAAATATTTAACGAACTATTGTTTCAACAAAGAATACACTGTGCCAAAAAAAAATGCCTACTGCTATTACACAGAAATCACAACGCTGGCACCAAAACACCAAAATCGGCTGATCTGACGTTTGAATAACTTGAATAAGCGTACGCGATTGTTTCGGCGCACGGTAAAATAAACCCGCAAATTTGTTCGGTACTCTAATCGTTCATTTATTCAAACTGTGTCAGCCACTCGTGAATTTAGATATACCACGACATATAACCTTAACTGACGACCCTACAGTGTAGAATCTACATTATAATGACAATTCGTGTTGGCGTAGCTTCTAAAACATTACAACAAACATAAACGACATGCATGTGATGGAACGTCCTGTCCACATGCATTCGACGTATCCGCCCTCTGGCGATTAACAATGCGACATTCCGGGTAAACAGTCTAACAAATACAAGTGCGCATACCCACGCACACACGCAGACAAATGTATTGCAAAACATTGACTATGTGGAGATCGGATAACGCCAGTGAGAGATGTAAAGAGACTGACGGACAACGAGACATACAAACAGCGAGAGGGGAGAGGGTGAGGGGAGAGGGTGGGGGACGGTGCGAGAGATAATTTCTGCAGCACACATCTACGCCAGCGGGCACGGGAAAAGTAATACGTGTTGCTGGCTCTTTGTCTACTTCCAGGCTCTAAAACACATTACTGTAGTTGCAGAAAAAAATACCGCAGTCGGTACAGATTG
Organism: Lamellibrachia columna; assembly: GCA_963662155.1. Classification (NCBI taxonomy): domain Eukaryota; kingdom Metazoa; phylum Annelida; class Polychaeta; order Sabellida; family Siboglinidae; genus Lamellibrachia; species Lamellibrachia columna. The sequence continues at coordinate 24,348,815 of OY759274.1, forward strand.
CGTGGTCATTATTACTGCTTAATGTCCGGTCATGATAACGATTGATAGCGTATCGTGTTTTTACAGATCGTCCCCATGTGCGTGCGTGCGTGCGTGCGTGCGTGCGTGCGTGTGGCGTGCGTGCGTGCCAAACAAATATCACGTACATGAATTTTCCAGATAAACTAAAAATCGCTACTAAATTAATTCCAATTTACAATTTAATTTCTCGCTCCCTGCCTCCCTCCTTCGCTCCCTCCTTCGCTCCCTCCTTCGCTCCCTACTTCGCTCCCTCCCTCCCCCCCTCCCTCACTCCCTCGCTCCTTCCCTCCCGCCCTCCCTTGCTCCACCCGTCCGTCCCTTCGTCCGTCCCTTTCGCCTCTCACCCTCCTTCCCTCCCCCTCCCTCCCTCCCTACCTCCCTCCCTCCCTCCCTCACACACTTACTCACTCACTCACTCACTCACTAACATCCGAAGTGTCCGTAGCTGTAGCAACAATACTGACCGGACACTATGGCTTACTGACTGACTGACCAATGTCCGAAGTATCCCAAGTAGACCTACCAGCAACAACGACGACCGTACACGACTGTAAACTGGCCGTTATCCGATGTGTTTTGTGCACTAATTTATCACCTACAGTGTACACTAATGACCGTCGGACAGCTGTCGTTGACTGACCGGGGCGCCTGTCCACCTCGGAGATCCTGGTCGACCTCCACCCGCCGTCACTGACCGAAAAGACGACTCGCCTGGCAGCCGACCACCGCACTCTGTCTGCAGCTGCCGTGGGACGAGTCGGCCGCCCGTAACCGGAGCCGCGGGTGAGTGCACTACGGCCGTAACATCGACGTCTACCTACCTGCCGAGCGCCTGCGGGAAAACACGGCGGGATGGGCCGACTCCCAGCCGTCTCAGCGTCCCTGGAGTATCTCCGCCAAGTCCGTCCGCTCCCGCTACTTGTTTATAATCAAAACCAGATTCGACGCAACCCGTAACGAGGCCGGGAGGAGGCGATGAGTGGGCGATACGGGAAGGTGGAGAGGCGACAACAGACCGGCACGCTGGGGAATGGAGCAATCACTAACGGTCGAGGTGTTTGGTAAACAACTGGAGGTCGTCATTGGATCATCGCTGGCGGATTCTTAAAGGGTCGTCGTTTGAGTTACCTGAGTCCCTACATTCTTTCATTCCTCCTTTCCATCATTCATTCTGTCTGTCTATCATTCGCTTACTGTTTCGTTCCTCTCTTTCTCCCGCCGTCGTCGAGTTTGTAGACTGCCAAATTATACTCCCTAGACAGAGGGGCTCTTGTCCCGTTGACGTAGCCCAGTCAAACACTCGTTCCCCCTGTCCCAACTAGGGCACTGTTCGCTCCGTCCCGACTAGGACACTGTTGTAGTAAGCCTTGGTAACAACATCTATATATGTCATCGTCACTCCTCGCGGGGTCAAGACCTCCGCCCCGCCGCCACGCAACGGCCTAGAAACCGTTCCCGGAACGGAACAGGTGAGTCCGGGAACTGGCACTTCGCTACCTAGAAGTGCTTGTGGGCACCGACTTCTCGGCCGGACGAGGGCGGGTCTGGTTACTGGGCAGGCGCTAAACGCCAACCCGCGCCAACTCTGGCGTCATTAAAAAAGTTGGCTAAAGATCGTCGCAGAATGTCTGACTTGTACATTCTCTACCAACGCGATGAGTGTGAAAGAAACAAGCTTTACCATTTTCCCTTTTAGACCGTAATTAAGTGTTGTTATTTTTTACGTGAGTTTTTTATTCGTTCGTCCGTACAATCGTTCGTTCGTTCGTTACCACCAGCTGAACAGGCTACGCATTTACCCCCACAGTCGAGTTTTACCCTTATAAAAGAAACCAACGGATTTCTTCAGTACCATGGGTGAGTCACAGCCCAGGATTCGTCTTTTTTTTTATATAAATTAGCAAAAATACCCATCCTCCGGGCTTGATTACTTGGTAGTTCGTAAGTGACTGTCATCGTAACGATATTATCACACCGATATCCATCTATGCCTTGGTACTTGGTGCTGCCGATCAATATCTTGATAGCTTCATGGAATCCAATTCTCGAAATTGCGACGTAATACAGGCAGTTACAATAACGTTTAGCGACGCCCGTGTGTTAATTTCGGACAATCGTAGAAAAGACGTTGTGGACAATTGTACGTAATTGTTCGTACAGCGTCGATGACACGTGTACGCAACAACTACAAACAGCAGTTCGACTGTTCGTAAAGAGGTAGTAGTGGGGTGAATAAAAAATTGTGACGACTCCTTCGTGGGTTCGTAGATGAACCCCTGAAACGTTGGTGCTCGGGTGCAAAGCGTCTAGGAGGAGCAGCAAAACATAGATACTCTCAGGAATTTTTCAAGGGAGGGGCAAGAAAGAAGATATATATATATATATATATATATATATATATATATATATATATATATATATATATATATATATATATATATATATATATATATATATATATATATATATATATATATATATAAAATATATATATATATATATATATATATATATATAATATATATATATATATATATATATATATATATATATATATATATATATATACATATATATATATATATATATATATATATATAAGAAAGAAGATATATATATATATATATATATATATATATATATATATATATATATATATATATATATATATTCTTTATTGCCCCTTCCTGGAAGAAAAAAAAAATATATATATATATATATATATATATATATATAAGGTGTAAAGTTAACATATACTTCGAGCTCACGAATATACGTCCGAAAAAAATCGACATCCAGATCCAGGGGGCAAATGCCCCCCTTGCCCCCCCCCCCCGGCGGACACCCATGGATACTCTTGCTGGATTATAGTAAACGACTGGGTCTCGATAATACATCCACCGATGTCAGTGAACAGGATATTACCATTTACGAAATATGATTACATTGTTGATGTAGGAAAGTACTGGACTGTTTAAGTGAGTTGTGGGTTGAACACAGTGGACTATATATACGCCACTGTTTCATCGAACGAGAAACTCGTGCGGTGGAGTGATTTGGAGTTCACGCAGTGTTGGGTGTGGTTTTCGTAGAAAAATAACTTCCATGTTACAGCAGCGAACATATATTATTATTCACCCCGATAAGAAAAACACTTTCCCGTGGAAGCACCCAGTCAACTATCACCAAACCAATCCCCGAGATTGCGTGTTGAGTAACACGTGACGATGATATACACGGCACGCGGCTAGTCTGCAGCCATGTTTTATGTCACTCCCTGCGTGAATCACGTGCGTCGTGCCACCGACAGCTCTGGCTATACTCCAGCCTACGAGGCACCGGTAACGCCTTGAAACAGTAAAGGTGTTTTCATGATAGAACGATTTAATCACCGCAGCGGGGTGACTTATTTACTCGACGTTCCGGCCCGTCTCAACTGCGTCCACAAGATTAGTCTTTACAATTATGTTGCTCTCCTCTTTTTCACTGTGGAGTCCGGGTGAGACTGGCACCGATCGTCGATTTTTGTGTTCCTTCTTCTTCGTCGCTGATCCCGTTTCACAGCTCTCGCCACCACCCGTCTCCACTCCCCCATCCCTCACTCTAATTCTCTACTCTCCACCCACTCCCGTCAAATCTCTCTCCACCACCCGTCTCCACTCCACCATCCCTCACTCTAGTTCTCCACTCCCGTCAAATCTCTCTCCACCACCCGTCTCCACTCCCCCATCCCTCACTCTAGTTCTCCACTCTCCACCCACTCCCGTCATATCTCTCTCCACGCAGTCCTCCCATCTCCGTCTTTCTCTTCTCCGTCTACCCTCCACCCTGAGCGAACCCGCTCTCTTCGTCAACCATTTCCCTTCCATTCTTTCCATATTAATAATACATTACGTGAACCGTGGTCAAAAAGATGAATAACTTAATATTGGTATTTCGTATTATTTGTTTCTTTTTATGCCTTGCTACCATTATGGGCATTTTATAATTTTGTTCCACTATACATTAGTGGATGAACATTCATAAATAGTTCACGTCTGTTTATCCGTTTTCCAACAACACATTGTCACACTCGTTGTAAATACTGCGTATTTTTAATAAAGAAGTTATTATTTAATGTTTATTTGAAAATTACTATTATTTCCTCAGCAATTCCCATAAAACGGACATCCCATCAAGGCACGCACGGACACGCTCATTCTAAAACATCCAGGCACACGATTTGTTTAAACATACTAAACAAGCACGACAGTAATGCTACTGAACTGATGGTTATACGCGACACACAATTAAGTGTATTTGTTTTCGGTACAATTCCACTCTGCCCACGGGAGGTGGTGACTCGTACAGTTAGTGGGTAGCAGTGGAATGCGAAAGAAACCAACACCGCTCCTACCGTGAGGCGCAGCGAAGACACTTCATTTAAAACTCACTCTTCATTACCAATTAGCCGTGTGGCGCGGTTGTCGTGTGGCGCGGTGGTCGTGTGGCGCGGTGGTCGTGTGGCGCGATGGTCGTGTGGCGCGGTGGTCGTGTGGCGCGGTGGTCGTGTGGCGCGATGGTCGTGTGGCGCGGTGGTCGTGTGGCGCGGTGGTCGTGTGGCGCGGTGGTCGTGTGGCGCGGTGGTCGTGTGGCGCGGTGGTCGTGTGGCGCGGTGGTCGTGTGGCGCGATGGTCGTGTGGCGCGGTGGTCGTGTGGCGCGGTGGTCGTGTGGCGCGGTGGTCGTGTGGCGCGGTGGTCGTGTGATGGGGCGTCGGACTTTCGGTCGAGGTGACTTTCGGTCGAGGTGACTTTCGGTCGAGGTGACTTTCGGTCGAGGTGACTTTCGGTCGAGGTGACTGGGGTTCAAAACCACCTGCTGCGTTTCGAAACTTGGGCAATTTTGTTCACCCAACTTTGCCTGTTTTTCGGAAGAGACACTAAAAGCCGTTGGTGTAAATGTGTAACCTGCCATGGGGGTAAATATGTAACCTGCCATGGGGGTAAATGTGTAACCTGCCATGGGGGTAAATGTGTAACCTGCCATGGGGGTAAATGTGTAACCTGCCATGGGGTAAATGTGTAACCTGCCAGGGGGGTAAATGTGTAACCTGCCATGGGGGTACATGTGTAACCTGCCATGGGGGTAAATATGTAACCTGCCATGGACTCCACCTCTCGTGAGTCACTGCAGAAGCGTCTCATTCAATTTTGCTATCTCCTTCACAAGATGATACGATTGAATGAATCAATCAGTTAGCTCATCGCGAATCTGTTTCGTCGGGTTCGTTGACGATCAAATCTGTATCTCCAGTATCGGCTTAAGAGGGCGTACTTTTGTTGAAATCATCGAAAGAATCGACTGTTATCATCAAATCGGGCAACTTACGAAAGTATGAATAACCTTATGTTATAGCAACCTATCATTTATAGAGGCGGAATAACTTCGCCGATTTTTCGCCGATTTTTGACCGAATCCGGTCAAACAATAATTTATTAGTTTGTCCGATGATTTTACTAAAAGTGAGTAGCACATAAACGGGCATGTTGTAATTTATTAGTTTGTCCGATGATTTTATCAAAAGTAAGTAGCACATAAACGGGCATGTTGTAATTTATTAGTTTGTCCGATGATGTTACCAAAAGTGAGTAGCACATAAACGGGCATGTTGTAATTTATTAGTTTGTCCGATGATTTTATCAAAAGTAAGTAGCACATAAACGGGCATGTTGTAATTTATTAGTTTGTCCGATGATGTTACCAAAAGTGAGTAGCACATAAACGGGCATGTTGTAATTTATTAGTTTGTCCGATGATTTTATCAAAAGTAAGTAGCACGTAAACGGGCATGTCGTAGTCGATACTAGATCGGTTCGATTCTTTGCGAAATGAGTCTGAAATGAGATGAGTGAAAGCAGTCGATTTTTCATCCGAAGCAACAGGCTCCAGATTGCAAGTGGACAAGGATGCCATTGGCTTATCGAGAGTACAACAATTATACATCAGCTGGCTCCAGACCTCTAAGTTAATCCACGCCCAATACATCCTCAGTTCATCCTCGGCGTCGACATCTGGCGCAGCCTCCCCGGGCTTCAAATGCCAGCCAGCCAAACACTACTAGCGGTACACATGGAAGACATCTGTCTTACAAGCCTGGACAAAGCGTTCCTGACCGGTGTGCTCGCGTTCAAGGACCATCTGGCAGCCCAGTTCTACCTGGTTCTCGGCACGTCGGCAACGTGCAGTTAGAGGCGGCACGCGTAGAGCAACAACGTGCAGTTAGAGGCGGCACGCGTAGAGCAACAACGTGCAGTTAGAGGCGGCACGCGTAGAGCAACAACGTGCAGTTAGAGGCGGCACGCGTAGAGCAACAACGTGCAGTTAGAGGCGGCACGAGTTGCACGCGTAGAGCAACAACGCACCTCAGTCTTGTCAATTAATGATTAATGGATATTTTAACACCGCTTAAAGGGTACTGACCCGCCAACAAGTGGACGAATAGACCTACACTAACCAGAGCAGTGGCGTATTTATGGTCTTGGAAGGCGGCGGACCAAGTCTCCGAAGAACGGGACATAAATGTATGAAAGGTCTTTAATCGGGGCAGTAATAAAATTCAGTACAGCAAAATTCGTATCTCAAAGGCGGACATGACCCAACGCCCCCAAATACGCCACTGGATTGGAGTAGTCAGTGTAAGCAGGAGATAAGCCAAGACAAAAATATAAAGCGAGGGAATAAAGGCGGATAAAGTGCCGTTAGCGTTGATGTTTACTTCAACTTCTCTAATGACGAAAATGTTACATCCAGAGTAATTTGCCAGTGATCACTTATGGAGCAGGAATAATTTGGTTTCGAATTTTCGAGAAGTAGACGAGTCAAACCCGAGGTCATCACCGATAACAATGATTTATCACTTCCGTGAGTTGAAATTCCTATGGTTGGGTAAGATGCCCCTCTGGGCGTTTGCAATATTATACTTTCTTAGTTTATTATTTTTTATAAATCGCCCACAAACGATACATTTCACAACCACTACCATCACAACCACTACTTAGACAGTTACACTGGCTTCATGTTGTTACTCATCGAATCAATTTTAAACTGTCCACTCTTACATATCGTGCTCTATCTACACAACAACCACCCCACTTGGCTAGTCTCCTGCATCTTTCAAATATCCATCATCCATTTCACAACAACTTTGATCATCCATTTCACAACAACGTTGTTCCTAAAAGTAAACTTAACATGGGCAAACGTGCTTTCTCTGTCGCTGTGCCCAGGGTCTGGAATGAACTCCCCATCACTTCATTTCCGCCATAAATGTTCGGTTGTCCCTCGTTTATGACTTGCGCGTCAGTGGTCACGATTATGCTTAAAGTAAAAGCCCAACCTCACGACAGTTTTTCGCGAAATTACCAGTAATAGCAGTACTAAACTATATATGATAACCCTACCCACCAAAACTGATTAATTAACAGAGAAAACCGATTAATGTGTAACTCGCCCCAGCAATGGACTTTGCCCGCAGTGAGAATGTTCCTCGGGTAACCTTTGACCCGTGACGTAGCAGCGGGAACCTTTTCGTTACAGCGGTATCGCAGACAACGAAGCGAAATGGCGGAAACAGAATTTTATGACACCAGCGTTGATTCAGAAAGTTTTAATGACGACAACAACAGTGACAGGAGTAGTAACATTTCTGTTGACTTGTATGATTCTGATGGCGAACCATTACCGGGATCCGTCGCGTCATATGAACGTGCGGTAGATAAGATGGGTATCGGTTCGAGCCAACCGTCACCGACTCCGAGAGTGACGCTGACGATGCGGACCGTCGGGCTAACGACACTGGGGATCCACTCATCCCCACACGACTGGACAACACTGACTGGTATAAATATAAATCATTCCATTAGCATAATGTAAATTACGTATGTAAGTAGTGATGAATAATGAATGGCACATGTAGTTAGTTGTCTTAAAGGGGAACTGAAGCAATTTTGTGTTATGCCGTATATTTAAATATATATTATCTAACTATGCATTAATGGTGACAGATACCTGCTAATTTATGAGATAAACTGAAAAACTGATTTTGTTCGAGACAAAAATCGACAAAATACATCACTGCGTATCGCCATCTTGTTGTCGAAACGAGTGGTTTGAGTCGCGTATATCTAATCAATGTAAATTTTCGATTTTTTGCGATTTATTTCGTAAATAGACATTCTGGAGCGAAAAAAAAGATATGGGTCTCTGTTATATATACAAGTGTTTACACACGTCAACAAAATAGCGTTTTTGTTCGTTCCAAATAAAAAAGTTAAAGAAATTACAGCAAAACACGCAAAAAATCTTGGAAAACGCCACACTTCTCGAACACACGAGACGCTAACCAACGAGAATATGCGATAACGGAATACCGGACCTATTTTTTACTTGTTGACAAGATGGATGCATCGCTTGTGACAGTTTTACCAGATCTGCTACTAGCGATTAGTGGTTTACTGAACTTCCGTAATAGTTGTCTATCTTTGGAGAAATGGAAACCACAGACGAAGAGTCTAGTTCGACAGGCCACACGGAAACAACCGTTGACAGTCGTAAAGTGTCACCGAGTGTGCGAGTCACGCTCCAGACTCCAGGTCGGCTTCGCCTTTGTTGACGTTGGATTCAGGAAAAATTACAACAGCGCTTTGACTGTCGGCGATTCCTTACTAGGAAATGTGATGTGGTGAACCTGTGGAAATTGCGTCCCGATGTCTGCGCACGTTTACGTTGAGTCATCATGCTGCGCCGAGGAAGCTACCATGCCTAGGCTAGGGCTAGGCTATGGCTATGGCTATGCAGCACCGTGTGCCCGACCGCGTTGGTGCTTGCATCACCGTACGAAGGCGAAGACGATGATTTTGTAATGATATGCACAAACAGAGCGGTGCTAGATGTTGGTCTGCTGTCATTGCATGGTTTGCGTGCCGACTCATTGATTCGCCCTATAGCTAGCAGGTCAGTAATTCAATTGTTATCGAATCATTTCCATTTTAATAATCATATTTTTTCTGCATATTTCTTTTACCTAGCCCGAGGGCGAGGTCCGAACTACAATGGCAATGCAAGCAGGCTTTTCTCTTTATTTTGTATCTAATCTAATGAAGTGTACCGTGACTGTATTTTAATATTGTGTTTGATTTTGTGTTGAATAACATTGATGACAATAATAACATGAGGGTTTCTTTAATTCATTATGTGAATATATATATATATTCTTAAATGTTACCGTAATCGTGATTGTAATAATGATTGTAATCATGACTACATTAGTAATTGTGATTGCAATAATTACTGTAATCATGGTTACATTAATATTCGTACTTGTAATCACCCCTCTCTGTAGCACACCACAACACCTTGTTGTTTGGTGCAATGTAAACATTTAAATAACAATAATTAACTATTGGCAATATAAGTAATGTTCACAGTTTTGCAACAATTATGGAATTAGTGCTATCAACTAACCCTGACAAATTATATTTCAGGCTCAGGAAAGGCAAGACAAGTAATCCCATCCTGCGATGTGGGAAGGATCTGTGATGTCTATTCTGAACCGAATTGAATTGATGGAAAGTTTAGCTATGGAGATTGACCTGACACAGGTGAGTGTACTGATAGTCTGATATAGACAAATTGTGAGGCACCCACAGTATGCAGCAGGTCGAAAAACAACCTGGAAAACTACAAAAATTCCCACTAAAATATTAATAACTGAATGATGTGAATGCCTTCTTATCCATATCCCACTTCTCTCAACAAAATGTTACCTGCAGCATCTTGCATGTCACTACACACAATTTCATTTATATTGAGACCAACATAAAATATATCAACAGTTTATTCACATAGAAAAACAATTACCAAAGAAATAAGGCTAACTAGAACGACTGAAACCAAGACTAAACATTGACTAAAAACAGTGACTTCTACCACCGGGAAATACAACCTGGAACATGGATATCACAGTTACACACATCATTATTTTGCCACAACATATCAAATATACTGTTAGTTTAGCTTAGGAAATAATTAATCTTTATAAAGCCAAGGCATTTTAACTGTTTCACCATCATCATCTGTACCAATGGCAATAGACTACTTGTTTTGATTGGACAGTAAATGTACACCAATCATGTGTAACAATATTACTTGTTCTGACTGACATTAAACGTACACCAATCATGCATACCAATACACTACTTGTTCCTACCAACAGTAAATGTACACCAATGATCTCATTCTGGAATCTGCACCATTTCACTACTTCTTCTGACAGTAAATGTACACCAGTCATGTGTATCCAATATACTTCTTGTTCTGACTGAATCTACTACTTGTTCCTACCGACAGCAAATGTAAACCAAGCGTCTCATTCTCTACCAAATACACTACTTGTACTGACAGTAAATGTACACCAATCATATGTATCAATACACTACTTGTTCTGACTGATAGTACTTGCACACCAACCATTTGTTCCAATACACTACTGGCACTAAATATACACCAATACACAACTTATTCTGACTGGTGCAGAAAAGTGACATAAGTTTTTCTCACGAATGACAAACTTCTTCTCTTTCTCATAGGTGTCGGAGCTGCTTGAGTCACCCTCGGTTATGTCGCTGTTATCACATAGTGTGCATCATCTGCACCAATGTCTTTATTCTCACTGAATCTGATGGAAGCTTCACATAGGAGTAGTCATGATCAACGTTCATTGGTGCAATAATGTCATCCGTAACTACAGCAGCATTTGCGAAGTGTCGCACTTGAAATATCGTTACCGGATCGATTTGCATTTCAGCATCAGTTGTATGTGGTGCCACAGCAGTAGTAGCAGTGATGGCACTAAAGGTGACATCCGTAATGTAAAGATTGGCGGCATCACCCGTAGCGCTAGATGCTTCAAAACTAGTACCTGTACTTGTACGAACCAATGGTGAATCCTTCATCTGAAAAGATTACACATACAGTGACTTGAAAATTTTACAAAATTCATCTTTTGCGTAATAAAAATGAATCACAATGTGAGAAACTTTCTCTTGTATATATTATTTTTAGAATATAAGAGTGCCAGTGTCATATAGAATGTATAAAGTAATCAACCACAGGGAAAAGCATTTTCCCTATGGAGCCATGTTAATTCAACCAATGGGTCTTTCACTGATCTCTTAATGTTTTTAATGAATCTGTTTGGTCAGTTTGACGAATGCCACTGGTAACATAACCAAATGCATGTAACCAAAATTGTAGCATCCTAGCTCCAAAGTGCATTATATTATCTAATCAACATTGCACTGTTTTCAATGGGCCAGGAAGGTCAACATTCTATAAGGGGTCCAAATTCCATAACAAAATATGGACCCATAGGTATACTTTCTATGGGGTTCCTTATTTTATATCTGACACTCGATTTAGACACAGACATAAGCTTGTTTCAATTCAATTATACTGTTCATGACTGTTGCTGTAGTACACAGAGACAAGATATTGTCATGAATATACTTCAGGCATGTGGTCAATTCCATTCCGGAATTGGAACTGACCCTCAATTCCAGTTCCGGAATTGGAATTGACTTAAAAAAAAAATTTTATTGGAATTTTTTTTTCTTCCAAAATTTATTTTGGGGGAATTGGAATTGATTTTGTTGGAATTATTGACTTGATACTGTTAATATTTACCCTTATATTTACTTATATTACTTTCAAAATCATATTTGTCTGCTATTAGCATGTCACCCTGAATCTGGTAACAGCCAGGAAGTTGTCAACATTACAGCATAGACACTGTCTACTCTGGTATTGAAACATTGTGACCAAGAACAATATAATCAAGCATTTGCATAAAAAAGAAATACTAAGTTACTGTAACAGACAGTAAAACCAAAATCAGACCATTCAGGCCTCATTTTCTTTCTCAGTGTACAAGGTTTATTTACAGAGATTGCCAATTAAGGGCACCTGCCTGCTCATTCCCTTTGTGTGAGAGAGCCCCACTTGAATGCAGCCCCTTGTTTATCCAAGCCTAATGTTCAGCCCACAAGTTTCCCATACTAAACATGTCACTGGTCACCTGTACAATGCTGTTACATGTGGCTGTAGGGTTTGCCCTTTGTAGTAATTAAAAATGTCCCCATGGAGAATACATGTTGGAGATTAGGATGTTGAAGACTCAAACTTTCCAGTAAATTTGATGAAATATCAATGATACCACAACTGATAGCGATATAAATCTGCCTCCTAGTATATTTGCTCCCCCCCCTCCCCGGACATCTGCCCCTTTTTTCTATGATAGTTGACAAGTGAAAATCAGTTTGCAGTTTTATCATTATTACTACAATAACATAACATTCAATGACAAGTCGAAGTCACTTTAGCCTAATGCAATGGCCTATCCCCTGGAGTGTGTATGAGATGATCTTGTCACCAGTTGTCTTCCAGGTATCATTGATAGTCAGATCAGTGGTGGAAGATGGGTTCTTGGGGTGATGCTTCCACAACCAGTGGTTTGGAGTGCCCCTGGTATTAGCTGCCTTAGTTTTCAGGTCCTCACGGACCTTGGCAGCTTCTGTCTGTGCCGTGTCACCATCATGGTTGCAGGCAGTCTTGTTGATCACATTCTGGATCTGGAGATCAGATCAGTGACCACAGCACCCTTGCATGATCAGGATCGACGCTGGCTTCACTCCCATTGAAGAGTAATCTTGTTGGTCCCCCTTCTTGGTGTAGGAATGACACTCAAAACATAGCTTCTGACCTCCTCAGATGCTAGTAGTAATTTCCATGGTGAAGTTTTAAGTGAATTCTGATAACTCTGGCTTGTGCATCCAGTTTTATAGGAAAATGGAGTCACTCCAACTCTCCATGGTAAATGCAATTCAAAAGAAACCTTGTTGAGATGGCTTCTTTCAAATATCTTCAATTGTCCTAACATGTCCAGGTCCTAATCTCACTGGCTTCTTCCATAATTGCAATAAAGATAATCCTTTGATTACAGGATCATCTCCAACTACATAAAGTAATTTACTTGGCTGATCTGGCACAAAGAACATTAATTGCAATTATGGTAATATATATCTTGAATTCATGTTCAGAAATAAAAATAATAAGTTAAAAAAACATTTCTTAAAAAAAACTTACAAATAATCCAGAAGCTACGGACAGGGGGCAAATGTCCAGATTTTGAATAAGGCAAGGGGCTAATGTCTGGGGGGCAAGTGACAAAGGGGCAAATGTCCGGGAGGGGGGCAAATGACCTGGACCCGATATAAACAGAGGAAACTGTTCAAAACTTGGATTAATGACCCAACTGTCCAGGGTTGTCCAAAATGTCTGGTTTTGTTAGCAAAAATCCAGGAGAGGTGTCGCAGCAGAAAGTACATATGAAATGGCTGGATGCCATTTTAAAGTTTTTTATGGCAAACCTGATATATATATATATATATGTATGTATGTGTGTGCATTTAACGAACAATAATTTTTTAACCATATCTAATTAAATATGATTGCGCACACGTGACAAATAAAACTGTGTTAAAACGAATTGGATTTGAATTTTTCTTTAGCCTAGGATTTTAAGAGTTTGAATTGATTTTTTGCAAGGCGGAATTAGAACTGATTTTTTGGAATTGACAAAACAGAATTGACCCCATGCCTGATATACTTCCTTCATATGTATAGCTTGTACTAATACTCCCCCCACGATATTCATTACAGTGTTATCAGTCGACTTAGAATAAAATGTAATTAATACATCTCTTTATGAACTTCCGGATATTCGGTTATTACATGTGGGGTTTAATCTGATCAATAAAGCAAATTAATTTTATATAATTTTGCCTTATTGTCAAGTCACAAGAATTCAGACAGAAATTGTAAAGTGTCATTATAGAAAGCAGACATGTAATCTGACAGTGTTCAACTGGGTAGATGACGATGCCTTAGTTAGTTTCCTATCCAGCTAGACATTGCATGGGTGAAATGCATTTTACTTAAATATTTAAATACTTTTAAAAAGTTTTTGTAACTGCATTTGCACTTAATCACAATGAAAGTATTTGTGTATTTAAATATTTCCATAAAGAATTTGAAATGTAAACAGCAACAGTAGGCTTCTGTTGCACTATAGTCTATACTGTCTTTTGGTCGTGTTTCTCCCATGCATCTAACCCCCCAGGCTTAGCCTTACGCTTGCCGCTTGCTCTCTAGGCATTTAGAACACATGAGTATGAGACTTATTATGACTGTCAATAAATAATATCAAATTATTTTCTTGAATAATTTTGCCTAGTACATACGCCATGGCCCATGTTATAAGGCTGCAGTATATCCTGTAGCACTTACTGAGTTATTGTTATTGTTTTGAGTATGGCCACGTATTGACGGTACGTCTGATCACGTCGAAAATAAATCGGCGGATTGGAAAGCACTCGTAATTATATCAAACTATTAACACTTACTCGCACTTTATTGTATTCATACATTTCGATTTACTGTGGGTCATATATATGCTGACGTTGAAGCACAGCTGTGCTTATTGGGGTGGAACTATATTGTAATCGTAGTGATAAGTCACAATGGTAACGGTAATCCAATTTACTAACCTGGTTTCGTCTCGTCGCTTCCTACGCATCGCTCTGCCCTCTGATATCTGACGTTTCCTTGTCGCAGAATAGTCTGTAGATGCATGGTCATATGCGGAAAAAAAGATCTAAGATGGAACGGTGTCTTTGACCAAGAATGACATCTTGATGCTCACCGTCAGTCCATGCTCATCACATACGTCTTTTGTCTTGTAATCTGCATCGGAAAAGTGGTCACTCGCAGAGCCTGCGGCTGGCTGACACGGCAATTTCCGCATTTGCAACCACCTTTTCCGCTGCAAATTCTTCGTCGGAAGTCGATCAAAAGTTTTTTCCTTGCATTTGTAGTACTAGTTGATATATCCAGGAGCCATCCAGTGCACACCAGTTTTCTTTTTATTCGATTTTCCATGCGTTTCGGCCGTTTTTCCGAGAGGTTTTTACTGTGTGAACGCGGTGCCAGGAGCTCGTACTCAAACCACTCTGCCGCTGAGCCCCCCGCAGAGCAATATGGCGCCGCCCAGCGAAGATAATGGCAAAGTTAAAAAGGATATTACAAAATTACTGTGGCGTTGTGCCCATCATATAAGGGTGATATATACTGTAAATGGTATTTTATTATGTTTGGGCTATGGTTGTTCGAGTGCTTCACCCCCCCCCTTTAACTTCGTGCATCGCTCAATGCCATGGCAACGCAGTATTGTCGGGTTTTCTATGACGTATAATCCTTTCTGACTATGCCAAACTCGCAGAGCTCTACATTTGTTTATAACCGTTTGCATGCATTCACTCGGTGTAAGCTATTCAGAGTAATACCTTTGGAATATGCACTGCATAATCATAAATGACAAACTGCCCTTGTTAGTTAGTTATTGTAATGCATTTTTGTTGGCATTTCTGCATTTATCCGCCAGTGTCAGTGAACTTACATATGGTTTGACTGGCCCAATTTGACCCCAAACAATGATTTCTTTGCAGGTGTCAGTGTGGCCAGTGCCAATCACTGGACACAGAAGAAGAATGTTTGTGTTGCCGAGAAATTTGAGTCTGCGGCTGAGGTGCAGTGCATCACTCAGCATGAAGGTTTCCAGCCAGTAGTGCTGGACGTCAACGTCCTCCAGACTGCCTACTTCAACTATAGGCAGCAGTATGGGCCTCTGAATTTAGCCAACAATGAGTGAGTAGTATGCATTTATCCAAACGTGATGAGGTTATGAGAAATATTCAAGGCACATAAGTATACCACAAGTATACTAAACTTTTTTAAGATGAAAAACACCTGATATATTTTTGATATTGCTTATTTAATAACTGCTCGACAAAGAAGAGACTAAAATAGTTGCATTTGAGTGATATAAAAAACGTTTATTCATCACAAACTTTTGGAACATACAACGTGTTGGTATCCAATCAGCCTCGTGGACAAAGTATGCAAAACCATAAAAAGCCACAGTTTCAAGAATTAATCACCATGCATGAATACATCATTATTTTTCATTATTCATCGTCAACACTCATAATACACTGGACATTTTATTAAGTATTTTTCTAATTTCCATCGTCTTTATATCTTCCGTGTGTGTATTTGCTTGGTTTTGTTTTCAGACAGTTTCGTTATGTGGGCTACAGGCAGCTGGCTAGGTGGTGCTGGGGATGGCTCGGCAAGGACGTCAGAGTAATTTTGCCAGCATGTGCAGTACACAAGCTTCTGGAGACATTTCCACTTGCCCCTGGCCAACAACGAGTTGGATACAGGGATAGGCTGTAATGTTGAAAGTATGCATGCATGAAAACCTTTCCAGTTTTGCCATGTTTGTTTTTTAGAAATAAAACACTGTTCACGTGTCTTCAACTAGCTTCTTTACAAAGATACCAAGTGAAAACAGAATTAGCAAAACAAAACCTATGCTAATAATATAGTTGTAGCCAGGAAAGCTATTTACTGGAAATATAAATATTTCAACATAGCATATTCAACATAATATTATTAAGACATGCAAGAAGCAACATTACAAGACAGCACTACACACAGCTACACTACACCCTGCGACACTACACCCAGCGACCAATGATATATGTAAGGTTACTGCCTTTTCAACACTATATACTACAAAGTTTAGCGAAGTAATAAGATATTCATTTTAGACATGCATGAATCAATAGCATGAGAGCACCACACCAAGTGACCAGTTATGTATTGGGTTGACGTCGAATGCAATATATAGAGTAAACAGAAGAGCCAATACAACATTGCAGGGCCCATACACAGTACACATGGGCCCGTACACAGCACACATGGGCCCGTACACAGCACACATGAAACAAACAGACTTTCCAAAGATGAACGGGACACCAGAAACATATCGTCTTCATTTGAGGATGTTTGTGAACTCGGTGCATACCTGAAAAAAATATGTTGGTTTTATGAGGAAACGGATGTGATATTTCATTTAATGGCAATGGTTTGACATAAAAGATAACATGATACACATGATACACATGCCTGTACGATTTGAAACTTAAAAACAGTGCTCATGACCAAACATTAATTCACTTTCATTTGCACCTGTTTGCAAATCAACTACTTACTCTCCTTCTATTTGATCCTCTTCCAATGCTTCTTCCCTTGAGAGGTTAGATGGATGGTAGTCCAGGTCCACGCTAGCCTCTTGTTCCCCCACTCTTATGGGAATGGGACTGTCTACATGGAGGTAGAGCATCCTGCTTTGCTTCTTCTTAGGGGTTGATGTCGGCACACCTGCAGTTTCAGCGTCGGGCTGTGTTCCTGGAGGAGGGTCTACACGGGATGGTCCAGGCGTCACCGTTGGTAGAATTCTAAAATTTATATGGTGTGTCCATTACGAAAACAACATGTGGTTAAACTAGAGAGCAAGGTTTGGTGAAGGATAAGATTAAAGCAAATGACTAAAAACTGTTTTGTAATACACCTATAAGAAGAGTTATTTGCAAACAACATTAGAACCATCAAGTCATTATATATAAGACGATGTTTATAATTATGAAGCTCAAATTTTAGTGTGAATAGCTTACCGCGTGATATGCTTCCGCTGCAACCATACTGAAATCATAAAAAATATTATGGTAATTGTGATACGCGACTCCATTTGGCTATCTCGAAATTCTTATTTTCGAGCCTTACGGCTAGATGCAGGGGGTAGAAATTTCTCGCATATGGCGTCTTGCCCCGCCTTACCCTTACGTATTGTCACGCAAAATAAAGCAGCGGCTATTCGTGACACCAGGTTACATCTAGGACAGTAGAAAGATAGCTCGAACAATGCGAACGTCAATGATTGTCTAATATCAGCGAATGACTACCGCAGAGCTTTATGATGGCATGAGATTTGGTGGGCGTGGCAAGGTGGCACTGGTGAAATAAATGGCTTCAAAGATCTGCCTACGGCAACCAGTGCAGTGTAGTGCAAACCCAGGCAGACCAACCTTGATTTAGACTAATGAACTCTTTGAAGGAGAATACGGCACTCGTGCCCGCATATCTGCACGTGGCAATGACGGACGGCAGCTTGTGGAGAGAGTGGAGTGAAGCAGGCGGAGGTGGGCGCCACATAACAAAATAGTGAAGCCGCCTGGCGGGACATAATTGAGTATTTTGTAGACTGGCGAGTTGTTGTTCAACTAACCCTAACATGGTCGAATATTACGTATAATTGTTATAGGGCCTACTTTCCAGGTGACTGCTATTGTTGATTGGTATATCCAGTGGAATATATAGGGTATCAGAGTGGGGGGCAAAGACGGGCAGACAGACACAGGAGAGAGCAAGAAGGCGTGCGAGAGGTGGTTAAGATGTGTTGTGCGCCATACATAATATTAATAAGGAGTATATCTCGTATGTTTTCTTAGACTTACTTAGACTTAGTGGCTCCCTCGTCTATAGACGCGATCGACGGTCTGGCGCCAGTTCATTCTCGGTCTTCCTCTCCTTCTCTGACCAGCTGGTGTTTTTTTCAGGATAGAAAAAAATGGCTGTTTTTTGTCTAAAGAATAACCATTAAACTGGGCCTATCAGATTTTATGACATTCTAAATGGAATATTTAAAACCGTTTATATTGTTGCCAGCTGAAAAATACAAAATTATGCGTCTCGCGAATGGTGCGCCACCTAGTGAGTATGTCAACCACCGTCGAACAGAGTAGAAGTGATATAGTGGCGCCGTCAGCGGATGTAGATCACGTAACAGCCGGAACCTGGCCCGGAGCATTTCGGGAACGGTGGCAGCAGTATAGAAAGTAGCTTGTTCGATACGTTAGTTTCCAAAGACACCGCCACCCCCCTATCTGATTGGACAAGTGTCGTACTATCGCTATAACTGATGTGAACATGAAAACAGACAATGTAATATCGTTTTTAACGTTTTATTTTTTGAACAATGGTACATCGAATGACGAAAACAGCACCGTAAGCCTCAGCAAGTCATTTTCTTTTTGGCGTTAGGATTAATCAATAAGCAACCAGAAAATTTTTGGTGGTTGCGAAAATTGGAAACGTGCTGTGATAATGACTTACAGATACAGACGGCGGGTAATCCAGGGAAGGAATCTGCAAGCCGGCCACCCAACCTCAATACCCCCGTAGGGGATGGAGGAGGTGTGATTTACCAAATACTGTCAACAGCGAAAGGAGTTTACTCTCCTCCGAACCCTGGTTACCTACAAGAAATTACAGCAATCCAGAAATGGCAACTTAACTAAGTAAATCGATAAGAAACACTTCCGACGACTCCAACTTCGAACGCCCAAATTGTTGCCACGGAAGTATCACATCACGTGATGATTCCACCGCATTTTATTGGTTAACGCAAAACAGTCGCAATGACGTGTTATACGCTACTACGTCATTACGTTTTACGATGCCTGCAGCGTGTACACTGCGCGCGCTGATTCTTCAGCAACAACAAACATTGACGGTTGTGCATCTGTGTAGTGGTTAGATCTGTATGTATGTATGTATGTATGTATGTATATAATATATATATATATATATATATATATATATATATATATATATATATATATATATATATATATATAATTATATATATATATATATATATATATATATATATATATATATATATATATATATATATATATATATATATATATATATATATATATATATATATTACACGATTATAAAATAAATAAAAACACTACGGTAGTAAATTCAACTCAATCGGGTCCTAAAAACGTATATTTGTACGTTATGTTATAGGGTTTAAGTAAGGCACACTGTGAACATAATTAGGGCGCGGTGGTTGTGTGGAAGGGCGTCGGACTTCCGGTCGAGGGGAACGGGTTTCACAACCACCTTTTCGAGTTTCGAAACTTAGGCAATTTCGTTCCCCCACTTTGCCCGTGTCTGTCGTTGTCGCGGACTCTGTGATCAGCGGTTTGGGGAGTATCTTATCAAACACCAAGGGCTATGGTTTGTAGGTAGCTGCGCAACTGGGCCCGTATTCTCTAAAGACTTAGCTCGTAGCTCATGTTTTTCGTAAATGTTTTTCGTAAATATGGCGGCAAAAGTATCCCGGGGAGTTCCCTCTTGGAATATCTGGAGAAATATTATCAGCGTATTAATTACTGAATATGCCTGCTGAAGTGTTGCATAGTCCATGTTGAATCTCAGCCAACACCGACAGGCTTGCGTTGTAATCTTAAATTAGCCATGTAATTTTGGTATTATATATTACTCGAGTGACCGCCCCGAAAGCAGCTTTGCCACCATCTTTACGGAAAACTTGACTTACGAATTCGTAAGTCTTGTGAATACGGGCCGTGCTATTTATGAGAACAACTGATGATGACAACCATAATTACATCCTATCGTGCTAATTATTGTAAAATAAATAAATAAATGGAATTTCTAAATAAGTAATACATAGTAATGCACACACAAAGTTCCAATAATAAAATATTAATTAAAATATGTAATATATTAACTACCAGTCTGTGGTTCAAAGCATTGTTAAACAGATGTTTCTAATGAAAATACGTGTCATCTGTGAGTGTTTTGAAGGTAGGTTCAAAACAGTGTTTTCAACCTAGGTTCTGAACAGTTGCGTTTAGAGCGGGGAATTGTGTTAAACAGTGGTGCTTAGAGCGGGGAATTGTGTTGAACAGTGGTGTTTAGAGCGGGGAATTGCGTTGAACAGTGGTGTTTAGAGCGGGAAATTGTGTTGAACAGTGGTGTTTAGAGCGGGGAACTATGTTGAACAGTGGTGTTTAGAGCGGGTAATTGCCTTGAACAGTGGTATTTAGAGCGGGAAATTGTGTTGAACAGTGGTGTTTAAAGCGGGGAAGTGTTTTGTTCTGCACCAACAATGTGCAGCAGGTGCAACGAGACTCTTTAACCCTCACTACCCAGCGGTGGTAGTAGTACTGACTACGGTAACCCGGGCAGACCGACCTGTGGATTTGTCAGTTTATCCCACGCTATGTGTAGATGTTCGCTGAATGATTTGCACCTCGTCCCACTTCCTGTCTTGATGCACGTGTTTCTGGGAACCAGTCGGGCCCGCGCGCAAACTTCAAAGAGCGTTTCCGGGAAATGCCTATCATTATCTCTCCGACCAGCGACGACGTGTTCACAACCAATTAAGGTTAAGTTCCCGTATGTAGGCCTTGTAAATACAAGCTCGCAATTTCATTGGTTAACAATCAGCATTTCAAGGGGTCGATCTCCGATCTGCCAGGGGTACTGGTGTACTCAGAAACCCCTGGCGGGGAGGTCGATCTGCCAGAGGGTACTGATGTAATCTGAAGCCCCTGGTGGTGAGGTCGATCTTCCAGGGGTACTGATGTAGTCAAAAGACCCTGGCAGTGAGGTCGATCTTCCAGGGGTACTGATATAGTCAGAAAACCTTGGCGGTGAGGTCGATCTTCCAGGGGAACTGATATAGTCAGAAAACCTTGGCGGTGAGGTCGATCTTCCAGGGGTACTGATGTAGTCAGAAGACCCTGGCGGTGAGGTCGATCTTCCAGGGGAACTGATGTAGTCAGAAGACCCTGGCGGTGAGGTCGATCTTCCAGGGGAACTGATGTAGTCAGAAGACCCTGGCGGTGAGGTCGATCTTCCAGGGGAACTGATGTAGTCAGAAGACCCTGGCGGTGAGGTCGATCTTCCAGGGATACTGATGTAGTCAGAAGACCCTGGTGGTGAGGTCGATCTTCCAGGGGTACTGGTGTAATCAGAAACACCTGGCGGCGAGGACGCTTTTAAGAAGAAACAGTCGATATTGTCGTTAACTACGCTTGCGACGGGATTACAATGTTAAAACTTATGAGTGATTGTGACGAAACATGACTAGCGTATATGTCAAGTACTGACAGTGGTTGGGTGTGCGTGTGTGCGTGCGTGCCGTGCGTGCGTGTGTGAGTGTATGTGCGTATATATTACCACTACGTTATTGCGCCCTCTAAATGTCTTAGGTTCTAATGAGTTATATCATATAAATTATATACTATAAACGTAGCATCTTCCTTTAGATACTACCGTATCATATAGCACATCACACGCACGGATCACGTCACCAGCGACGAAGTGAGCAATATAATCAACCAAAACATCGGTCGACACCAAGTTCTTCTGTGTGCAATAAAAAGACGAAAGCTGATATGATACGGCCATGTCACGAGGCACATTGAGAGGCAAGAGAGAGACATGGAGAGGGGGGGAGAGAGAGAGGTAGAGAGAGAGAGAGAGGGGGGAGAGAGAGGAGAGAGAGAGAGAGAGAGAGAGAGAGAGAGAGAGAGAGAGAGAGAGAGAAAGAGAGAGAGAGAGAGAGAGAGAGAGAGAGAGAGAGAGAGAGATGGGCAGGCAGGCAGGCAGGCAGGCAGGCAGGCAGGCAGGCAGGCAGGCAGGCAGGCAGGCAGGCAGGCAGGCAGGCAGGCAGGCAGGCAGGCAGGCAGGCAGGCAGGCAGGCAGGCAGGCAGGCAGGCAGGCAGGCAGGCAGGCAGGCAGGCAGGCAGGCAGGCAGGCAGGCAGGCAGGCAGGCAGGCAGGCAGGCAGGCAGGCAGGCAGGCAGGCAGGCAGGCAGGCAGGCAGGCAGGCAGGCAGGCAGGCAGGCAGGCAGGCAGGCAGGCAGGCAGGCAGGCAGGCAGGCAGGCAGGCAGGCAGGCAGGCAGGCAGGCAGGCAGGCAGGCAGGCAGGCAGGACAATAATTGGACGGACAACATCAAATAATGGACAGGTTTCGATTTCCACGAAACGCAAGTGACTGCAATAATGGACCGGCAAAGGTGGAGACACGTTGTCAGATCATCACCTGTTGTGCCCCAACGACCATCCACGGTTAAGGGATATGTCAGCTGAGCTCTTTCTCCACCTAATCTTGGAGTTTCATTTGTTGGTGCGCATACACTTTGCATGTTGAGTGAGTCCACGAGAAGTCACACGTTTACCCACTGTACACGGTGTTTCACTTCAACTGGCACTGGGTTGAAGGGACGTACGAGTTTAGTGTCTCACCCGAAAGACATCGTATTTTTAAAACTCGTTTTTCACATATTGCTTACTCAATCCTCTTCGCTCAAAGTAGAACAAGGTAGACCAAAACATTTTGTTATTTGCAGCTTTCTTCATTTCTTTCCAGATGGTTCCAGGCTTCTTTGGACCAAATTGCGGGTGTATGTGTATAAATTACTTGCTGGTCTCGGGGCAACCACATACATTGTTATTGAACTGTAGCACAATATAATCACCAAGGTCGGATTCACCACTGATATATGTAGGCCCTACCAACAACATAGGGCTAATAAATAATAATCATCAAAAAGAGCCGATCAATTGGCACCTGGGTGTGTGGCACACATCCACCAGGAATAGCTACTACTGCTTCCAGACAAAACGTTCAGCCATTCGTGACTTCCGTAGTTCGCTCTGCACCCGCTGAGCTACCGTCAAGTTGCCAGGTGTTGGCGTCGGTCCAGGCGTGAATAATTGATAGAGCTCCGTCGACGATCGACAAAAGACGATCTTAAATCGGGTCACCGCCAAGTGGCTACTCGACAAGTCGCACTAACTAGGTCGTCCTCTGTAGGCCCGAGTGAGCGCGTGCGCTCGAGGGAGACGACAACACAATCAACGTCATAGTTGACAGGTGAGTGCTAGCTTCTCGGATTACGTCTACCTGCGGTATTATGTCACTACAACGTTCCAGTATCCGTCTATCACGTCTGGTCCGTTCACAGTGCAGAGTCTGCTATGCTAAGTGTTATGATAACAAAAAGAAAACAACTTTACGAGTGTGCCCTGTCGTCGACCTGGTTACAGTCAGGGGTGTGCGTGTTGACCTAGTTACAACAACAGGTGAAAATTCGCTTCGTGTAATAACTGCGCAGACAATTCTGAAAATGTAGTGTTGGCGAACGTCGGTTACGTGTGATTTGGAGCATTATATCCCTCTACAATCCATCGACCCATCAGGCATCGACCTATGGGCCTTTACTCGCAAGACTACGGCTAATTATGAAGCTACAACCCGGATATGATATGGTTCGACAGTATACCTGTGGTGGCTTTATCGGGGGGGGGGGTTCGATCGAAACCCCTCTATGGTCGAACCCACTGCCCGTTGGTGGGTGTACAGGGGTTATTTGTGGTAAATTACGGTGAAAATCGGATTCGCGTGCGTGGTTTATTTTTCATTCTACGTGGTGTTTATACTTTTTTTTGGTAATGGACTAGTACACACATTCTAGGCTAGCGCTGGGCCTAAAATCTGTTTAGCCAATTTGGCTAAAGGTTAAAATTTTCTTTAGCCAAATGAGATTTTATTTAGCCATTTTTTTAGCAGACACTAAGATGACAAAACGTCAAAATGCAAAACATGACATAAAAAAATGTGTTATGGCCTCGTAAAAAAAGAAACTAGTTTCTTGTCCCCGCCCATTTCCTTTTTTGTCTCCGCCTCCTGTTTTATTTACTATTGAAAAAGATTATTTAAACAAGTTTTTCCGGTTCTGTGAAGAAATCTTTGTCGAAAAAAAATTTGCTGTACAAAGTACTGTTATACTCTTTCAGTTCACTCGTTATGATGTATGTGCATTCTACAGAGTCTAAAATAAGATTCAAATGATGATGCCTTGCATTAAATAGTCTTGGCAGACTCATTTACAAAATTCCAGTCTCAATCAGTATAAATACCATTCAGGTGTATGCCTGTGATACATACTAATGAAACCATGGCCAAACCTGCACATGACATTTATAAATATATTCAACATTGCGTTTGCTTCTTTCTGGTCAATTTAAGTAGTGTTCCGGTTTAACAGGTATGTGCCATATTACATTTATGTCAATGTTTCCATAAATATATTCAACATTGCGTTTGCTTCTTGTTTCTTTCTAGTCAATTTAAGTAGTGTTCCGGTGTAACAGGTATGTGCCATATTACATTTACGTAAATGTTTCTATTCATCTGCCATTCCCACTAAAAAGTAATGTATTTGACAATGGAATGGCAGGCTATAATAGTAATATACATCATTGGCATGTTCCATATTGCATTGAAAAAAACTACAGCTTATCAACCACAGTGAACATCTAAGACATGGCGGCCATCTTCGAAACTAATACCAAAAAATTCATAAATAATAAAGGCCTCCCTCTAACTTAAAAAAGAAACTAGTTTCTTTTTTACTAGGCCTAATATACGATATATTATATAAACATAATATACGTATATTAAACATATAGATAGTCACAAGAGAACATAACACCAATATAAATTAATATAACAACGTTTAATTATAAATATATAATACAAGAAAATCGAGCACACACTGCAAATCTCCAACACTGAGAACGTCACCATGATGATACAAGTGTCGCCCCAAATGTCCACCACCACTATTCTGGTCTCTGCGACAGTGTCCACCCGCTTCACTAAGAGTGAATCCGGGACGCTGCTCCTTCACCGTACAGATCTTGAAGGCTTCCTCATGTAAGCGTTCTTAGCTGTCGGGAGACGGTGCATCGCTTGCGTCAACACGGTCCGCCTATGCCATGGGCGATAATCGCCGAGTTCGCGTGATCGTTCGCAGTGACGAAGTCTATCTGTCTCTGGCGCTTCGGCAGTAACATCGATCTCCGGTGGTCTGCACATATATCGTGTTTTGCCAAGTCTTCTTTGGGCTTGGCGCAGTCCTTCCCGGTGACAAACACGTTCTTGCTTTCGCGTGCACGCAAACTTTGCAGCGAAAGACGTGGTTTTTGCTATCGTGTATAAGCCACGCAAAACGTACGAACCAGTCCGCCTTTTTTCTTTCATTTCTTTCCGCGATCTTCGCCGGCCGAAGTACATTTACGAATCATTTTAACCGATAACACATTTAAAAACTGCGAGGAAGTGAGCTCCCACATTTTAAGGTTATAATATTATTTTTGTAGCTGCCCAGCAGGACGCAAACTTTCGCTGAGCCTGAGAGCAATTCCATCATTGGCTTATCGCCGGGCAATTATAGGTTAGGGGGTGCGAAAAACAATTCCACGGATGGCGGGCAGCTATGATTCACGGGTTCACCGCCGCTTACACGACAATGCGCGTTAACATGATCGTAAATGCGTTTCGCCAAATTGGCGAAGAGTTTTGTTTTCCTTTCGCCAAATGGGAAACCGTTTCGCCTATGGCGCAATTGGCGATGGGCAGCGCTAGCCTAGACATTCAGAAAAGATGAAGGGAAAGATAATGCACCAGAATACTTTAATGCGCCTTAGAGTCACCGGTTATTACATTAAGCCAAAATTGGTTTAAAACAAAGTATAATGTTTATGTTATAAACCCAACATCTTTGTGTGAACGCACGTCATATGAAATGATGCCATACGACTCAGGATGCATCAGAGAACATCCGAAAATTCTACATTATCTGTGGACACCAGACCCCCCACGCCGCAACCGCTACGTGTCACATTGCGGCTAGCAACTAATCAATATGCGGTAGTTCATTACTCTAGCATCCTCATGTGAGCTTCCCCAGCAGATCCCTCTTCCAAAATCTCATATCCACCTCAGCATACACCTCAAATTAGGGAGTTTACATGTACGTATATTCATTCATGCTTAATTGAAGTGAATGCCTACTATCGTACGACGCACTCATACGCATAGACACAAATATACCTGCTTAATTAAACATGCATTTTAAAGTTCAGCCCCACGATAACAAATACGACACTGCAATCAACTTAGCTATTACCACAGACTAATTGAAGTGAAAGTTTATTCAACAACAACATAATACAGGTGCATAGTGTGCTGCTGCTGCTGCTGCTGCTGCTGCTGCTGCTGCTGCTGCTGCTGCTGCTGCTGCTGCTGCTGCTGCTGCTGCTGCTGCTGCTGCTGCTGCTGCTGCTGCTGCTGCTGCTGCTGCTGCTGCTGCTGCTGCTGCTGCTGCTGCTGCTGCTGCTGAAGGGACATAGCTGAAGTCATACGACTTATAAGGTGCTATGCCCGTCTCAAACTAAATAAATGCAATACAAGTAAAAAATTAAATACAAAATAGCATTACAAATTCACTTAAATAAACTTATTACAGTGGTGCTTGTGCTAATTATAAATTAACTAATTTTCAATTAAAAGTTTATAAATATGCTGTAAGTTTAAAACAAAGTATAATGTTTATGTTATAAACCCAACATCTTTGTGTGAACGCACGTCATATGAAATGATGCCATACGACTCAGGATGCATCAGAGAACATCCGAAAATTCTACATTATCTGTGGACACCAGACCCCCCACGCCGCAACCGCTACGTGTCACATTGCGGCTAGCAACTAATCAATATGCGGTAGTTCATTACTCTAGCATCCTCATGTGAGCTTCCCCAGCAGATCCCTCTTCCAAAATCTCATATCCACCTCAGCATACACCTCAAATTAGGGAGTTTACATGTACGTATATTCATTCATGCTTAATTGAAGTGAATGCCTACTATTGTACGACGCACTCATACGCATAGACACAAATATACCTGCTTAATTAAACATGCATTTTAAAGTTCAGCCCCACGATAACAAATACGACACTGCAATCAACTTAGCTATTACCACAGACTAATTGAAGTGAAAGTTTATTCAACAACAACATAATACAGGTGCATAGTGTGCTGCTGCTGCTGCTGCTGCTGCTGCTGCTGCTGCTGCTGCTGCTGCTGCTGCTGCTGCTGCTGCTGCTGCTGCTGCTGCTGCTGCTGCTGCTGCTGCTGCTGCTGCTGCTGCTGCTGCTGCTGCTGCTGCTGCTGCTGCTGCTGCTGCTGCTGCTGCTGCTGCTGCTGCTGCTGCTGCTGCTGCTGCTGCTGCTGAAGGGACATAGCTGAAGTCATACGACTTATAAGGTGCTATGCCCGTCTCAAACTAAATAAATGCAATACAAGTAAAAAATTAAATACAAAATAGCATTAAAAATTCACTTAAATAAACTTATTACAGTGGTGCTTGTGCTAATTATAAATTAACTAATTTTCAATTAAAAGTTTATAAATATGCTGTAAGTAATGACAACTTGAATGTTTTTTTTAAATTGTGTTAAACTTGGTAGCTGAGTTATTTCATTTGCAAAACTGTTCCACCTATTTATACCTTTAACAGTGAGTGACAGTAGTCTGAAGGTGGTGTTTTTTTTTAACATAAAACAGTTTGCTTTGTCTGGTACCATACGTGTGTATAGCTTCGGTTGGTTTAAAGAATGCTTGAACCGGACCATTTAAAGAGTGATTATTTGCTTTATAGAGTATAATCATAGTTTTGTTTGTAACTAAATCATGAAGTTTAAGTCTTTTTGAGCTGTGGAAAAATACAGATGTATGATCATGGTAATTAAGGTTATAAATAATCCGTATAACTTTTTTCTGTAACAGAAATAGTTTCTTGATACTGGATTGATACGTACTTCCCCATATCTCACAGCAATATGTGGTTCAACAAGTGATTGATATAATATGTGTAACGCTTGACAATCAAGAACATGCATAGTTTTATACAAAACTGCTATGCTTTTTGATACTTTTGTTTCAACCATTTTTATATGTTCTCTCCATGTTAGATTTTCATCAATAGTTACTCCAAGGAATTTTGTATGTGTTACCTGCTCAATGTTTGTTCCATTCAAAACTATATGCACATCTGTTCTAGGTTGTTTTTTATTGTTAAACATAACATTTGTTTTGTTCACATTGAGCGATAATTCGTTCGCTCTGAACCACAGGCCTAGTTGTTTTAGTTCGTTGTTAACTATATTGGTTACATGATCAATATTACTAGCCGAGTAAAATGTATTATTATCTGCAAATAGAATAATATGAAGTAGTTTGGAAACATCGCGCATGTTGTGGTATCATGTTGTGGTATCATGCATTTTTAATATATGCGTGACAATATCCTTAAGTTCTTTTTAGAAAATTATATGTTTGGTGTCATTTACATACATGTGGTTTAAAAAAATAACATTATTATTAATTTGTCCAAATGTATGATTGTTGGGTATGAAAAAGGATTGAGATGCTCCAATGTGATACAATGATCACCTGTCTGCACGCACACACGCACGCACGCACGCACATCGTGTGAAACTCTTCATTTGAGACGACTGACCTGATTATTCTGTTAGCAAATAATCTATTTGACGGCACGAAGCGACGTTCTATTTATATTTATGGTATTTGTCACATTACGTGATTTTGTGAAGGTAATTTACATTTTCTCACGCAACGACAGTCAGGCGTCGTGCAGGACATATAATACACGATGTAGGCCTATTGGTCTGTGCCTTCCTCATTGCACCATTGGTCTGTGCCTTCCTCATTGCACCATTGGTCTGTGCCTTCCTCGTTGCACCATTGGTCTGTGCCTTCCTCGTTGCACCATTGGTCTGTGCCTTCCTCATTGCACCATTGGTCTGTCCCTTCCTCATTGCACCATTGGTCTGTCCCTTCCTCATTGCACCATTGGCCTGTCTTCGTCCGTCCTCTCTCTCCTCTCCATTCACCCCGTTTCTCCTTCACTCCCTTTTTCTCAAATCTTTCCCTTGTCCTCGGTTTTTTCTACCCTCCTCCTCCTTCTCCATTCCCCACTCCCACCCCCCTGTATTCTATCATCCTTCATTTTCTTCAGAGAAACCCTCTTCCCTCTTCATTGCGTCTTCCGGTCCCTTCCTTCCCCCGCCCGATCCCTTTTCCCCTCTTCCTCCCTCATCCATCCGATATATGATAGTCCAAATATATTTAATTATGTCAAGTTCACACGGTTGTCAATAATAAGGGAACCAGGACACATTCATGCATTTACAGAATCTCTGATGAAAATTAAACTATTACTTCAAGTTGTACTAGGAAATTGCAAATATTAACATTTCTCATACAGCGACATTTATCATACAGCGACATTTCTCATACAGTGACATTTCTCATACAGTGACATTTCCGTCACCTTCGTTACAAAAAAACTGTATCTATTTCAATAAAGGCTATCATAATATTGAAGATATCGGCACTTTTCTAGAATACGGGCTCTCAATACCGCCATTATGACATACAATGTGTAGTAACCTTGCACAATGCATGCTCAATGTAACATGTAAACATGTCAATTATTAAACATGTTGACCGTAAAAACACATTTAATCACCTTTTCGATCGAATTCGCGTATTTAACATGTTTTGAGTGGCGCCTTCTGGCGAATAAAATGGGCACTATGGCGTTAAATACATGTTAAATACGCGAATTCGAGCTTCGAAAAGCGTGATTAAATGTGCATGGTTACTATACATACTGCATAACGGCGAAAATGAGGTGGGCCCGGATTCTATCAAACTACCGTCGACACTGCAACCACAGTGTCGTTGGCGGGGACATCCGGTGATGTCACCCGTGGCCCGCGTCGTTTGTGTGACGCCGGGCGGACCGGCCGGTATATTCAGTTACCTGCACAGATGGGCGGTCCATCTGCCGTGGCGGCCTGTCTTGCTTGGTAACAGACACCGCGACACCAAGCCCTCCAGGCCGGCAACAATTACGTCCTGGGTTCTGTCCGTTCGTGATGCATTAAAGGGGGTTGTACAACAACTTTCATTGGATAGCTCATACGGAGGTAGTTGGGGGTTCGCATGATTAAAATGCACAAATTCTGTCATTTGTTTGCGATCTCAAAGTTCATCTAAATTTAACAATGCTATAATCATATTTTAACTTATATTAGTATAATAGACTTGTCTACAGTCAGGGGCGGATTTAGGTTAGTTGGCGGGGGGAGGGAGGGTTCAGTCAGCGGTAGTCATATGCGGGGGGGGGGGACGGGACGACACACATGTCGTTCTATTTACAGAAGGGTTAACATTAGCCGGCAGCTAATACCTCAGTCTTTACATTGACACTAGTTCAGATGTAGGCCTTTTTACGTTGTCCTTTACCGTAATATTTGCCACGGACACAAGGGGGTCTAAGACCCCCCCTCCACGGCCTAGGGGGTTCTGGAGACCTAAGACCCCCCCTGGATCCGCTGCTGACAGTTATTGCTAGAAATAGAATACAACGGGAACGAGTACAATTTCTGATGAAAAACATTATATTTTACTATCAAATGTAAAAATAGATGTATTCTCTATCTATGTCGTACAATTTGTATATTTTATGTCGTAGATAAATCGTGTATTTTCTCAAATATTAACACGTTTAGTGTGGATATTATTTTTAAACAACCGATATGTTATAAACACTAGTGCGTCCAGCGTTGGTGTCGTGGCTGTCGAAGTAACAGCCGTACAACTCGTGGAAACGCTTGGTTTCCAATAGGAATAGAAACTATCGTGTAGCTTCAATGGCCTCGTGCGTTATCGCTTTACATCTACAGGTGTCTTTCCATAAAACTACATCGACGATAAAACGATACTTCATGTCGTCACTGCAAGACAATTACCTTCGTGGTGTTTTTTTTTGTTCGCTCAGCCAGTATCAACTGGACGACGATGACGTAATGCAATATCGAATTGTGTTAGGTAAACAACTAACGCAGTTATATTGTGTCACGCGCTGGCGTCGTGATCGCGAGACACTGGGGATGTACGTGTCCTCTCGGGTTTGGTCCTATTCGCCGTGTTTGCGTTTGCATCCAGACGCGATTCCTCTTCAGACGAGGTGTGTGCTATTGTTAACATTGCTGGTTAACTATCTATTTACCCGGTTTCTTATTCCGGTATAATTGTGCGTGCGTGCGTGTGTGCGTGCGTGTAAGCGTCTGCGTTTTCGTCTTACTGTTTCCACACGGGCAACGGCCTGTGTAGCCGATGTCAGACTGTCCGTTTGTTGACCATCAGATTCCGTTTCAGGACGGCCCACATGGAACAGGACACGGTTCAAGCGGCGTCTGCCGGACATAAGGACGCGGCCGGCGACAGACAGACGAACACAACACCCGACTCACAGACACCTGGTCAAGAACCGCCGCGCGAGGACCGCGAACAGCCAGCGACGGTGGCCGACTCAGCCCCCGCGCCTGCGGATGAAGAGGGCGACCAAAGCCACGGACCTGCCAGCACTGGCGAGAACAACCGAAGCCCATCAGGGAATGGGGAGGACGATAGAGCCCCCTCACCAACCGGCACACCGGAAGGGGAAAGTGACTGCCTTGTGCATGACCAAACTCAAGACGAAACGGTTCTCAGTGCTGAAGATACAGCAATCGGAAAACATTCAAACCAACCTCCCAATGATACTCCGAGCAACGTGTCGACCACCCACACTACACAAAATGGCCGACCGGCTTCCACAAACTCAGGAGATGTGTTTCTGGACAACCCTGTTCAACCGACCAACGATACTGCCAATCTGGCTACGGTCGCCGATGGCATGACGGAACAAGATGGCGACGGACCGGACAACATTGCAATCAAGTGGTTCCAGACTGTGGTATCCGGCGAGGCTGCAGCCGTGGAGACGCTTTTGCCGCGCGTACGAGACGTGAATATTCGTGATCAGGTAATTAGTTGAGCCATTCTGGCTTTGTTTGAATTCGTTTTGTGTTTTACACGTGCCATATCCAAAAGCGTGGGACGGATTAAATTAAAACGAACAGTTCCGTGGATATTAAACGTCTTTGGTCATAATAATAAACAAGTTGTAATTTAATCACAAATCAAACATATCTAAAACTATCTAAAGAGCCTAAATAAAGGTTTCCGCCGTGTTATTATATATTAACAAGGTTATATAATTCAACATACTTAATCAATTTAAATACGTTTAAATGCAGTATTGCAGTAAAACTACACATATAATAATAATAATATGCATTCACACTTGAGAATAGCTTGTATCCCAAGATTCAGTCACATTTGATCCCGTGCACATGTTAGAAAAAGGTCGGTATATTGTTTGTGCAATCCATCGTTACTAACTGGTGGTCTGCGAATGAACTACTGTGACGAGTTCAAGTATTTTTCAAAAGCTACTTTCTTAAATAACGATTTACACTTCACCCCCTGCCAGACCTGGTCATTTCACCACTATCTCGATTTGTATGGGAAGTATTCAGCCACGCTGCAATTACTGCGCAAAGACTCTTTGTTCACATATCCACTTCTGTCTAGATATTCATTTATAAAGCTGACTAAACTGTGGCAACAACGGAGGATTCGAACCCGGGTTCTCTCGATTGAGAGTTTGACGTTCTAACCAATAAGCTATCACGTCCCATTGCCATTACCAAGACACACAATTGTCAAACAATTGTGTGTCTTGGTAACATGATTATAGTGTTTCGGAATTGAAACCTCCAGACTCAATGGCTGCTTGACAGCACAACCACATGCGAATGATGGATGTACATAACGCGGGTGTCTAGACACAAAATAACAGTAGATATGTCACATTTAAGTTTCTTATAACGAAACAGTTGTCACAAGTCCATAGCAATTTGACGGCGTTATGTTAATTAGCTATTTCGGGGTTTCGTAAGCGCTGTTGAGTTTGTTTACAGCACTGAATAGCCAATGCCAGAATGTATGCCTCTGCCATTTAAGTATAATTATAGACACTTCAAATGTCGCAAAACAGAGAACACTCCCCTATAAAATAGAGGTATTGAGTTACAAAACACACCACATCTATTTTAATGTAGTCAACATTTGGCGGTTTTTACTCACTGAAGTACCGCGTGTTCGGCTATCCTGTGCATCGTCTAATGTGGCTAAATTGTACCGAATCTGTCCGCAGCATCGTCTGAATAGATGAATCATATATTGTGAGTTATTCAGACAATACATGTACAGTCATCATGTCTCGTGCATCCATTATTCGATTATACTTTTTTTTTTAAGTAATCGGCGTGCTTTTATGTGGACACAATCTCGATACACTATAAAATTGCTCTGTTAATCCGGTTTGATTTAGATCACTCAAAAGGTTGCACTAAATCAAACAATTAACAGTTTCAGTGATTGTTTTGACATCACAACTATTTTGTTTGTTATTTGTTAAAGGTTCTGTCAGTTACTGGGACCGATAAAATACTGAAATATATCATGATACACTACACGTTTATTACCGATAGTTATAGCATGGACGATACTAGAACGTTCCACCAATCCGCACGTATCGTTAATAGGGAAAGGTTCGGTAATATGGGCCACTTCCATAACTTAGAAATGGTACATCATATGTTGTCACCTGGCGACTACTTGCTGAGTTAAGGAGTGTGGCTGACCAGGCAGGCACTACTTGCAATGGTAAGACAACGCACTGTAGAAACATGTATGTGAATAACATTTAACAACATTTCTTGCGATTTCCGCATGTTGGATGACTGGACATAGATCATAGACGTGTAATCTACATCCACATAAATTGCGTTTTTCGATTAGTTCATTATTTTGACAGTGTGTCGTAGGCCATTATATAAGCATGTCGTGTAAATTTCCCACCTGGAAGCAAAACGAGAACTGGATCACCTTCTGGGTCATATGAGCCGCATGCAATCCAGGGAATATGTATGTGTGCGCATGCGTGTGTGTTTGTGTCCACGTTGGGTAATGAGTGAGTGTGGACAATGTCTCATGTGTGCGTGAGTGTGTGCCCATGTAATGATTCGTGTGTGTTGTTTGTGCGGGTGGGTGTGTGAGTGCGTGTGTACGTGCATGTTACGTACATGTGTGCGTGCATGCGTGCGTGCACGCATGTTCAGTAATGACTCTTGTATTGGGTTAGGCTATGACTCTGGTGTGTCTACGGCCATCTTGGATAATATGGTAACTCATGGCCATAGTATCCATGGGCCATGCTCATATTTCCAATGCGTAATGTAATATGAGTAATTCTGAGAAAATGTTCTCATCGTCATTGTAAAAATAAACAACCCACGTGTGCAATAATGTTCACAGCAATAATCTACCACGAGAACATTTTCATAAACTTTACACACAACAAATGTCTACTCATACAGCTCCAGAATATCAATGTGAAAAAAGTGACTCATATTACCGAACCTTCCCCTACTGCCAAAATTCGTGGTAGCCAAAGTGAACGGATAAACGAGACGAGGCTGTATATGTGACGCTGTGTTCATAGGACGACTCCAGCGCGCTCCACCTGAGCTGTTGCTACAGCTATGGAGCCATCGTGTCGCTGCTACTCGGCGCAGGCGCAGACACCAACGTCCAGAATGAGGCTGGAGAGACGCCGCTGCTGCTCGCGTGCAGGTCGGGTCACGTGGCGATCGTCGAAATGCTCCTTCGCGAGAACATCGAAGTGAATCTCGTCACCAAGAACGGCACTTCCACTCTGCACTGCGCGGCCGCCAACAAGCAGCCGGATATAGTTCGGATGTTGCTGCAGAAAGGCGCCGACGTGAACTTGACGAGAACTCGCGAGAGCGTTTCCGGCATCACGGCGCTGCAGTGCGCGTGCGAAAGCGGCGACATGGAGTCGGTGGCGGCACTGCTCGAATGTGGCGCCGACGGTACCACGAAGAACAGCAGCAGCATAACTCCGTTGCACTGTGCCTGTTCCAGTGGCTCTCTAGACATCGTTCAAGTGTTGATCGCCAGGGGCGCTGATGTGTCGGTGAGCGGCACCGACTTCCACGGCAGCGGGGTGCAGTGCCTCCACCTGGCGGCCGCTCACAATCACGTTGACATCATACGTGCGCTGATAGCAGGTGGCGCTGACGTCAACGCGGCTCGAGTCCTCCAGAACAAATTCGGCGTTACGCCGCTCCACCTAGCGGCGATCAAGGGCGCTGTCGAGGTGGCTGAGGTGTTACTGGCAAGCGGATGTGACGTCAACACCCCGGACGAGGACGGACTGACGGCAATCCACTATTCCACCAAGTACGGTCACTGCCGCTTGTCGGAGATACTCATAAATGCCCACTGTGAACCTAATGTTGGCGCCAGGTCACCTCAATCAACCAATCAGACGCCGCTGCACTTCGCCGTGCGCCACCGCCATTACGACATAGCACAGCTGCTGATTCGCGCCGGTTGTGACGTCAATATTGCCGAACGCATGCGTCCAGCTGACTGCAATAACGGAACCGGAAACCGCTTGGTGAGCGTGGCGCCGCTAGATGACGCGACGGTTGTCGACGGATACACGGCCCTCCACTGGGCGGTCGAGAACAACGACCTGCGCATGGTCAGGACGCTTCTGGAAAGCGGAAGCGACGTCAACAAGACGGCGGGATTCGAAAGCAACCGTGGCGTCACGCCGCTTCACCTAGCGAACCAGGACGGCTTTACTGACATCGTGCATGAGTTACTCGCTAGGGAAGGATGCAACAAAGACCCCCACAAAACCACGAGGGAGCGTAGTGCTATCACACCGCTACATCAGTCGGTCTACAACGGTCATTTGGGCTGCGTTCGCGCTCTCACATCCGCCGGATGTGACGTGAACGCGCGGACCGACAACGGTTACACGGCGCTGCACTACGCAGCCCAGCAAGGCTTCGTTGAAATCGCTCGTGTACTGCTGGAAGCCGGCGCTGACGTCACATTCACCGTCGACCTTAAAGACCAACACAACATTTCGCTGCTGCACCTGGCGGTACAGAGCGGAAGCAGTGACATGATACGCCTCCTTGTGGCGGCTAAATGTAACATCAATGCGGGCAAGAGCAAAGGCGCGATGGAGCACGTGACTCCGCTACACCACGCTGTGCTGAGCGAGAACGAGGCTGCGGCGATGACGCTGCTCGACCTCGGCGCTGACGTCGACGCCGCCACGAGCGACGGCTACACGCCGCTCCACCTTGCGGTCGAGAGTGCTAACAGCGTCATCGTCGAGCGTCTACTGGCGAACGGCTGCCGAGTCGACTCGATCTACACAGTCGGGCCTCACACCAATGTCACACCGCTTCACATATCAGCACAGCACGGCTACACGGACATCGCACGCCACCTGGTGGCGGCGAACGCAGACGTGAACGCGCTACGAGAGTACGAGGACCGCTACGGCATTACACCGCTGCACCTAGCGAGCGAGAACGGCTTCCTCGAGACGGTACAGGTGGGGAAAGATCAGTATTAATTTTTCCATAGGCGACCATGTTAAAGTATTTAAATTCATGTACGCAAAATAACGATTATTTTGCATACCAGGCCATTTCAAAAGCCAATGGAAACATCACTTTACTGGTCCCAGCTAACAAAACCTGATTGGGCCAATGAATTGCCAATGAGCCTACATCATTGACCCATGATTAAGTACTTTTTATTGGTAATGACAGCCATTTATTTATGTTCAGTAGCAAGCCAACGCCAGTTGAGCCAATGACGGCAATCATTGGCCCAATCATGTTTTTTTTCATGGCAAGCCAATGCCAGTTGAGCCATTGAGAGCCATCATTGGCCCAAACATGTTTTAGCGCCACCATTGGCCCAATCAATTTTGGTAGCTGGGCACTGATAGGTCCACATTCTGCTAACAAGCAACTAGACATTTTATCTTGTGCACAAAAGTAGTGTTGTAGTCTGCAAATTTGCCCTTTCCCTGTTCAGAAACTATTTGTCAAGGTAGAAAATATCCATGAAAGGGGGTACCGTCTCGAAATTACTGGGACATGATTCGTATGCCATTGACCAGGAAGTGAAATGGTGATCTATCCCCAGGTGATCCTGGAGACGGCGGAATGTGACCTCGACGCGCAGGACGCGCTCGGCTACACGGCCCTGCACCTCGCCATACAGTACGAGTTTCCGGAGGTCGTTGACGCGCTGCTGGCGTCCGGTTGCTCCTTCGACCGCCAGACGACGTCCGGCGTGACACCGCTACAACTCGCCGAGCAGATCGAAGACAGCCGGTCAGTGGCGGCCATTCGCCGGGTCCGCAAGGAGCGACGACAGTCTCCTCTCCGGTGGGTACAGTGCAGTATTGTTTTCTCAATGGAACCAACGCTACAAGCCAGTCAGACTATTCCACCCTGTACAAAATAACGATTTGGTTTTAATAGAAACTGTACACACCAGGACCGTCATCAGATCAGGGTTTTGAAAAGGGAGGTTCGAGCGTACACAATCATCCGTTGATTTCTGGGATGATTTCTTGGTTAATATTACTGTTAAACCAAATTCTCTGAACTCCCTCTGACTCTGAGGACGGGCATGCATCTAGATTTTTTTTCTCGTCACTGACCCGTAGTAGCGTTTTCGTAAAATCCTACAATTTTGTTTTCGAAAAAATCCACATGGAAGATGCCCCCCGTCATTTGTCGCCCAAACAAACCCGATGTTGTCTTCGTACACCAGGGATCCTTCCGTCATTGACACCAGGTATCCTTCCGTCACTGACACCAGGGATCCTTCCATCATTGACACCAGGGATCCTTCCGTCAAGGACACGTGCATATGCCGCCAACCAGCAACTATAAATTTAAGCCTGTGTGCAACAGAAGTCTGTAAATGTGCCACTTTCCATGTTCGTGAACTATTTTTTCATAACGCAAAAAAAATCGTCACCGAAAGGGGGATCGTCTCAAAATCACTGATACTCTATTCGTTTGACATGAACCCGGAAGTAATTAAACAATGATCTTCCCCCAGGTTGATGATCGGCGCCGTCGGCGGAAGAGGACGAGACGGGGGCGGCAAGCGACACTCCGCCATCATGTCGCTGCTGTGCGGGCTTAACAAGTCTTAGCTCATTCGGACGCCTCCAACTTGACACGACGCGAGCCGACTTTATTTAAACACACTATGCAATATTTTCATGATGCACTATGTTATTTGTATATACTGCCGTTATTTCGTGCGAGACTCTTGGAAAGGAGCGAGGGTGTAAACATTATTTCACTGTGCATTATCCAAATGTAGTGGCTAAAGAGGTTCTAACTGTACAGTTATCAACACCTTATTATGGGCTGCACATTATTCAATTTATACTTGCTTATTCACTCCCTATGCTGTTAAGCACAAAACGCAGAGCAATCGATGCCAAGCAGTCCTATCTGATGTATAGTTAAGACAAACTATATTAACCATTTTTATGCTAGATGCATTACTATTCAGTCACATGTAACGTCTTACTAAGAGAACTGTATATATTAAGTAATTGTTGTTACGGGGAGCCCATATTTCATTGTAGAATGTGTACTGACGAGTAAATATTTTATGGATGTACATATTTTGTGTGACACCGGTAGACGCTCTTTGTCGCAACCGTTAGCCAGAAAATGCCAGGCTGGCTTTGGGCAAAATTACGATTAAGTTTTAATCAATTGGACAGCATGACAGTCACATGATAGTCACTTGGAATCGAACAGTCACCCATAGCCAGGCCAGGCTTGCCATGGACCGTAACACTTCCTCGTGTTGTCCACGTGTCCATGGCTAGGCTTAGAGAGTGGGAGGGGCTTTGAACCGTAACGATTGCCAGCATTGTAAATCAAACAATGATTTACTGCCAACAAACAGTACGAATTACATAATAATAAACACAACTTGTAACATGTGAACTTTAGTTATGATTAAAACGAAACAAAAACTTGTAACATGTGAACTTTAGTTATGATTAAAACGAAACAAAAGTTCTGTGGCAATGCATCAGAAAGAGTTAACAAAAACTAACTTCATTTGTAACTTCAATCAAGAATATCACTCTAGTGGTTTTCTAAGTTCTTTTGTTCTAAACGTGGGACAATCTCGTCAAATTTATGTCATCCCAGCGGCCTACGTGTTTATTGTGCGACCAATAAGCGCCTGATAGTTCTAAGAAATCGACTTCAGGTGAAACGCATGAGGCCTTCGACCGAAATCGAAGGGCCGTCGGAGGCGACGCAAACTCTCAATCAAGCGAGCTACTAAGTAAGAACGAGATCAGTTTAGCTAACAAGATCCTAAATATGGTGCAAAAGTTGAGCTTAAACAGAAGTAGCAAGGCTGTATCCTATTGGCAAGCACAGGAATGTGTGTGTGTGTGTGTGTGTGTGTGTGTGTGTGTGTGTGTGTGTGTGTGTGTGTGTGTGTGTGTGTGTGTGTGTGTGTGTGTGTGTGTGTGTGTATATATATATACATATATATATATATATATATATATATAATTTTTTTTTCTTTCATTTGTGAGCGAATATTGACCGACTGTACGCACTTGTGACGAATGGTTATCGAACAGTAAGCGCGGCGCATGAACATATGATGTTCAACAAGATTTTCATAGTAAACCACTGGCATGGTATTCCTGATGTAGTTGCAAATAGTAATAGTTATGCTTTAGTAACTCTTATTCTCTTAACATTAACTTACCCGACACCTGACCCAGGAAACATTCTTCATAAAGCACCTTATAAAACTAGGGGCTGCAATCGACTAGTTAGACGAGGTCATCATGTGTTCACTTCCGATTCGTCTCCGCCGTACATAAAAAGCCACGTGACTCCGTGTCTGCGGAATCCGCTAGATATAACACCGTGTACTCGAGTCTATACGCGCAGAATGTTGACATATGTTGTCGACATATTTCTTGTTATGCAATGAAATAATAACTTTAAAATAAAATAAATTCTTACATTAGTACTGGCGCACACTAACATGCCTTAGTATTCTCATAGTTGGTCTACGGTGTTATTCGACTGTGTATATGTTCACGGTATCCAAACAGTTTAATCTGTCGACATCTTGTAAGTAAATATGCTGTGTTTATTTAACACAGTTGACGCAGAGTCGATGGGTCGGTTGTAAATCAATGGTGCTGTGTTAGTAAGCTTGTCGTAAGCTGGTTGCAAATGAACCAGTTAGTATCTCGTATCAACTACCAACACTACGCATCAGAAAGTAAACCACACGTGTCAACCCTGAATGGTGCACAGTGCACACCCTTAAAATTGGCAACATAAATCCGTAAGATCGCAAACTTCTTCTCGTGTCGCGTGTAGTGCGCGGCAGCGTAGCGGTTAGATTCGAATCCTCTTGCTGCCATTTCGAAACTTTGGCAATTTCGTTCATACCACGTTGACACAGTTCACACATCTGTATAAACGAGTACCTGGCTACAGACAGGTGTGGATATCTGAACGAATAGTCTTCGCGCAGTAATTACAGCGTGGCTGGATGCTTCCCAGAGAAGTTGAGATGGCGTTGGAATGAACAGGTCTGCCAAGGGGTGAAGAGTCCCAAGGACTGGATAAAGCGCTATATAAGAACATACCTTTACCTTATCCCGGCCACTACAGAATACAGGCTCTGGCCTTTCCACAGTCACATTCGGTATGGCCATTTTGGTTGTGTCTCCATTTGTGCATGAGGTGTCTACAGCGTCCAACACCAGTCCTGAGGCGGTTGAGACATTGCCTGGTTGGTCATAATTCACTAGCGCCTTTTGGCAGGGGCTCCTCGCAAACGAACCCGTATGCTTATCTACGTTTGAGATTTTTGGCGCAGCTGACTGCGCACAACTTAAATATTCGCGAGGGTCGCCCACACATACTGGCCGTATCCCATGATTACAACATTGTCCAGAACGCACAAAAACGCAATGAATGCCTCTTACGTCCGTAAGACCTCACATTTCAGAAAATCCGTAAGACTTGCGGATAAACTGTAAGAGCTGACACCTACGAATATATATATATATAATATATATATATATCCATAATATTGACAACCAATGCATACATACGCACGCACGCACGCACGCACGCACGCACGCACGCACGCACGCACGCACGCACACACGTGTGTGTGTGTGTGTGTGTGTGTGTGTGTGCGTGTGTGCTTGCGTTGTGTGTGTGCATATGCTTTTGTGTACGTGTTTGTGTCCATGTTGAGCAAAGAGTGTGTGTCTGGGCAATGCCTCCTGTGTGTGCGTGAGTGTATGTCCATGTTGAGTAACAATTCGTGTGTTGTTTGAGGGGGTGGGTGTGTGAGTGTGTGCATGTATGCGTGCATGCGTGCGTGTACCCATATTCAGTAATGACTCTTGTATTGGGTTAGGCTATGACTCTGGTGTGTCTACGACCATTTTTGATAATATGGTCACTCATGCCCATAGTATCCACGGGCCATGCTCATATATTATTTCCAACGCTAATATGAGCCATTTGGAGAAAACTTTCTTCTCGTCTTCATTAAAAAAAATAAACAACCTACAGGTGTAATAATGCCCATAGCAATAGTCTACCACGAGAACTTGTACGTCAACTTTACAAACAGCAAATATCTAGTCATACGGCTCCAGAATATCAATGTGATATATGATCATATTTCATATACACGCACACACACAATACAAACTGCTGATTCACATGTCGTCTGATAGATGATGTGCCAATGATAGTGCCAGATTGTGTTTGCAATGCAACATGTATCTTGCTGGTAGTCGAAGGCGACATTGTGCACAGTCAGTGGGTGAAGCGATCCCCACGCACCGCTGTCTTTCGCTTGGCATCTGATCACTGTCGCCGCGTCAGCTTTCCGGTTTCGTGATAACGTTTCAGTACAAACACGTATCACCCGACTTGTTGGCAAGTCAAGTCATTGACCTGCAAGTCAAGCCAAGTCTCAAGTCACCTACGTGTATTCCAAATCATGTCAAAATAGGCGACTCGAGTCCGATTCGAGTTAACCCCTACGACTCTTGTGAATTCCAAGTCAAGTCCCAAGTCACCAATCGCCATGATAATTGTTGTTTTTCTCCGGTAGTTTTTTGCGGGATAGTTTTTGGCGGATACTTCCCTGTCACAACTTTAGCCAATCGTAACAAATACACGTTATACTGATTAATTATTGTATTCGGTGCGGCCTGTCACAGCATGGTTTCGTTTAGCGTACGTTTCGAGCCACCAGACTTGACGGCAAGTCACAAACTGGCAAGTCAAGTCTCAAGTCAATGACCTCCAAGTCAACTCTCAAGTCATTTATCTGAATTCCAAATCAAGTTAAGTAAAAATGGGCGACTCGGGTCAGCCTCTACGACTCGAGTCAACAAGTATGCACATCATGACATCTGTTGCAAAGCAATAACCTATGCAAGGACTGCTTACGCGGAATCACCTTACCTTACATTTCAATCTAAAACAATATACATACAAGTCTCCTGAATACTGAAGATGCCCACTTGGTCGGCAGACTCAGTATAGTTGTGCAAAAATCGGTCGTGTAAACACCCCCGCGAGACCGATTTTGAGTCAATACGTCGAATGTCTAGACATGTCGCTCATCTAAATTCACACGATAATGCGTTGGCGTACGACACGGCATCGTCCGACCAATTGGGACACAAATCGCTCGTATAAACCGGCTTTAGGCGATTATACGTCATGAACTTCTAATCCGATTACACAAAAATGTAGGCGTAAGCAGGAACTCAGAGTGCGTCTCGCAAGTATTCGAATACGTGACATGTCCGTAGCCAGACTGCAAAAGGTGTTGGTCGTATTTAGGAAAAAGTGTATCTTTTGTAGAGGAGGCATGCGACCAGGACACACCTTTGATGTGTGATGAGGGTTGGACGGCTACGTGAATTACAAAATAAATAAGATATAAACAAAGCATAATATTGTATATTGGACATGGCTAGTTGCGTCTTGGTACTTGTGCCTTCCTGTGGGAATAACGACGGGAACCGCCATAAAAAGATATCATAAGGACAAGTAAATCCTCACTTGCGGTTAAATGGTGTTTACTCCTTTCGAACCCACCTAAGACTCGAAGCGACGCGCATCGTACATGAATCACTGATCATAAATGATGTGGGCTGTCTCTACTGTAACTATGTACATCATTTTATTGTCGTATGTCAAGGACACCCACAGACTTGCATCCGTATAATTATGAACACACTGGAGTATATCATTATATCCCACCATTTACCGTAACACTATCCATCCCAACCGATTTTAACCATATATTATGTTAATCTAATACTGTATAGCAATTGATAACCGACACCTGCCCTGGACACCTAAAGAACCGAAGAACTACTGTCACTACAACTCACACTGGAATAGTTTAACGCTGGCGGTTGACCCGTCCTCGTACGACTGTTGGCTTCTATATACACTATACACCCCTGGTGGGTACGCCAGACACTAGCCGCTGATGCAACAGAACATACTAGTTTTTAGTTTGACAAAAAATAAACCACGTTTCGTCGATATACACGGGTTACAGGCAAATACATACAAGTTCAAAATATCATGGATATGAATATGATGTAGGTTAACGGCATATATTCCGTGCATTTGTCATTTGAAACATAGACGCGCGTAACATTTACCGAAGTGTTTCTGTGTCGACGCATCTGATTGGTTGATACGGCAAGTGGGACAAAGTACAAATGCAC
The DNA here is from genome assembly GCA_963662155.1 of Lamellibrachia columna. NCBI lineage: Eukaryota > Metazoa > Annelida > Polychaeta > Sabellida > Siboglinidae > Lamellibrachia > Lamellibrachia columna. The sequence continues at coordinate 24,393,266 of OY759274.1, forward strand.
GTTTATTAGTGGTGATTCAGCCAGGGGTGATAACAATGTCTCCACTGGGTAACGAGGATGAGTCGACCCACCGCCTGACGAAGGGGCGCGGGCCTCGTCTACGTCGATGTCTAGCTTGGATTGTGTTTGAAGGCGCCGGGAGCGACCGGGCAGGGTGGCGTTACCGGGGCAGGTTGTCTCTGTCCCGCGTGCTGCTGGTACGGCGAGTACTGGGCCTGCTGCAGCGTGTACAACCACGGCGCCTGCTGCGTCACGTCACTCTGCTGCGGCGTCACGTATCTCTGCTGCGGCGTCGCGTTGCTCTGCTGCGGCGTCACGTGACTTTGTTGTGGAGCCACGTGACTCGGCTGCGGCGTCACGTGAATTTGTTGTGGCGTCATCAACTGGCTCGGCTGTGGGGCCACTTGGCTGTGCGCTGGAGGTTGCAGTTGCGACAGCGCGGTTCGGACGAGCGCCTGCGGCACCTGTACGTGCGACTGCGGTACATACATGATGCGTTGCGGCGTCTGTACGTGAGACTGTGTTGTGTGTGCGTGTGTCTGCTGCGTTAGTACGTGCGCCTGTGGTGTGTGTACGTGCGATTGTGGTGGCTGAACGTTGGAGTGTGCGGCAGGGGTCTCTGGCGTCGAGATGACTGGAGTCGCGGCGTTGACAGGCGCCTGCCGGGCGGCAGTCTGGTCTGACATCACGGGCGGCTGGGTCACGGCCAACATGGCGGGGGTAAACACCCCTACGACCGGCTGCTGTTGCTGTTGCTGCTGCTGCAACTGGCTCGTGGCCAGACTCGTCAGATACTGGATCATGTCCTCACTGATGGTCGGCGTGCCGACCAGATGCGGGACGACCGCAGTCGACATCACCTGATGCGTCGGCGACTGTGCATCGGTCTCTGGCCGTGAGGCCGCTCGCTTAGCATGCGACGTACGGCGCGGCGCCTTCACTTTGTTGACGTCGTACGCGCTTATGTACCCGCGCAGCACGGCCGTCGCCGGGTGGTGCCGCTTCACGTGGTCCCTCAATTTGTCCTTGCGCGTCGTCCGGTAGTCGCACTCTCCGCACGACACCGGCTTGATGGCCTCGTGAATCTTCTCGTGCCGCTGCATGTGCTTGCGGCCCGCGAATGCCTTGCCGCAGATCGAGCAGACGAAGTTCTTGATGCCCTCGTGAGCGTTCATGTGGTCCTCGAGACGCGAGCGGCGGATGCTCGTGTACGTGCAGTCCTTGAACGTACAGCGGAACTTGTTCCCTGCGGAATGAACGAGACAGTTCGGGGAGAGGTGGACCAGTTGTAACTAATTATGTTATTAAAATAAAAATTGTAATAAACAACATTGATCCAACATATATTAATATGCGCACGCACGCATGAACGCACGCATGAACGCACGCATGAACGCACGCACGCACGCACGCACGCACGCACGCACGCACGCACGCACGCACGCACGCACGCACGCACGCACATGTTGAAATGTTCAAAGAAATAATAGTATTTGTTGCAACTTTCCCTGTTACATATAGCCCCAATTTTCCCTATTTATCAATGAGATGATGCCAGTTTCAACAGTGGATGATATCCTACTTAGTGAAGTCTGCCTGACAGTGATTGAGTTTTCTGTTTACTGTAAAAAACAGTTAAATCTACTCTGCAGACAACACATCTGAACGCCCTATTGGCAAAGTAATTACCTCAATGACCTTTACAGTCCTTACATACATTTCTAAAGATGACAACATTTTAATTATTCCAAAACAATAAAAAAAGTTGTAAATAAAACTTGAGTTTGTTTACACATCATTTATTTTATAAGGTTTGTTTACACAACATTTGTTTACATACATGAAATACGTGTCTCAAAGAATTATTCCACCAAAGCACTTAGATATATCATAATTACATGATCGTATTTTATGACACAATGATTAATTTGGAGTAACTGCAAAGAGAAACTATTAACTACCACTGACATAAGTGTCTAAACATAATTATGTCCTTTAATCTGAATTAATTATAACAACTGTGTAACATGTACTGCGAAATGCTAATTTTAAGTTTTTAAACTTCTTGCATTCCCCATTCAACATTTTATTGTAGATTTTGTTGTATGCATTTTATTGTAACTAATATTCAGTATAATGATCACTACCACTAGTGAATTTCTTACCTGCAAAAATACTCATTTCAATTTGCTAAGCAAAGGCTGTTGTTAGGGACTTTGTAAATATAACAAAATCCATAATTCAAACAAATTGGATGTGGGTGGGTCATCAAGAGTTCACTTGGATTATCACAACAAATTTGAAAAGTAGTTATTCTGAATTTTTCCCCAGTTGACATTTTGCAATAATTGGCTTTCCATCCACTGTACTGGTATTTGCATGTATAAAGTGCCTCCAATTCTGAGGGGTTTGGGTGGGTTGAGTCAATCCTATCAAATTTTTATTATTATCATTAGAATTTTTTTATATTTACAAAGCACTTTAGATTTATGTTTTACCCTAAAAATGTTTTCACAGATATTGGAAATTGTCGACAATTGTTAGTGAACATACAGAGTTGATAGGTATCCAAACAAATAACGTTTAAATAATATTAAAACAATTGTGTTTCATTAAAACACATTTGGGTGGTTCAAAATGAATATATATATACCATATTCAACATATTAGGCATACATGCCCTAATTAACATACACCCCCTTTTTTAATCAGCAGGATCCATAATTATTGTAATCTTAGTGATGCACTTTTTAGTTGTTCTACACTAGACACCAAATCACACCACCAGTGTTAAAACAGTTACCTTACTGTTTAGAGAAACAATTTGTGTGTATATTTATATAAAACAGATTCGTTTACATTTTTCACGGCCCAATTTTTGTCAAGTGTACTGTAAGTTTACTAAGTAGAATACGGTAGTTGTAGTAATACCACATAATATGGTTAAAACAATCAGACTTTGTACCTTTAACTTAACTACAGGTGTACATACCATTATGTTGCTTCTTGTGTACGTTGATGGACGCGAAGTGGATGGTTGCGAAGCCACACACCTCGCACAGGAATGGCGTTTCACTGCCGTGCCCCTTCATGTGATGTCTCAAGGCACTTGGGGTTGTGAAGGTACGATGACACTTGCCACACTGGTGCATCGACCCCCCTGCATAGGCAAACTCACTCATATAGACCTCAACATTCCAAGTGCTAGAACAGAGGGCCTTTGCATTCAATTAGTCTAAATAATTGCCACCATGTTTTCTCAATCCCTCTGATAAGTTCAACTATAACAAAATCATTATGATTTAATTATAATTACTGTCCGCAATCAGAAATGTTGAGTACTCATAATATGAATATATACTAAAAATATTACCTTAAATGCGTTTTTTAAATTGTAGTAATTTTAAGATTTTCAGTTTAACATGATTACACTCAGTTAGAATTAACTTGGCACCAGACTCGGCGCCATTGGGTTCTATGGGTAGATATGTTGTTTACGTACAAGGTAATGTTCCATTGATCATAATTAATTATAGTATGAGTTATTTATAGCACTTGCATGCACCACAGAAATGTTGATTGCAATCCGAGTTTATTTTGACTGTTAACAGAATTTGTGATTAAATAATACAAAATAAATCTTCTCCAAGTGCCATGATAGACTAGTTTCCACTCATTTGTCCTGGTAAATTAATTACTTGCCTGGCTTGCGGCCTCGCCTCTTTCTTGGCGCTGGCTCCAGTCCATTCTCAACTTTCACTTTCTGCTCTTGAAGCAAGTTCTCCTCGCCTGGCGGAACAACTTCGCCTGGCACTTCAATTGTCTGTGTACATGTAGTGACTGATTTGCTGGTTTTCTTCAATGCATTTTTTGGTGTGGCGTTTGCTGTCTTGGCTGCCGTATGTGATGTACGCGTTGTCCTATGTGACACTAGCTTCAACGGTCGTGATGACTTCCGCCTGGCACTTGTTCTTGCCACTGCAGGTGTGCCAACACAGTTTTTGGCTGTCTTCTCTTGACTGGAGGCTGGTGCAACTTTAGAGTAAAGAACATCACCGGCTTCCTGGTCAACATACTTCCGTCGTTTCTTGGGCGGATACTGGTCCTGTTTCTTTGTTTCACTTTGTCGTCCTGTAGCATCTTTATCACCGTCTGCCTCCTCTTTCATCGTTGATTGTTCCAGGTCTAGCAAAGCTTTACGGAGTGGTTCGCTCCACTCCGTGTCAGTGTCAGAGTCGTTCTCTCCGGCTGCGATAACCTCACTTGAAACATTCTCCTTCTTCACTGTCACAGCATCCATCTGATGTGAGGTTCTGTCTTCTCGTTTCTTGATCGGCAATCGCTTTCTGTTTTTGTCGCTACTAACAGACTTGGCACCATTTGCAACATGACTATTTGTACTGTCGTTGCTGTTCAGCACTGGCCCCCCATGAGTCTTGATTTTTTCTGCTTTCTCTTCTTCCACAATGGTCAACCGATGTGTTTCTTCTCTCAAACTGTTTTCTTCCTTCATTTTAAAATCTTCTTCTTCTTGCCTTATTCTTTCTTCTTCCAGTTTTTGCTTTTCGTCATTTTCTTTAACCTCTTTCAAAAGTTCCATGACATTTGGCTGTGCCAATATCACATGTCCTTGTATTGCATCAATGGCCAATATCTTGTCCATGTGGACTTTAGTGAGGATTTCTGCATTGACAATGCTCAACAGTTTGTCAAGACAACTCACACGGTCCGAGTATCTAAACACAACCCACTTGAGGATCACTTGTAAGATGTACCCTTCGATGTCGTTGTCACGTTCCGTGTTGCACCGACTCAGGATCTTCTGTACGTAAGATTCAGGAAGTTGAAGCAACTCCATTTCTTGAGCCAGAACACCAAAGCTGGTTACTATAAAGTCTTCAACAATCATTGACAGTTTCTCTAGATTGTGCATGACGCATATCTTGTACATGTCGAGCCAGTTGTTGATGTCAATGATCTTTCGCATGTGGAATTCGCAGCACTGTTTGACGTCAGCAACACCAAGCTGGCCAGCAACTGTAATCAGGTCGCTCACCGTGGCTAGACTGACAAGCAGGTCGCCCGAGTAGATGTAGTACAGAACCGACTCGAAAGCTCCCCTATCGACAGTAGTCAGGTTCATGTGTTGTAGCTGCCGATTGCTGTCGCCGTTGTCTGGCCGCGCACTGTGAAAGGCGGCATGGAAGTATGCACTCCCGGCTGCCAATATCGCGCGATGCGCCCAGTAGCGCTGCCCGTCCACTTCGATGACAACATCGCAGAAAAAGCCATCTTTCCTCTGTTGTATCAGCTCTTGCGTAAAATTGTGGACGTGTTGCTCGTTTTTGTACACTACGCGTTCGTTTTGAAGTTCTCTGTGAACAACGAAGTGCACGCTGTCTTTGTTTACATGCCGCTCCGTGTCTGTAGATCGCGAAATCGCAGGGGGATCACTCGACGTTTCTCTCGACTCCCCCTTCATTTTCACCGCATTATTTCATGCTCCTCGTCGCAACAAAGTCGAAGTTAAAACAACAAACATCATTCCCTACCACTCAAAGCTCGATACTGACGTGTCACTGTCAGTGTTCACAAGTAAGTTTGCAAAAACCAAGTTGAAATGCTAATACATATGGAAGACTCCTCCCTGTGTAATGGAACCATTTTATGCGGATATTTGTGTATTGCGCATGTCGCATGACCTATAAAGCTGGTTTCGGGAGTAGTGAATCGACGAATCGAAAGGACTATGGTTTTACTAGGGTAATTCAATTTCTAAAAAACAGACATAATGCTCGCTCAATCAACCAAACAACTAATGAATAATCTAGATGGTCACGGTAAATGCAGTGTTTTGCGGCTTCCTTGATAAGATGATGTTGACATTCGCTAATTGGCTCGGATTTCAGTCGTCCTGACCATATCCAAATAACTGTCCAGAAGTCAACGATTTGGGGCGGTCACTGCAAATTTGCGGGGATCGTGGAATCGGACATTTCGCATTTTTTATGTTGCCGACACATCGCAGTTAAAGGTAGTCTGGCTGCACAAGTGACAAAAATCGAAGCCTCAAAATAATCGCGATAAGACTTATTAGAGTAGCATGGGGCATAACGCAAGTTTTGGGGCATAAAGCCCATCCTCTAACTAGTTTCACAGCGCAAAAATAAGAATTTCGAGATCGCCAAATGAAGCCACATACAGTTCTTCACATTTGGTTAGAATACGGTGGCAGAAAACGAAATTCATGCGATATTTTTTTTAATGTAAAACTTTTGATTCTATAAATTAAAAAAATTGTCACCCTAAAAGTCGTTTTGTGGGCAGTAACCATAAGAAACTGAGACAACGCGTTGAGTGTATGCAGTAGACAAATATGTAATCATTAATGCTGTGAATGATAAAAGCCAGTAATATACAGAAAGTGACATGTTAATATCGAACGTGTGGGGCAAAAAGGCCAACATTAGTTGGGGCAAAACGCACAGGGTGGGACGTGCTATTATCTGTCAGATTTGAATCTGAAAGTGAGTAGACGAGTGGATAAGTTCCGCCTGCGTATGACAGTTTATAATAAACATATACAATACACTTGTTGAATTTCAGAGAAAAGGAGCTAATTAATTAACAATTTCAGTCACGGTTCTTAATAAAATTATTTACATTTTTTTTACTATGATGTGCATCAAGGTTTCGCTATACTGAAGTGTACCAATAATACCATAGCTTTGGTAATGCGAAATAAGTAAACTAATAATTAAATGAGGCTGATTAATGCATAACGCCCATTTTCAGGACCTCTGCTAAAATGGCTATAACTTTTTTCTGTGCTATTGAACATCGAAAATGTCAACACAAGATTTTCAGCTAAGATAATAAACTAGGTGATACGTCCAATATATCAGAGATATATCTAAAAGGTTTTCCCATGAGTTGATTTCCCGAAAAAAGTAGGCGTATTGCCCCACCCTACTCTACATATTTTTATGACACAACTCATTTAACAAAATAAAAATGGGTCACGCCTCGGCAAGTAACAAAGTCGTAAATAAGACAGACATTCCAATAATATTATTTCGGTTTGTTTACGTATTAAGAAGTCTTTATACATTCCCATTTTATTATGTCTATGGTAATGCACCAGGTTGGAAATGCTTAATTAATTATACATTTTATTGAATTGTGATATTATAACGATTTCCTTGAGAACAATCCGGGTTATCCCATATGCTAGCTAGAATGTTATCTTACCAATAAGCATGCATGTTTTATGTAAATGTCTGTATTTTAGGTTGCTAGGTCTACAAATATATAGGAATTCCAACAATAATATTATAATGTTGTTCTGAATTTCTTACACATGTAATTGTTCACCTTTCAGTAACCTGACTACTCTTAACTAATGCATGAATACTAGTTTTGTCTCACTTTCACAATTACTTAATTACCAATCATAATCAAAGTTACATAAGTGTCAAAATTGATAAATATCTTTAGCTTTATATTATTGGGCTGTTTGTCGGTTGTTAAAAGTGGCAAATTTACCAACAAAAAATGTTTACGTATAGGCTGATTATATATAATTTAGGGGTCACATATACTCTCTATTATAAGGGTCCCCATCTGTACATGTTGGAAAGATAGCCGCCCCAAAATTTGTTATGATCATGTTTCCTTCTTTGAAAATCGTTTTTTCCTTCAAAATAATGTATTACAAGCTCATAATTCACTGAGTTTTGGGTGTCTAAGCTTTCAAATGCCCAACATACGTTGTAAAAAAGGAAACGTTTTTTTATTTACCTCTAAGTGTGCACTTTGGCCAAATCCTGGGTCTGCAATAAACGGGTGTGAGACACAAACAGGGAAATGCCCAAGAAAAGGGCTACCATGTTCGACCTAATAAGCGTACACTACACCTGAAAAAAAATTGGGCCATGGAAAAATGCAGAGGAATCTGTTCTGTAAGCGTACACCAAAATTTGTTTCTCTAGACAATAAAGTAACTGTGTCTAGTATAGAACAACTGAAAAGTGATGCCAACTGCTTAACACCAGATGGCAACACTTGTTCCAATCTAGTCAGATTACAATAATTATGGATCCTGCTGATTAAAAAAGGGGATGTACACTAATTAGGGCATGTAAGCTTAATATGTCGAACGCTGTATATTTTGTAGATTTGTTAGGGATCATCTCAAAACATGACACAATTTGGAAGCAATATCATTTAACTTTAGGCCCCCTCCCTCTACTTAAAATTACATTGACCTGTGGATAACTGTGAAAATGTCCCTCATGCCTAGCAACCACATACCACACAGTCATGCATGCCTAGCAACCACATAGTCATGCATGCCTAGCAACCACATACCACACAGTCATGCATGCCTAGCAACCACATACCACACAGTCATGCATGCCTAGCAACCACATATCACACAGTCATGCATGCCTAGCAACCACATATCACAGTCATGCATGCCTAGCAATCACGTACCACACAGTCATGCATGCCTAGCAACCACATAGTCATGCATGCCTAGCAACCACATACCACACAGTCATGCATGCCTAGCAACCACATACCACACAGTCATGCATGCCTAGCAACCACATACCACACAGTCATGCATGCCTAGCAACCACATACCACACAGTCATGCATGCCTAGCAACCACATATCACACAGTCATGCATGCCTAGCAATCACGTACCACACAGTCATGCATGCCTAGCAACCACATAGTCATGCATGCCTAGCAACCACATAGTCATGCATGCCTAGCAACCACATACCACAGTCATGCATGCCTAGCAACCACATACCACACAGTCATGCATGCCTAGCAACCACATAGTCATGCATGCCTAGCAACCACATACCACACAGTCATGCATGCCTAGCAACCACATACCACACAGTCATGCATGCCTAGCAACCACATATCACAGTCATGCATGCCTAGCAACCACATATCACACAGGCATGCAGATGCAAACACGATTGTAGCAGAAAGTGATTTATTTGTTCCTCTTTCATCAGCACCCTTAGGCCAGATTTCTCCAGAAAGCAGTGCCAGGAATAGGAATAAAATTAAAATACCAGGAAATCAGTGTCACATGAGATAAGGGTTTACACTGCATCCATCTAGCGAAAACAAGATGTCCTAAGGCAAACTTGTTAAACACTAATTTGGGTTGTCATCCTACTAAAACAAGAACCATCTTCAAAAAGACGGCATTTAAAATGTAAACATAATTTAATTTAATTTTAAGTATAAAATCAGTAGAACTTCAATTTAAGATTCTTTCCTTCCTTTCTTTCTAGCCTACTAGCTCTATCTGAAATCTATCACAACATTTCTGGGAAGGCGTCAGAAACGAGGGAAAGGGGTTGTTTTTCAAAGGATGAAAATGGGGTCTCGAGATCCAGAAGGGGTTATTTTTGTGGAAATGGGGTATATAAAGTAACTGTGAAATTTCATATTGCTGTTTGGTTCAAACCCTGCACAGCAGCGTAGAGCTACCAGGAGTTTTCTTTCATAAACAGTAAACACATTTTATTTTTGGCGTTAACACGTGCAGTTAATAAATCACTGCATCGGCGGCAATAAAAAATGCACATTTTCTATTTTATTTTTATTCTATTAAACAAGCAAAAAAGTCTGGTCTTATGAACTCAGAAAATAAATAATGTTTTTTTTGATAAATTAATCTGTGAATGATATTAAACGGAAGTTGCTGTCAACCATAATGCCTGTAGATTCCAGTCTTTTTCAGCTATTATATAGAACTTTACAAGTTAAAGTTTGTGATGCAATAAATGATTATATAATAACTTCTTCTCTCGTGTCACTATACTTTCCCCCACCAAAGCAAAACACAGGCTCTGGCACAGTTGTCAAAACCTGGCAGGTCATCTAGTCTGCAAGGCACTGGCAAGAGAAGGCAGTTTAGCATTTTGTATCACATATATTTAAGTATTAACAAACCATTGTAGCTTATATAAATTTAGCAACAAGATGACCTTTGTGCAAGTCAAGCATGACAACATACAACAATGGAGGCACATATTTAATAGCAAGCATGCAGATAAATTCATTATATTATTATATATGTAGAACTTACACATGTAATATTATGTACTGCAGATAGTATTGAAAGAAAACTGATACATAATAAGAACCAATGCCTTGTGATATAACACACAAAGTACAGTAGTACCTGTAGTATCAACCCAGAATGATGTAATAATACATCATGTAATACCACAACATACCAAGCAGTACCAACAGGCAGTACTAAGTTACTAACACAGCATGGTGTAATAACACACAATGTAGTTCCATAATACACCAGGCAGTACCAACACAGCATGGTGTAATATTACATAATGTATTTCCATAATACACCAGGCAGTACCAACACAGCATGGGGTAATAATACATGATCTAGTATCATGATACACCAGGCAGTACCAACACATCATGGTGTAATAATACATCACGTAGTACCACGATACACCAGGCAGTACCAACACAGCATGGGGTAATAATACATAATCTAGTATCATGATACACCAGGCAGTACCAACACATCATGGTGTAATAATACATTACGTAATACCACGATACACCAGGCAGTACCAACAGCATGCCGTAATAATACACAATGTAGTACCATGATACATCATAGTATTACAGAAAATACTTACTAATACAGGGGTGTTGCAGAACACAATGCAGTACAAGTATAAAATCAGTAAAACGGGTTCACCTGTTCATCTTACTAAATTTATTCAATAATGTAGTATTCCTGTCCTAAAAGTTCCAAAACAATACAAGATTAGAACCAGAGGAAAGTACCTGACTGACTCATCATATCAAGTACTACCCGTTGTAATTTGAAATCTTGTACTACCAAAGCAATGTAAAGTAATTCTCACAAGCCTTTACTCCCTATACAATACACACTCGCACAGTAACCCATCCGCCAACCCCCCACCCACTCACCCAATTTTGCACCCACCCACTGATCTACCCCCAGGCACACAGACCCCCACACTGTTGATATGTACAAAGTTAAAGAAAATGTACAAAAATTTTCATCCTATGAAAAACATTATGTTTTGGTATGTCGTAAAACATTATGTTTTGGTATATCCTAAAACTGGCATATTTTACTTCATCACCAAATCTTGTATTTTCTAAAACATTATGACATGAAATTTTTATATTAATTTTAAGCCATGGACATGATATAAATACTAATAAATTCAGTGGCGCATTGTCTGTAAAACAGTCTTTGGTTATCCAATTAAAGTTGTTGTACATTCCCTTTAAAGAGTACTTTAATATGTCTACATACCAGGTGTATGTTGCTAAGAAATATTTTACATTGTATTCCTGTCTGCTTGTCGTATGAAGGATCACGTGTCTCCCAGGGAAGAGGCCATTCTGATTACATAACAAGGTGTACAATATACTATGTTATCAAATACTATTAAATAAACCTTGATTCGCACGGAGGTAGGACTACCGAGCTGGACACAATGGTGCCAACTAACTGGACACCATCTCAAGGTGCTTGCTGTCGAAGCGGCTTTTGTAGTTTTTTGCCATGTATATAAAGAATGTCAGAGCTTCCTTCTCAAACACTGGAATTGTCTTGAAATGTCGCGTGACCATCTGAAACATATGTGCCATATCAATCAATCATTGTGTGAGACCACTAGGTGGCAGGCAGTTTTCTGTCAGAAAAATGAGGTCATCCTAAAAACAGTAGTGGGACATGTTGCTTTAAGTTAACTAATAGTACAACAAAGAACACAGTAGTAAGAACAAAAGAAAATAGAGTTCTAATAAACTAATTATTTTTTAATTCCCATCTTCTGGTCAAGAGATTACAGAATAAAATCGATTGATGCTACAAAATAAAAATCAATTAACGAACATTGTGTCCCACTGCAAGTCATTTATTTGTCAAATATCGACATTCTTGTGATGGTAAACTTGAAGTTCAAAACCATTCGATTGATTCAGGCATGTGCGTGTGTGTGCGTCGCACACCTACACACCTAACTTTAGCCAACACCAATGATCTGCCTGTCTACTCTTGAGACAACACCAATGATATGCCTCTCTATTCTTGAGATAACACCAATGATCTAGACTTTGAGCCAACACAAATGATCTGCCTCTCTACCCTTGAGATAACACCAATAATCTAGCTGTTTACTCTTGAGTCAAAACCAATGATCTGCCTCTCTATTCTTGATAAAAAAAACCAATGATCTGCCTCTCTATTCTTGATAAAATACCAATGATCTGCCTCTCTACTATTGAGACAACTCCAATGATCTGCTTCTATACTATTGAGACAACTCCATTGATCTGCCTCTCTACTCTTGAGAAAACTCAAATGATCTGCCTCTCTAAATATTGAGATAACTCCAATGATAAACTCACATCTGCAAGCTGAGATTTGTTGAGCCCTTGTCGCGTCTGCAGCTTGTAGTGACGTTTGTACCTGCGTAGCGTGTTCACTGGCATCTGTAGAAAGTCAACCTGAAAACAATTGTTGACATTTGGCATCAAAAAATATCTGGATTCATCAAAGCTCATACAATCATCAATCATCAAACTTCAAATGTTTCAAGAAACTCCCAGATTCAATAGTAGATTCAAAGTCTCGGATATGCCCAAATTTTAAGGTGCCAGAACCAACGAGGTTGGAAGGAAGCTTACGTCAATGACTTGTGTCCTTATTGCTTGTCCAGAGATTGCTACAATGTTCTTCAACAATGTTCTGGTGAAGTAACTTCACGTGTAAAGTTTGATCACAATCACAGTTTTTGGGCTAAACAATGGTTCAGCCCGGAAGTGATGAGCTTTGTAATTTAGAGCACATTTCAGGAATCACGAATACTCAATGACTTCGTTAGCATGCAGAATCTTAATTGCAATGGTGACACCCTGGAAATATTACAGTTACGGGCACATTTTGCTTTAGTGGAACATTTGCAAGCTAAGGGTTCATCTCAGAACATCAATGTCCTACCACAAATGGAATAACTTTCATCTGGCGGTCAGCCGCCCCCAACCCAGTCCCCCTTAGATGGAAGCTTGTAAACATTGATATGATGATATCAATATAATAAAAATATCGGTCGAACTATGTCGATTCACGCTCTATCATTTGCCTATGTGCACTAACTTTCAATAATAACAATATTTTGGAAGATATACATCACTTTTGTTGATCCAAAAATTGTAAGTTGACGAAGCGTTTTCTTCGGTGTCGCCATTTTTGTACGAGTGTATCACGTGATGCCATAAAATGAAAAACGAAATGGTGCAATCATTTTCTCCGTGTGCACGAACAAAGTGAGGGGCACAAAAGTCCGAAGCGTAAAACATCGATGTCTGATGACAGACGAAACTGCCCCCGACTCTCCTCCCCCGAAACGAAAGTAATTTCGCCTAATATCCGACATTGATGTTCTGAGATGACCCCTACGGGGCCTACTACATCACGTAACACACAACTTCATTGTTAATTGTGGATAAATGTGTGTCCAAATGTAAGTATGTTTTCTCAAAACAATTCTGTCGTTAAACTTAAAATGGGATCTTTAAAATATTTGTTGTCCTGTCTTAAAGGCAATGCATACATATCCTGTAAAATTTAGCTGTATTCTTTATTATACCATGTATATCAAACTTCTTATAAAGCCATGACATCTCACCTCAGGTTGGTCAGGATCGTCATCGCCGTCAGCGTCACCATCGCTGCCCTTCCTCTTGCGTCGCACCCGCATGTTGTGGATCATGTTTTTGTGGAAGTCACAGATGTAGATGTGGTGTGCCTGCAAGGAACAGCGTTGCATGATTGACAACCAACCAATCCAATTGATTGACAATCAATCAATCCACATGATTGACAATCAGTCAATCCATCAATGTTATTGCTGCTCTCCTCTTTATCCCTGAAGTCTGGGGTGAGGTTGGCACTGATACTGGTCATAGATTTCTTCTGTGGCTAATTCTGTTTCACTGCCGTCTCCAACACCCACCTCCACTCCCACCAATCAGTTTTATTTAAAAAAAAATCATTACAATATTACATATTATTACAATGTGAGAGGGCAATACATGTATCTATGTGATATAATTATCAACAATGCCACCGCTTTCACTTTTCAACACAGAACTGTAGAACTGAACCTAATTGTTTAACATCATGTAATACTTTCACCTGTGTTGTAAGACAGAACTTTGATGATACAATGTTTAAAAAACAGCCAGATGATCGTGCACAGTACTGCACACCAAAAATGTTCATGTAACTATATGCATCCACCTTATGACTCAGTAGAAAAAACAAAGATCTCTTATGGAATGGACAACGTCCCGACTTACGTTGTGGTCAATGTTGAGTTTGAGACGTCGTTGTTGCACTGTCTTCTCGATCCGTTTACTGTAACTGGCATTTCCGGCTGGCTGTCGACACCGCTTGCCGTCATCCAGGAGACAGCAGACTTGGTCGTGTCCACTTCGACCTTCCTCCTCCGTACTGAACCCATTCATCCCAGCAGAGGGTTTACAGGGACTCTGGGAAACAGGAAGGGAACACCATGTTACATACATGAAACAGTTGCAAATTTCATTTGGATTTCACGTATCTTGATGTCACCGTGGCTTTGAACGTGTGGGGTGAACGTGTTAAAGGGAGGGGGAATGTGGTATTGACCCCCGCCCCGCAGTGACATTCCTCCCTTTCACTGAGTAACTTAAAGTAAAATAAAAGTCGTGGTTTTGGAGTTATGCACCTAAAAGAGATGTGGAACAAAAATCTAGAATAGCACACCAGTAGTTTACGCAGAATATGTTCTAAAAGTAGGAGATTCCAGCTATTTCGCCAGTTGACTGAAGGCTGACTTGTTAACCAGCGCGACTGATATGCATGTGCGCAGTTCTATGAAATCGACTCCTTGTGACATATTAAGTGAGACTGGCATACACAGAAACAATGTAGTCTGAAACAAAGGTGACATTTTCTCAGAAAGAGGGCAAGTTTGGTCAATAAAGGCCAACAATACATGTTACATAAGTTGGGTTTTGACACAAATATCATGGCCATATCCTATTGGCAAATATAGGAATAGGTGTGCGCAAATATATTTTCATTTGGCGAGCGAATATTGCTAGACTACATGCAATGCATGCATGGCGCGGCCCATGAAATTAAGATGCTGTGTGTTCAACAATGTTTTCCTAGTAAACCACTGGCGTGATATTCTTGACTGTAGTTGCAAATAGTTATACTTTAGCAATTCTTATAGGTGCGTGGGCCCAAAACCATGACTTCTGTTTCCGTCTAAAGTCACTACACAGTGCACACTATAGATTCCCCAAAGTAATGTGCCTTTCTTGAAAACCCATAAAAAATTAGATTTTTCATTGCAAATAATGTTGGGCCACTGTAGCTATCTTAGATTTTGTTGAAAAATAGAATAATGCACAAAACATTTTATATGTTAGATGCCATCTTAAAATATTGATTTTTACATTACATGGGGGGGTTGGGGGGAAGGTAGCAGCAGTTTTGTTAAGTGTTATATGTTGATGTATTTCCCCTAAGAACATCATTTATTTTCTGATCCCAGTTCATAAAGGTGCTGACTTGAATGCATGCAGGCAGTTGTGCTATAAAATAATTATTATTATTTTAAGGTGATTTGTGCAACCCCCTAAACTCAACCAAAAGTATACAACATGGTGTAGTAACAGACACCCTGTATTAAAACAGACATAGTGAGCCTGGTCAGGCTTAAGCCTTGAACACAACACCCAATTGACAAGTGAAATTAGACATGGTAGGCCAATACACAATCAGTTGAATGGCAGTGTCAATGCTCACAGATAAACTGTGACAACTCCCTGTCTCAAGTGGGGCAACTTTTTGACTCACTGAGAATGTCAAAATAGGTTGGCTTAATTTGTTGACATACTTCTTTATACACAATAATTTGTTTTAATTATATTGAAGTATTAACTTCACATTTTAACTGTATATATATATATATATATATATATATATATATATATATATATATATATATATATATATATATCAGTCAATATATTCTAATGCTTGAGAAAGCGCAGTCTAGAGCAACTAAACTGGTCATATTTTTTAAGGATTTTTCATATTGAGGAAAGATTGTCAAGACAAAACTATATAGATCTGAAGAATGGAGATTATGCGGAAATTTAATTGAGACATTTCAGTTGTTAACAGGGAAGACGTTCTAATGTAAACTAAGATCAGTTATTTAGCATTAATATATAAGCAATCTGAGAAGTCATAGTAAGACATTAAATAAACAGCAATGCATGAAGTACCAACATTAAATTTTAAACAAATAGAACTGATAAAGACTGTTAGAAGATATGGGCTAATTATAAAGAGATAATTAGTTAGCCATGCGAATGCCCATTATTTGTAAGTGTGACAAAAGAAAAAACAAGCAAGGAAGTGGATGATTCCTACGCCTTCGGTAAGTTTGAAAATGTTATCTGAAAATATTGATCATAACAACCTAGAAATATCCACCAAAAATTCACAATTTGATAGACTCCTATGGGAATCTGATGGGTACAAACGTGAAATGCATACAGAAACAGTGGTTCCAAAAAACTATCAATCATATTCCGGGCCTTAGCTCAATTTGGCAAATCTTACAGAGGCCTTGTTACTCAATCCATCAGCAAGTATTGACACGACATAGTTTTTTTTATATTGGTAGTTATTTGTTACATACCTTGATAACATTATTTTAAGTCTCACACTGAACATAAAAATATTTTAAAAACAAGTTTGTAGTAGGGTAGTATATATATATATATTAGTTACCCAATATCAACAAACATACACCTGTTTGTTTTAAATTTGGTTAAGGGATAGTGTGTACAACATCACATATTATAGATACCCCATTTCAGAAATGCCTCAGCAGGCAGGGCCTATTGCTGAGTGTACTGTAAACTGACCCAATTGACATAGGTCAAGGGAGACCAATACGCAATTAGTTGAATGGCAGTGTCAGTGCTCACAGCCAAGCTGTGGCAACTCTGTGTAATCACACAGGATTATAAAGGAAACTGGCCATAGCTAGACCCCCATAGCTAGGCCAAAAGACAGTGTTCCTCTTGGCAATGTGCTCAAAAGGTATATTGGTAAGTGAAATGTCAGGGTGGGGAGTTTATTATGTAAATTGTGTTCATGTAAATGTCTGTGTGAAAAGGTCTCTGACTCTGTTCAACTTCAAAGAGTTAGAAAATGTATTAACATACGGTACAATTACCCCCTATCACCGCAATTAACTGGGCAACATATCATGCCATAACAAACCAAGTCCCAAACCATCCAAAAGCAAATGTAGCCTGTGTAGAGGTGTGCTACGCAACTTCAGAAGCAACACAGTTTAAGACATTTATCGACTAAATCTATGACAGACTATGTGTAGGACTAACATGATGGCTGATTAGCCTGATATAACTTTTAAGCTATGCTAAAGCCTGATGCTAAAAATTAAAATATGAACGTTATAACAACCTTGCGAAACAGCCACTTTCAATAATTTCGCGAGACGGTCAAGACTACTAAAAAAGTATGTGGTTCAAGTTGCAACTCTGGCCTTGGCTCAGGCTGTCTTTGTTGAATGTGGTGGCTATTCTTGGCTTAGTCCTTACAGCCGGTAAATGCCGGAGATTACACTTTACGGATAATTTGTTTATAATGAAACATTCTATAGGTATTAAACTAGTTGATTTCTTTCGCATGATCGTTATGGTGAAACTGTTGGCGTTGCGATTGCAACTCAATGAATCGAGATATCGGTCCTTGCTTTTGCGTTCGGCTTTGCCTTTGCCTTGCGCAATAATGATTGTGAAGCCAGCCTTTAGGCAATTCATTGCATAGACCTGGTGAGTTATGCATTACGCAATTCTTGTAAGATAAATAATGATTTCCAACATCCGATGTGACTTTAATATTAACACAGGACTCTTACCTGCAACGTAATTCGGCGGAATTGTTACGGTTCCTATTCGTCTGTTGTCATTTTCAACTCGGTCGGAATGGCGGACTGTTTTCAGATAAGTTGTGTCAAAGTTCATGTGCCATATATGGTATCAGAGGCTCCGCCTCTTGTTTACAACAGTTACATAAATATCTCTTATTGTATTTAACAATTCAAATCAAGTTGGGTAGACGAATGCTGTGGGTTATCGTGTAACTTCTTTTAATACAACTTATAGGCATCCCTTGTCTCATACCATGAATTGGAAAAAATAATCACCATTCCCGCGATTTTCGGGGCACCTGACTACGAATTGTCATTTTGATTGGCTGGCTTTTAGCAGTCGTATTCAAATGAGCTACGCGGTGTCTAGCAGTAAATTGATTGGGTAGTTTTAGCGGATATTTCGAAGTTAACCAATCAGCGACCTGTCCTGGCCGACTCCGAGTTCAACGCAGACAGCGTTGGTCTGCGCGCATTGCATGTTGGCGAGTATTCAATCCAGAATTGAGGACGTGTAAGTATGTTTTATTTTATGCCAGTTATGCTTAACAGATTGCGAGAAAAAAAATTGGTAAGGTATTTTAGACATTACTGCAGTTTTTCTGTTATTGACAGGTTATATTGGTTGATCACGATAAAGTTGTTCGAGTTCGAAATGTCTGCTTATTCAATGCATACGTGCATAGTGCGCCATGTACGACCGCCAGCAATGGCTTCGTTCTATAATGGGAGAAGATACGAGAAAACAGAACCGTAGAATCGATGTTAAGACGCATCAAACTTAAGATTTCGAGACGCAGTAAGACCCAGTTTATCGAAAGAATGGTGTAACCTAAGTTTTGATGAAAATCATCGAGCAGAATTTGAATTATTTAAGATTTTCATTTAGCCGGCCTTTGTCATTGGGCCCATTGGAAATGCATGGCTGGTTGAGCTGATGCCTGTCGCTGTATTAAAACATAGAAGCCTGGCTACTATATACCTTCTACAGCATAGCTATAGTGACTTTCATAGTAAGTTGTTTTCACAAAGTCCGCGTTTTTATTTCATATTCAGCTGACATAATATGGCTTATAAGATATTTTTAAAGGCTGTTTCATTGATGAAGTGACATTTTTCCGCCACGAAGGTGAAATTTTCGAGTCATTTTCGTCGCCTATTTTCCTATGTAAACTCGAGTTATAACGGAGAGCCAGTACCAAGTGTCCGCTACTGTGACTGTAGAACACATCAGTGGGAGTTAGCGCCAACATTTAGGGGGACAAGGCGGGTTATTTCCTTGGAACTATTTATTTATTTATTAATGTCTTTGTCTGAAATAAACTGGTTTACACCGGCCACGAAGTAAAATGGCGATTTTGGCGTGTCGTGCTCAATTCACAAAGACGAAGCGGACGATTTGGCGATCTCAAGGTGGTGTATTGAACATCCATTAGGCACACATCGACTCTACGCATTGGATCCACACCAACGTTATAGCGGCATCTGCTTTTCGTATTTTGATGGCATATTTGTAAATTTCAAGCAAATTTAGTATTATATCTGGGTCAAACGAAAACAGAGCAACAAGACAAGATGGCTGCAATTTGTTAAAAGTGATCTACTTTATTTTTAGCGGTTTATTGTTCGACTTCTGTTTTTGGAACTTGTTGACTTTTGTCGAACGTTGAGCGAAATTGTTATTGCTGTATGCCAGTAAGTATGTTAGTTTAAATACTTAAAATTTTCTCAGCTTTTTCACAGTATGAAGATAGGAATTGTGAGTTTATTGCAAAGGAGTTAACAAAGTTTGTAAGATTGATTGTGCAGCGTCGAACTTCATTATCTTTTAAAAGTGAACCTTCCTTTTAATAATATGGACAATTAAAATGTAGCATTTATTAGATTCTTTGTATTTTGGTTTTGATTGGTTGTTTAGTTTGTGAATTGTACATTCTGAAAATTTAGTTAACATGTTGGCTTATAATTATATTTAATTATGGCAGTTAATTAATTAATTAATTATTGTGAACATTTGAAATGATATTAACAGTTAACTTTATTGTAAATGAAACAAGTTTTGTTTGTATGAATAACTGTAACGGATAATTAATTGTTTTTAGTGGTTTGAGATGTTTATTTTTAAAGTTTTGTTTTGTTTAAAAAAAATTTGATTTCTGTTAAAAAGGACATTGAGGTTTATAATTTCACTCATAACTTTGTTCGTGAGATGAAAGACCCAGGGCATCATTTTTTAGACGAGCAATCGCTCTTGCTCCCTATCACTCGCGCAAATCAATAATCTAGGGAGCGAGTTTATCGCTCGCGTCAGTTGCTAAAATCACTCGCTGCCTGCAAGTGTTCTTCTTGATAAGGAGTTTCTTGAGTATTAGATTCACTAGTCTACTCTCTTTATAACGGAGTGTTCGGACTCCAATAGTCATAGTCAGAGTTCATGTATGATCCGTCACCACGGATGGCGATTGCAGCCCGCTGCACTAAGATTGCAAAAAACGCCATTGAAGCCACAAAGTGCTGGCCGCGCGGTTTATAAAGAAGTTATCAAATGAGTGGACCAGTGTCGATGTGTATTATCTTTAAATGTCACATACTGTTGTATGTCGAACTGAATAAAATACATATTTACATGTACAGTTATGGAATACATAAGGAATCAACAGTATTTCATTACGATCTGATTGACCAACTAGGCTGTAATGGAAATAGAAAATAATAACCTGGATCCAAGCTACCAAACACGCATATGGGTTGACTAGGAGTGTAAAAGTTGATTAAACATTGAAAACGACAATTTTAATAATCGTTCCACGTCGTCTTTCAACCGCTCTGAATGCATAAATTCACGACGCACATCTCCGGTACCACTTAACATCGATTCACTGTTTCATGTGCGGATGACGAATTCATATTTTTGTGCACCGAGTTTGAGTGTGCGTTTGGCATTATGATGCAATGGAAGTATGCCATTTCACCCCAGTTTATATTGCTGTTCCCTACTAAGCTGCATTTATAACTATACATTTGATTCTTATACGTGGTGTATTTGTGAATCTCGGTTGCAATTTTCAAACCGCCTAAGCGAAGTCGCACACCAGTGGCAGTGCCGCATCGTTGTCACTGCCACGGGGCACTGACACAGCACACTCCTACTGCACTGGCCTAGCCTAGGCCTATAGTGATCAATAACATGTTGCAATTCAAAACCGCCACCACACGGTTAAAAAAACAACAACTAACAAATCGCTCGCCTAAATTAATTTGGCATATTTAGGCGAGCGATTTGTTTTCAAACGTGAAGCCCTGTTGTACCACTACAACAATGAATCCCCATACTTTTCTCGTGATGCAATACTCGACATAGTTTACAAGAATTGCAGAGGCCTACATTCAAGTTTATTATTTAAAATATGGATCATGATATGGGATATGACATGCTGCGGTTTTGAATTATTTTTCGTACATGAATACATAGATGTTGCAGTCTGCAAACTGCTTAGTGGGGTATGACTGAATGACAAATCTCTTTAACATTACACATATAACTGATGTTGCATTGCTCTGATTACAGATTTACCACATTTAGACTTAGCAGTTTCACTGAAAAGATGGGGAAGAAAGACGGAAAGCCAAAGGGGAAGATGTCTGGGTATGCATTCTTCGTGCAGACTTGTCGCGAGGAGCACAAAAAGAAGCACCCAGGAGAGCCAGTAGTCTTCGCTGAGTTCTCTCGCAAGTGTGCCAGCAAGTGGAAGGTATTTATCAGCTAGTTTTACTATATTTAGAGGTCCGGATTAACAAGATTGTAGTTATTATATTTTTAAAAGATGCCAATTTTCAAATTGCTTTATGAGGATTCCTTACATGGATCTGGTATGTTATGGGGGTATTCAATTTAAATAATTGTACAATTGGGACATCGCAGATTATGTAATTATAGCAAATCATCTGGCTAAATCTGTAGTATTTAGCAGTAAAAATGTCTATATTGTTTTTTGCTAACAATGTTTGTGTGCGTGTAGGGAATGGGTCCTAAGGAAAAGAAGAGGTTTGAAGACATGGCCCAGAAAGACAAGGAACGATGGGAGAGGGACATGCAGAACTACGTTCCCGCCCCCGGAGAGAAAGGCAAGAGGAAAAGGACCAAGGACCCAAATGCTCCCAAGAGGGCTTTGTGAGTACACTTACCAAAGAAACTGATTTAATCTGACATGTTGGAAATCTTGACAAATCAATTTTCACTGCAGTTAGTGTGATGTTGTGATCAGCTGGCATGTATGGAATGCACCAATAATTAACATGTATTTTGTTTCAAGATTTGAACAATGTAATAAAAACGTTCTTTGGAAAACATTAATATCGTTATATTCACTATGGACAACTTTATTAGGAGCAATTTACATATCAGGCTTCGATTCACAGGAGTCCGTGAGTCCGAGACTCCTTGTTTCACCTGCAGACTCCTTTCGTGAGCAGTGGTAATTTCCCATGAAAATCAATGCCTGAATATGCTAGTTTTTATTGCACGTGAGCGGGAATTTAGCCATTGGAAGAAGTTTGTATCCATTGCGCAGCTATGGAGTATAGTGTAGTCAGCAAGCAGAAAACTAAAACGGATTATCTATGAACCGTGTTCAGTTCAGCTGTTGATGTTAACAGATGGTGCGATTATAATAGAAAAGGCTAAGATTAAAGATCAATTGTCGTCTTTGTTCCAGATCTGCATTCTTCTTCTTCTGCAATGACGAGAGGTCGAGTGTAAAGGGAAAGTTCCCTGACTACGGTGTGGGTGACATTGCAAAAGAGCTGGGGAAACGGTGGGCTGTCTGCCAAGAGAAGCCAAAGTTCGAGGCAATGGCCGTTAAGGACAAGGCCCGATATGCCAAGGTCAGTTAATTTTACTTTCTTCATGCTTACTTTAGAATATAATTTATGCAAGCCCCGAAGGTTATACAGAATTAAAGATGGCATCTAAAAAGTTACGCTATTTAATTTTCAATGAGTACTGAATTATGTTTTTTGAATGCAAGAAATGCATATCTGGTGGTATGAGATGATATGGTTGAGTTCTCAGGAAAAATAACTGCATTTTAATAGTGAATGAACGAGGAATTCTAGTTTTTTATAATGAGTTGTCTTGGTTGGGATTTTTTGTTGGGATGCTATTGAATTTTTAAAGTGTTTGACTAGAATATTTTTTGAAATATACGGAAATGCATTGTATGACACTCAATGGTTGAGGTATTTTTTGCCAGGCGATGGAGGCGTACAAAAAAGGAATTATGCCCGCAGCGACCAGTGCAAAGAAAGCGAAGGTATCAGCGGCTGCGAAAAAACCCGCAGCACCGGTTGAGGAAGATGATGATGATGATGATGATGATGAAGAGGACGAGGAGGATGAGGAGGACGATGATGACGAATGAGCGCATTATTGAGAGAACTCACAACTGTGTGTTACACGTTCTCTCACAAGGCAGCAGACTGTAGCAGGCTTCCTGCAAATGTCACTTGTAATGTACAAGATGTTGTTGAATGTGTCACCAGAGGGAGCCGTGACAGACGTCAGTGGCGACGAACGAGTGAGCGAGAAGAAGGCACTCGAGTCACGTGTGTTGCTGCTCTCTCGATCTGACTTTATCACTGTTTTTAATGTATCGTTGTCGTCGGACGATGGTGTCTTTTAGTTGCAGAGATGTTCGTGCGTGAGGCCCCAACTGGCGGCGGGGATTGTGTTTCATACATTCAGCCCTGTCTTGACACCGTGGAACTCATGTAATGGTTCTTGTATTGCCATCTTGGGGTCAGACGACACAGTCCTTCTGGACATTGCTTGTAGTGTGGATATATAGACTGGCTAGAACAGCGTAACTATCACACGCCATACTGTTGTCGGTAAAATGGTGGCAATTTCCGTCTCGTATCTGTTGTGTCTGGCATGGTGACATAGATGATCGTTGTGTCCACACAAAGTTGGTCTGGATTTCATTTTCACGCCGAGGTGGAAAGATTAACCAAAAGTTAAAATGAATTGATTCCAAGTTAATCGTTCAACTTCCGTGGGTGTTTGTTTGTTATCAGAAAAGAGGATTTAGTTCAGACTAACTTCTCTGTGGACACTACATATGGACATGATTTTCTCTACCCTTATTTGGTGCTTCTTTCAAATAAGGAATGTTTGTTAAAAAAACAGGGCGATTTCATAGATTTTAGCAACAGCCTGCCACTGGATCATAGTAAATATGGGATATTACTGTGTTAGTCCCAGTTGATAAAAAACCGGTTTCAGAGGGGGTGTGACTTTTTTAGATGAAAATTGCCCTGCTGCTGTTGGTTCCACCTCAGGTAAATCTACAGTCCATTTCTGGGTGAATGTAAGAGTTTGGTGTGCACTGCACCGATCCGATTACTTTAGGGTTCTAGAAGAATGTAATACTTTGGTGCTTCTGAGAGCTCCCCTTATGGCAGGTAAATGAAAATGTGTTCTTGTTGTGGACTGTTGAAGTGCGGCACAGTATGTTATGGTGGGTGTTCGCAGTTGTAAAGTTTTCAAGGGATGAAGCTTGATTGGGCAACTTGGAGCGTTTGACCTGGTATTGGGCATACAATGGACTCTACTTAAGAGAATCACTCGTCTGCCAAAGCAATTTGATTCTATCAAGAGGCACACTTGTAATGCAGCAGGATAGGAAATGATTAAGTCCCAGACATTATACTTGATTCTGCTAAAGCTGCCAATTCTGTTATTGTGATTCTGTTAAGTGGAGTGGGCTGTATTTATTTTCAGTCGAGGTTTCTGGGTGCGCTTAGAAGGTAATGCACGTCATGGTGTACCATCGTTTGATTGGAGGTTGTCGGTTTTATTTTGTGAAAATTTTGCTGGACAGTCGACACTGTATAAATAATGTTCATTAAACTGTAGTTTTATCACAACTTTTACTTGAGAATGTGCTTATTTTACATTATGACGGCTACACAGGAAAAGAAAATCTTTATGTTGGGTTTGTACAGGCATGGAATTCCTTGAATGGCACGGAATTTCATTGCTTAAAAATCAAGGCATACCAGACCATTTCCTACTCCATCTGGAAATGGTGCAGCAGTTGGTGGCACAAATCGTCCTCCAGATCCGACAAAGTGATCAACAATCGATGTCCGAAGTACTGACGGAATTTCATTGGCTTCCCGTGAAAAGCGCATAGAGTACAAACTATTACTCCTTGTGCACTGTGTGCTTTACGAAGGCACACCGGTGTACCTCGCCTTGCTGCTGCATCGTCGTATGTCACGCTGCTCCCAACACTGTGGACCTGGGGTGTCCATATTCAGTCGTGGTCAATGAACCCCAGGCTTGGTAAACGTACCCCCCATATATATATATATGATATTTTAATATGTGAGTTATTGTTATAGCTTAAACATTAAAGCCTGAACTTTAAACTAATTATAGGTAAGTACAGGCTGCAAGTGAGACCGAATTCACCCTTTGTGTAAACATGGTGAGATCCTTGGAGCAGTAAATAGCTTTTGATGGACTGCTTTCAAAGATAATGAGCTCTTGTAAGCAGGGTTGAAAAAAAAAAATCTGATTTGTTTTTTATTTTATTTTTTTTAAATCTGGTATACACAATGTCATAAAATATTTGACTATCAAGCCATTTGGTGTCAATACAACTACACAAGTGTGCGCACTTTGTGCTTTTGTATTAAATAACACGCAAAACTTTGTTGATCTCGATGCTTGAAAACAATTATTTGGGCTAAATTCATATAAATCTGCGATTAAAAAAACGGAAGTAAAAAAAAATCATAAATCAATTATTATTTTGGAGCGATTTAAATCAAATGATTTAGATCAAACAACCCTGCTTGTAAGGATACTTCAAGGGTCGACCCATAACAAAGCATTATTGAAACTTGTTCACACATGATTGCTAACATGCACTTTTGAGATCCTTGCCAAGTTGGGTGAGTAAATTAACTTCATATTAAATGGTCAGGAGCATTTAGATATTCAATATATTATTCAGATAAATATTTTCGTTCCCAAAGACCAAACAAAAGATGAGTGAAGCCGAAACTTTACAGATTATGACTTAATGTTGTTGAAAGACATAAAAACAATAACTCCAGATGCTTTGTAGTGCCTGCTGCCCACAGACCAATATAGAAATTCCTATTTTTGTAAAGACAATAGTTCAATGGAACACACTCAGTGAGCCTCAAGTGCGAGCTGGAACTAAACGAATTCAGCTGCCTCTCCTGCAGCCTATGTAGCCAGTAGACATGCACACTCATCCCGACATAGACTAGCCAAAATTGGCTTCTTATGTCGTACCACAATTAGAATTAGTCGTGGAACTGGATCCTGGATATGGAAATACAATTTCGAAAATATGGGAGGGGCCCATTCTCAATGGGCATGGAAAGTATACCCTCTCCTTCCGTGTACCTCAAGGGTTCATTTACAATATGACACCAGCGATCTACTTCTGCACATTCCACATGTCAACCTCAAACAGTACGGTTGCCGAGCATTTGCGTGATTTACCATCCACACTATGGAACCCAGGAATCGCACACAGTTCAGACATTTTTATTTTTAAACTGATGTTTTATACGACGTAGTGTATATATATAAAATTTTATCTATTTATCTTTTATTCTAAATTTTTTTTCACAGTTTCTACAATCTTGTGCATGTATCCCAAGGATTAGTATTTACAAAGTAGTGACCACTTTATGTTATTTTATTGTCAATGTGCTTTCTTTTTACTTTTTTAATCTTTCATATATAATTTTAAAATACTATTTCATATATCTATGTCCACACCCGTGAACAGGGCATTAGCCCCGGATTTGATGGTGTTTAAATAAAGTTAGTATTATTATGATGGGCAGTGTCCTCCGTAACTTATATCATTTTAGCACCATAGCCTTAGGAGCCAGTCAATTTGCTAGGAAACCAATTTTCTAGTTATTACTGCATGTCTCCATTCTGTTATCCAGTATTGTAGAAGTGCACATATATCATGGAATTTTAAGTTTTTCAAAAATTAAGTGGTGTGCTTCCAGGACGTTAATCAGATATCTCCATGTGTTTTAATGCCTTGTGGTTGGCAGAACCTGCAAATAAACCGAGGTTATGAACCTGCGAAGTCAAACCCTCGTCTCCCCAGCTATTGTCTTCCTTGTGAAAACCCCTGCAGCAATTATTATGTTTGTTGAGATGACTTATCGCCTGGGGAACAAAATGTTTTTTTCTGCATTTTGGATACTGGTATCATCTCCGAGATGGAAGGTCAAACTCGGTGTTCAGTGGGTGAGCGGGGTCATTGGCAATTGCATGTGCTTTTCTAGCCATCGTGCGTTCAGTCAGCTGAGACACAGGCTGTATGGGGAGGCCTATGATCTTTGAACAGTTTTGCAGATGTGGAGAAGCATACTTTTGTGTGAGACAGACATAGCAGAGGAAAAAACAGATACTACAATATGTCAACACTGACTCTAATATTCCTGTGTAACAATAGTAGAAGTTTGGGGTCAACATGAAACAATCTTAGTTTTCTCAACAGGTACAGTCATGGCTGGCACTTTTTTACACACCTTGAACATGGGGACCAAACGTCAACTTGTTATCAAGTGTTATACCAAGACATTTAAAGGTGTCCATTACCTCCACAGCCTCACCACCAATACATAGTGGCCCATCAAACTGGTCACTGGTGTGGAAATCAATGCAGAGTTCCTTTGTCTTGCATACATTCAGTTCTAGGAAATTTTCCTTGCACCACATTGAGATCGTAGAGACAGTTTCCTCATAAGCGAGGAACGAGTCTAATCCGTTCAGGCACGCCAATACAGCTGCGTCATTGCTGCTCATCTGCTACATGCTTGGAGTTAAAGTTCCAGTCATAAATAAATATTACGTACAAGCTTTGAATAAGAATCGTCCGATCATAAGGGGAGAAGGCCTTTGTGAGTTGATCAGTTGTGCGATTGAGCTCCTCAAATGCTGCATTGACATCATTATACAGTTTCGACGTCTCTCATACATTCTTTTTCATTTTCTCTCAATGCTGACGCCATGACACAACCATTGAATGTTTGAAAGACTGGATGGAAAACAGCGTATCGAGGAGTCATAGTTTGTACTGGATCTTGTTTAAAGCAGCCACTGCAACAACTATTGAATGTGTCTACAGTGGACACACATAGCATCAAGCATCCTTTGTGAACAGCATTCGCTACACGCATGAAGATACGTGTCAGCCTCTTTGTGATAAAAATAGCTCAACTTGTTGAAGTCTGGTGTCGGCAAAGATGTAAAATGAAGAATGCTGTTCTGAAAGTAAGTTTTGTTTTCTTTTCATTGGTGCACAGAAAAGAGCAAAATAGACTGTTTCCACACATAACTTTATATCAACCTTCTTAGTGGTTCGTAGCTTCCCATACTGTGGCAAAGATGATGGGGCTGCTTCATTCTCATGAGATAAAAATCCATCTGTACAATTTCTTTGGGACATAGAGAAGCACTGTGCAAAATGTCATGTTTTTATCACAAAATTGTTTTGCTTACCTGACCAACATCTAGGAATAGATTTCTACAACAAAACAATCCAAGCAGACTTGAAGTCAACAATGGTTTTATTCAAAATTCTACAAACATTTCTTGGCAACATATAACTGAACATGTAAATCTGTATTTCTAGTGGTAGTTGCTATATCCAAGTTTTATATAAAGGTACAATGTCTGATTGCTTTTATCGTAAAATCATGTTTTATAGTAAAAACTATATCTGTTCTAACACCCTGATCATTGAAATTTAATGAACCACACAATTTTCTAAATACAATTTGATTATTATCTGTTTATGAATATGAGCTTTGCTGCTCAGAACATTCATGAACACCAAACAACATTCATGAAAACCAAACAACATTCATGAAAAGCTGTCTACAATTTCCAATACATGTTTATCAATGTCATATGAATAGATCGTGATCCACCTGCATGCAGTGTAAACATGATGTAATTGATATTTACCCAAAGCATTTAAATTAAACAGATAACGGTCAAAATATATATTTTTAATGCGCTTCATTAAAACACATTTAGGCAGTTAAGATGCTAAATAAATATAACTTAATGACTCTTCAATAAAAACAATCAGACATTGTACATTGAAAAATTATTCCTCTGTGCATATTTGGTAGCAGGTCAAGTCATGGTACTATGGTGAGATTGTCGTACAGACTCTATACATATCTCAGTTTTACAGCAAATATGAGTGTGTATTAACCTATGCGAAACATTGTTGATGAACCACCCAATAGGAAATGATATTAATAATAAACAAACATGACAACATTTAACTGAAACAGTCACTAACTAAGAAAGGTTAACCACCGTATAAATGAGCAAAAACAAAAATAGGTGAACTCTTGCACATTTCAGTTAAAAAGTACTTATCGGCCTTAGTTATATACACATGTATAACCTTGACATTTGGCAATAGACATGCACTTCAAAATACAAGTTCCTGTCTATCTGTACATAAAATATTGTCATATTTCCTTCCTGTCTATTTATAGAGGTTATATTGTGCTAGAATGGTAAAATTCCACATTGATAACAACAAAGCTATATAGCACACTGCTACCACCTATCACAGGCATTGGAACTAGGGAGGCTGGGCCCCAAATAGTGTAGATGGGGGGGTCAAGTATACTTTGTCCCCCCAATGTTTGCAAGAATCCAGGCCTTCTTAACAGGGACAAAAACAAAAAAATCAGGACCCAAAACTTAAACAGCAATGCATGCTGCGTACACAGCCATCAACTTCAGCCCCCCCCCATATTCAACAGTGTCCAAAGCCTATGACTACTGTAGTTTCATACAAATTGACTACAATAAATAGATTTACCAGTATATACATATATAATATGGATAATACACTTCTCATTCATTTACAAGTGTACACTGCTTGGCGACGATTCATTACTACATCAGAAATGTGGAAATGGAATGATGCAGGTGCTATATATTTCCAACTAAACAGTTGTGGGCAGTGCCGTTCTTGCCACATTAACTCACTAGGTGGCATGCCAGTTTCTTTTCACACAAAATGCTATGCCCTCTGTAGAAGAGATCTACTTTGTGCTGCCGTGCAAATTATGCAAGATGTATGAGAGGTTATATACATTAATGGATCGCAAATATACAGGAACACCAAGACTCGTAAATATACAGGGCATAGAGAACTAGACAAGAATAAACTAGCACACCACTTAGTGAGCATCCTTTCTGGAGCAATAATGCGAAAGTACTGACAGGTATATATCATGACATCACCAGTAAAGTAACATCACAGATATAAAAGCAGAGCCACAGCAGTATTACAACTGGCGTCATAGAAACACAGTAAAAAACAATTCTAAATGCAACATTTTCGGACAGAACCTCATTCGCTGTATACAGAGGGTGCCTGGACTGGTGTGAAGGCAGTTTATCCTTGGGAACAATGGCTGGTTAATATGGGACCAGCCATGCTTAAACACAGCTCAGGGATGCTCAGCACTGGACAACAATCCCTTTATTTAACTATGTAACTACTTTGATTTTAATTTAGCTACCCTGTTTGTTGTTTCAACAGCTGGAGTCCTGACAACCACACATTACATCTGGAATGTGTGTTACTAGTTACTACTAGACATCAAAATATATATATATATAAATGTTTCTCTGTAAAGAAAGTAGATACGGAGAGCTTGTACAAGCCATGAGATTGACACACATACTGAGGTTTAGTGACATTCGCTACGGCTACTTGTCTCCGTGAAGCCTCTATATGGCTGTGTGACAAGGAGTTCTTACCATCCAAGCCAATATGGCTCAGCTCTACAATATCATTCATGCCTTAGTGATGATCCTGTCATACTATCCATAACTTGATGATGGTCCTGCTGTACCATTCATGCCTTAGTGATGATCCTGAACTCATCACCTTCGATTGGCTGGTCCAGGTCTATTACTGGGACTTTGCTGAGCCCAACCTAGACAGATCTTGCTCAATGATTATTACATTGCTGATCTTACTATTTGATGCAAGCTTTAATGATCCAGGTGTCCATGGCTGGTCTGGGCCTCGGAATGCCTCATCAGCGAGTTGCAGGTAATGAGATCAGAAAATATCTTCTGTGACAATGCGCGACAGCGTATTTGCCGAGTCAGACTTTAAAGTCATATCGGACTAAAGGCCTTCTGGCTTGTGTTGTCTTGTGTCGTAGGCACGGATCAACTCGGCCTGAAACAAGGAAAGCAGACAGCTAAATTTGCTACCAGTCGTACTTCATCACATATACTTGCGAGAGATACAGTTTTCCTTTTTAACATCTAAAGCCAAGATATTATATACCTAAGTGAGTTTTAACAAACCAGCAGCTAGCATATTAGATTGAACCACAAACTCAAACTATATATAAAAATACATTAATATTAAAAAACACATTAGTACATGTAATATTTTGCAGCTACATACATACCAAGATGTAGAGCAATGAAAGAAACTACCAATGAGATTTAAAACATTCATTGGGACTAGATTCAGATTTAAATGTTAACCCTTTAGATCCTCAGTTGGCTGTTTTAATGACCTAACACTGAAAAAAAATAGGTCGGCTTTTACGGGCCAGTGACTTGGAACGCCATATCAGTGGTACATTCTGTTGGATAGTTATGAAACAAACACGGAACTAAATGGTGACTCATAACCTGTAGACCGATGCCGTTTTTGATCAGTGGTTGTACTGACATTTCCCCAGTATTTTGTGATTCAAACCAACTCATCACTACGTTTATTTTATCAAGTCTCACGGAATGGTGTCAGCCTGTAAACGTGGATACAGTGGGAGTGAAGAACTTTGTAACTTAGACTAGTTGGTAATACTGTTCTAGGACTAATTTATTGAAGTATTCATAGTAATTATTAGTGATTTGTTTCGATTCTAGCTGTCTTCGAGCAATGAAGAATACATCGTTCCTGCTGATTCTTCCATTGACAATAAATATGTATAGCTGAAAAACCAACCTGATCCATATTTAAAAAAACATCTCTCTAGGATTTCAGCATATATTATTGACATTTCACAGGATCTAAAGGGATGAACGTTTTATTAACATACACTCTGATCTAGGCAGAAGCTATATGGTTACTAACGTTGACCAAAATCTATCTCGAAAGCTTTGATATCATATATATTAAAGGCATTGTTGCTGTAATTGCTATATTGGTATTTAGCACTAACACTTAAAGGGAATGTATGTACAATGATTTTCATTGGTTAATTAATACAGAGCTAGTTGCATGGGGGCTTCATATAATTAAAATGCTCAAATTCTCTGGATTTTTGGTTCTCAAAGTACATACAAATTAACAATGCTATATTTCATGTTTTAATCTTTATTGTTGTAGTACATTTACCTTCAGATATTGTATAACATTTTGACAGATGAATGAATCACCCAGCAAAAAATATATTTAGAATATTTTCGAAACAAAATGAAGAGGTGAACGATTATGACAATTACACATTTTGCGTAGATATTATTTTTGATCAACTAAAATGTTATAGATACTAATAAATTGAATGTTACAGTGTCCAGTAAAACAGTCGTTTGGCTACCCAATAAAAACATCACTCTGTGCCAAAGATCGTCATATTTTAACTAATGTTTTTTGGTTGGCTCCTATGAGGGCGACTTCTTTAGTCTTAATAAGAGTCTCCCAAATCCAATTTGCACTGTATATGTGCTTACATACCTAATTTACAAAAAAAATTTTTTTCTAAATTCATTATTGTTACTGTATGATTATGTACAAATGGATCAATAAACAATTCTGTCTGTCTTATAATCTACATGTTGTTAATCAACCCTTATGTACAGTTCTTATCTGGTATATATATATATATATATATATAAATATATTAAAGGCATTGTTGTTGTTCTTAATCAACCCTTATGTACAGTTCTTATCTGGTATATATATATATATATATATATATATATATATATATATATATATATATATATATATATACATATATATATATATATATATATATATATATATATATATATATATATATATATTAAAGGCATTGTTGTTGTAATTGTCATGTTGGAATTTAGCTTTAACAATTAACACTGTCTGTAGAGTTGTTTAATTAAACTTAATAATATAACAATTACTGATTTACTTGAATTTTATGATGAACATGTCCGCATCCTGCAATAGTTTAATGACATCAACGTAAATATGACACCAATCCAACTGTAACATTTTCAATAGTTTATCAAATCTTTCATGACTAATTGAGATGTATTAAATTTCAAATGCAGAAAAGATAGGATAAAACTCACTTGGTTAACAGCACCATTTTCTTCTTGTGAGAAGGCAAAACCTCCTGAAAAACAAAATAAACAGTGAAACCCAGCGTATTCTCTGCAGCGGACACATTAGTAATATGATTAGAATGCCAGATTCTCAATTGAGAGAACCCGGATTCTTGCTGCCGTTCTGAAACTTAAGCAGTTTTGTTCATTGCTCCAGTTCACTCGGTCTTATAAATGAGCATTTGCTGGGCATCATGTTTGAGGTGAGCGATCGCTCTCGCTCCGTATCGCTCGCGCAAATCAATAATCCAAGGAGCGAGTTATTGCTCGCGTCAATTGTTAAAATCGCTCGCTGCCTTCGAGTATTAGTTTCTTGAGTATTAGATTCACTAGGAAAGTCTAACCTCTTTATAACGCAGTGTTCGAGTTCACATATCATCCGTCACCGGCGATGGCGATCGCAGCCGACTGCACAAGATTGCAAGAATGGCCTCGAAGCTATGCTGGCCGCGCGGTTTATAAAAAAGTTATCCAATGAGTGGACTAATGTCGATGTGTATTACGTTTAAATGTCACATAATGTTGTATGTCAGAACTGAATAAAATAGATGTATACATGTACAGTTATGAAATAGTTAAGGGATCAACAATATTTCCCTACGATCTGATTGACCGACTACGCTGTAATGGGAATTGAAAATAATAACCTGGATCTGAACTACCAAAAATGTATATGAGTTCACGTGGAGTGTAAAAGTTGATTAGACATTGAAAACGATAATTTTAGTAATTGTTCCACTTCGTCTTTCAACCGCTCTGAACATATAAATTCACGACGCACATCTCCGGTACCACTTAACATTGATTCACTGTTTCATGTGCGGATGACAAATCCTATTTTTGCGCACCGAGTTTGAGTTGTGCGTTTGGCATTATGATGCAATGGAAGCATGCTATTTCACCCCAGTTTATATTGGTATTGCCTACTAAGCTGCATTTATGAGTTATGACTATGCATCTAATTCTTATACGTGCCGTATTTGTGAATCTCAATTACAATTTTCAAACCGCTTAAGCGAAGTGGCATATGAAACCAGTACCGTGTCAGTGGCAGTGTACTGTGCCCAGGCCGTGGCCACGGCACTGCCACTGGCCTTGCCTAGGCTAAGCCTACAATAATCGGTGACATGTTGCAATCAAAAACTGTTTCACCAATTGCAATGTATGGGGTTTACTAAAGTAAACATTTATTTCTTTGTACAAAAGTCAGCGCCAACAAGCACCAATTAAAATTTCATGGCAACAACGACAGAATCCGAATGGGAAATGGTGGCGCCACCACACGAAAAAAAAAAAAACTAACAAATCACTCGCCTAAATTAATTTGGCATATTAAATCGCTCGACTAAATATGCCAGGCTTTCAAATGTGAAGCCCTGCATTTGGCTATAGAAGTGATGGGGTTCCAGAGAAGGAATTATAAGAACGATCAGCCTTTGTGCAGCAACTGCAGAGTGGCTGGAAGCTTCAATAGAAGTTGAAATGGTGTTTTCGTGAACAGGTCTGCCGGGGGCAAAGTGTAATTTCAAACATTCCATCGGGTAACTTGGACAGTGTGACTAGTCTTATGCTATAGTACATAGACGCACAGCCACTTTTCACCAAATTCTGACTGGGTCCTGTAGAAAATAATTTATTAGTTTTTCAATGAGTCTGACATGGGACGAGTAAAAAAATCAAATTCGAATCGAAGGACCTTTAAATCGCATTACTTGTGACCGCAGCTGCTGTTGGCTACTTACGAGAATGAGTGTGTTTGGTTCTCGACGGCGTCAGTGCATTGACCAGAAGACGAGCCGTTTCCGATAACCTGCAACAATGACATAATGACACAGTGACACAGCCACGAGAGTGAGCACATCATCCAAGAATCAAGTTGATCAACAGCCAACCAACATACCCCTGACTCAACAGTGTTTGAACCTACTAGATGGTTTACAAATATATTCGTGCTACACCTGCACGAGGCTCCATTTTCACTAACTTATATTTTATTAACTCAAGACAATTTATAGGAGAGATCAATACCAAATACACAGAATAAATAATAATTCTAAAAACAAAACATAAGAAATTATGGCAATGGTCTTGGTAGAGGTTGAATATTACACTTGAGTGTAGCAAAAAAAGAAATGTACAACAATTTTCAATGATTATCTTATACACTGTTGGCTTAATCTTTATTGCTGTAGTATTTATCAACAGAAATAATATAAAACGAGAAGTTGACAGACCAATCAATAATCCATTAAAAAAATTTATTTCCCCTTTAAATGTGAAGATGCATTGATCGGTCTTTAATCAAAGTAAAGCAGTCTCTATATATGTTGTAAAAGTAGCATATTTTAATTCATTGCCAAATCATGCATTTTTTATGCCATGCCCCATAAAATAGTAAACCAATGAAAATCATTGCATAGTCCCTTTAATTATTAATGTGCAGCAACAAATCATAAAATTTAATGTTTTTTATTTTACTCCTTATTAGCAAAACATTTTTTTCTTCAAATTTAACCCAGTATATTAAATGTGTTCAAGAAAACAGCTTTTTAACAACACAGTTCAAGTGCATTGTTTTTTTGTATACACATTTGTAAATATTACCTTTGTGCACTTTATTCTTTTAGGAAGCCAAGATTTAATTTTATCTATCTCTACATACTGAATCCTATCATCCAAATAACTTTTAATCAAATTTTGCGCAACACCCCGCAGTCCATTATATTTGATAGGTGAATTTATTTTACATCTGAATGTGTCATATCTTTTTATCACTATTGATCAACGCAACTGTTTCCCCAGTAATTTCATAACTAGTTACAAGACATTCATGTAAAACAAATATGTTAGTGATTAGTTTGCTGTACTTTCTACGTCGACTGGTCAAACAAGCCGATAAAATGCTGTGTCAATACAATGGTTACTGTGTTGGGTACGGTTGGCCAACCCAACTGTTGCTTGGGTATGGTGGAGGCATAACCAAGTAGATCTTCAGCATTAGTACCATACCCTAGTATGACGCCATCATTACCCTTTCCACTAGCCACAGCTAGTCACAGCTCAGTACAGGATTATTATTTTGTGCAGGGTGGACGTTTATTAGCAGAAGCTTGCTAATCCACTGCCACGTTAGAGTTAGTACACAGATCTCTCAATGTATACCCATGTTAGTCAAGTGAGGCAACTAGTTAGTATGATGGACAGTAAAACCAACTAAAGTGAGGGACCCATGGAAATGTTGTATGTCGAGCTGTTTTAAGTTGTTCTTGATCAGCTACAATCTTGCCTGAAATCTTCTTCACTCTGCCAATACACCAAAAGAGGTTTGTTACCAGGAAATCAATCAAGAATTTTCAAGCATCCCTCACAAAAAGAAGGTTTTACTGCAAACGAGACTATGATGCTCCAAAGTGCCGTGTCCAGACTGTGGAACGCCCCAGTCACAAACTGTGCAACGGTGACCAAGTGACACCCAAAACACCTCTTTACCTGACACCATGGCTTGTATAGGATTAATAATAACCGGACATGATAAATATGGAAATGAACGCTTTGCATGGAGTTGTGTACAACATGTAGCCTCATGGTCACCTCAATTGAAATATTGTTGGAAGTGAGATCGGATTGAGCTGCACTGCTGGGATAAACACGCGTTGGTAGAAAGGTCGAACGGCTGAAATATCAAAGCAGATGACACAACACCATTAAAGCAATTCCGTCCACGTCTCGTGAGAGAAGTGTCACTCACTAGTCAGAAAATGACCAATCATCATTCAGTTCATTGTATGTAGACCCTGTCCATAACCCCTTCGATAAATTTATGTTATTATTTATCATTCTTGATTGTTTTCATCACAAACCTCTTTCTAATATGATACTGACTAAAAACACCCTGATTATAACAATACAGAAAAACAAAATGTCAAAAATGTCTACTAGAGGGAACTGATGTATGCATTTTTTCCACTAGAGGGGATTGGTGTATGTACTTTATGTCCACTAGAGGGCAATGGTGTATGCACTTTGTGCCCACTAGAGGGCACTGATGTGTGCATTTTTTGCCCACTAGATGGCACTGATATATGAACGCTATGTTCACTAGAGGGCACTGGTGTATATGCACGCTATGTCCACTAGAGGGCACTGATGCATGCACTTGGTGGCTAAAGCACTGTGGTGCCAGAGCAACATATCTAGCTGTTACCATCACTGGTATTATATCATTTGAAAATACAAATTGCTTATTACCTTATTATGTGGAAGAAAACAAACAACATCAACACAAACCATGAAACAAAAAACCTGATGCTTCCTGGCAATTTGATTCATGTGTTACTAAGAAATTTAAAAACCTATTATTTGTAAGATGCTTGTTCCTGGTGCCCTTTTCCAAGTGAGAAAGAAAGCTATTAGAAAACACATGTAGTTGTCAGCTGCTCTAAATTCAACCCATGTCATCTGGGAAAATGGCAGATCAAAATTCTGAAACGTGCCAACTTCTATGGCAAATAAATATTTTATAGACTACAACACATTTTCAAAAACATTGTTTCATAGATGATATTATCTATTATTTACCATAACTTATTATTAACATTAGACTGCTTAGGTAAAGTATATAGCATTTTACTTAACTTAACCCATGTTATTAGTTTTTACTCTTTATATAAAAAATATGTACATCTTTATAATAATTATGTATACTCTGAATAAGTGATATTCTCTCTTTGTTTTTGACATGTCTATTGCAGAGCTAGAAATTTGGAAGCCAATTAAAAAGTTGTGTACACCGCTGCACATGTACATCCAGTTGTGCAGCTTTGTACAAGTATGGGAGCTGCCATTTTACCATAAAATCACATTATATCATAAACTATATTTATTATAATATCTTGACTGCCCAAATGTGTCTTAATGAACCAAAATTTGTCGGATATTCACGGGTCACATGATGTACATATAATTAACCCCCATAAAATA
This sequence comes from Lamellibrachia columna, assembly GCA_963662155.1. Lineage (NCBI taxonomy): Eukaryota > Metazoa > Annelida > Polychaeta > Sabellida > Siboglinidae > Lamellibrachia > Lamellibrachia columna. The sequence goes on from OY759274.1 coordinate 24,431,784, forward strand.
GTTCAATTACATTCCCCAGCATGTAATATAAACATGATATTTCAACATTCAAATTAACGTTGACATTTTTTTTTAAATGTAGATAACTAAAACACATTTCATCAGTCAAGATGTGAAAATACATCTATTTCATACCATATTACATGATGTTACGATATAAAAACAATCAGATGTTGTAACTTTAATACCAAGGCAATCTAATTGTGCTAGTCACTGGAGCTAGTATCACACGTGTGCATGCGTGCATGCATGAAGAGTCAGACGTGCCAGGAAGCACCATTAATAACCACATATGTCAGACTAGTTCTTACCTTCTGTATGGAGAAGTATTCACTAAAGATGGTCTAGAGAAAACAAAATACAGGTTAGCCTTGCTGGCTTCCTGTCTCCATCAACCCATAATCACCCCACCCCCGGTCTCCGCCCCACACTTCTCTGAAAAGTCATCCAAAACCTCCCCCCACCTATCCCAACTGTATGTTGCTCAAATATCCCTTCCACATTCCTCTAAGTGATCGACAATTTCAAACAACCCACTCTTCATAATTACTGACAATTTCAAACAACCTTTCAAGGAAGGAACACACCTCTTTTACCTAAGCACCACTTCAAGGAAGGAACACACCTCTTTCACCTAGGCACCACTTCAAGGAAGGAACACACCTCTTTCATCTAAGCACCACTTTAAGGAAGGAACACACTTCTTTCACCTAGGCACCAGTTCAAGGAAGGAACACACCTCTTTCACCTAGGCACTACGTCAAGGAAGGAACACACTTCTTTCACCTAGGCATTACTTCAAGGAAGGAACACACTTCTTTCACCTAGGCACCAGTTCAAGGAAGGAACATACCTTTTTCACCTAGGCACCACTTCAAGGAAGGAACACACCTCTTTCACCTAGGCACTACTTCAAGGAAGGAACATACTTCCTTCACCTAGGCACTACTTCAAGGAAGGAACACACTTCTTTCACCTAGGCACCAGTTCAAGGAAGGAACACACCTCTTTCACCTAGGCACTACTTCAAGGAAGGAACACACTTCTTTCACCTAGGCACTACTTCAAGGAAGGAACACACTTCTTTCACCTAGGCATTACTTCAAGGAAGGAACACACTTCTTTCACCTAAGCACCACTTCAAGGAAGGAACACACCTCTTTCACCTAAGCACCACTTCAAGGAAGGAACACACCTCTTTCACCTAGGCACCACTTCAAGGAAGGAACACACCTCTTTCACTTAGGCGTCACTTCAAGAAAGGAACACACCTCTTTCACCTAGGCACCACTTCAAGGAAGGAACATACTTCTTTCGCCTAGGCACCACTTCAAGGAAGGAACACACCTCTTTCACCTAGGCATCACTTCAAGGAAGGAACACACTTCTTTCACCTAGGCACCACTTCAAGGAAGGAACACACTTCTTTCACCTAGGCACCACTTCAAGGAAGGAACACACCTCTTTCACCTAGGCGTCACTTCAAGGAAGGAACACACTTCTTTCGCCTAGGCACCACTTCAAGGAAGGAACACACCTCTTTCACCTAGGTGTCACTTCAAGGAAGGAACACACTTCTTTCGCCTAGGCACCACTTCAAGGAAGGAACACACCTCTTTCACCTAGGCATCACTTCAAGGAAGGAACACACTTCTTTCACCTAGGCACCACTTCAAGAAAGGAACACACCTCTTTCACCTAGGCACCACTTCAAGGAAGGAACATACTTCTTTCGCCTAGGCACCACTTCAAGGAAGGAACACACTTTTTTCACTTAGGCACCACTTCAAGGAAGGAACACACCTCTTTCACCTAGGCATCACTTCAAGGAAGGAACACACTTCTTTTACCTACGCACAACTTCAAGGAAGGAACACACCTTTTTCACCTAGGCACCACTTCAAGGAACACACCTCTTTCACCTAGGCAATACTTTAAGAAAGGAACACACTTCTTTCACCTAGGCATCACTTCAAGGAAGGAACACATTCTTTTACCTAGGCATCACTTCAAGGAAGGAACACACCTCTTTCACCTAGGCATCACTTCAAGGAAGGAACACACTTCTTTTACCTAGGCGTCACTTCAAGGAAGGAACACACCTCTTTCACCTAGGCATCACTTCAAGGAAGGAACACACTTCTTTTACCTAGGCACCACTTCAAGGAAGGAACACACCTTTTTCACCTAGGCACCACTTCAAGGAACACACCTCTTTCACCTAGGCAATACTTTAAGAAAGGAACACACTTCTTTCACCTAGGCATCACTTCAAGGAAGGAACACACTTCTTTCACCTAGGCACCACTTCAAGGAAGGAACACACCTCTTTTACCTAGGCACCACTTCAAGGAAGGAACACACCTCTTTCACCTAGGCACCACTTCAAGGAACACACCTCTTTCACCTAAGCACCACTTTAAGAAAGGAACACACTTCTTTCACTTAGGCACCACTTCAAGGAGGGAACACACCTCTTTCACCTAGGCGTCACTTCAAGGAAGGAACACACCTCTTTTACCTAGGCACTACTTCAAGGAAGGAACACACCTCTTTCACCTAGGCACCACTTCAAGGAACACACCTCTTTCACCTAAGCACCACTTTAAGAAAGGAACACACTTCTTTCACTTAGGCACCACTTCAAGGAGAGAACTCACCTCTTTCACCTAGGCGTCACTTCAAGGAAGGAACACACCTCTTTTATCTAGGCACTACTTCAAGGAAGGAACACACCTCTTTCACCTAGGCACCACTTCAAGGAACACACCTCTTTCACCTAGGCACCACTTTAAGAAAGGAACACACTTCTTTCACTTAGGCACCACTTCAAGCAACCAAACCCTCTTAACCTTTTAATTCCTCACAATTAATTAAATAAAATGTACCAAACATTATTTGAACATAAATTGTTGCAATCACCAAAGACCGTAATGTACACATCGTGCAAGTTTCACGCATTAACTAACAACCATTCTGTACCCTAAAACAACACAGGATGCTGCTGAAAGAAATGCTTTTATCAAACTATTGATCAGATTAAAATGCCAACTAAGAAATACACATGCCAAATAAGAGCTCTATAGGACATTTTGAGAACTCACTTTTTCCGGGATGCCTGCTTAACAGCGGAAGCCGGATCTTTGTTGTCCTTTTCAAGTTCCTGGATCTCCTCCCGGAGATTCTTGAAGAGCGTCCGTTGCATACTGAAACAAGATTAACCGTTACTGCATGCACTGCCTGCCAGGGAGCATCACTATGCTTCCTTACGCCAACAGGTGGCCACATTTGGCTGCATCATCGACACATATACACTTGCCATTCTTAAAGTCAATAATGCGGAGAGGTTTTTCATGATGTTTTTGAAGTTTTATGAAACTAAATTTTAGTGTTAGTACTGACAAATTTTAATAATTGTTTCAAAAACAACAATGCTAGTATTTTGTGGTTCATCCCACAAGCATTAGATGCAACAAGTCCATTAACACGTCCACAACGTTAGACTTGGTCAACCAACCTTTGATCATCCACTTGACAAATATGTTAACTTTAGCTAACGTCTAAATGTGGCCATAGATGTAAAAACAAAATGGCCCTGACCTGTCAGCGAATAAGCATCTGTGACAATGCAGTAAATGAACGCATGTGTAGTGACTGCAGGAAAAACAAGTGATCTTTCTGTGAAGACAATTTTAAAGAGAATGCGAAACATCACCACAAATGGTTCTGACAGGTACTAGGAATCATTCCAGCATTCAGTAATTCTTTGTTTGTAAAACATTATATCCAAATGTCTTCAGGGCACTAGTTTCATTGAATAAAATGTACTTTCAAAAATAAATTCTTCAGAATTACACATTAGATTTTTAGGATGGTTGCATATTTTTTCATTGAATCTTCCGCCAGTTAAAAGCTATCCGTCAATTATATCCCACCAATTAAGGAATAACATTTAATTTAGGACGGTTCCTGCACTTAAATGCAAGTCCAGACAGAATGATAGTGGTGTCAAAGGCAAGGAAGTTTTCTCAGATCAGAAAGAGTATATGTTTATAGTGTGACCTGGCTAGATTATTGCTGGTATTGTAACTGCTACTGGCAGTATAACTGCTAGTGTAACAGCTGCTGTAGCTGTAGATGCAGCTGTCACTGTAGCTGCTACTGCTGCTGCTGCTGCGGATACGGCAAGTGCTGCCCTGGTTTCCTATGTCATTGCTGCTGCTGCTGGTGCTGATGTGTGGGCCATGGCTCGTGTAGATTGTGGCGCCGTATGTACTGGTCACCAAAGGAACACTGAGCGAACTTGAACTGCTACTATTAATAATATTGCCACCAGAAGTGTCATGCATCATGCTCTTTTCGACGTTTAGATCGGCATCGTTCTCGTACTTGTACACTGGGAATCGTTCTGTGGTGAATCGTTTCTTGATAATGCTGTTGGGGCAAAGCAGGAAGAAGTGCCGCCATGATGCACAGAGGTAGGAGACAGTCAAGGCATGCACCCTGCTCCCAACACATCACGCTGCACTGCCTTCCCCCCCTCTCTCTCAACCTGCTCTTCTCGCAGCACTTACACATAGAGATCCAACTTCTGTGGAATTGAGAACTTGCTTGACAGTGGCGCAACCCAGTGGCCAGCAATAACAATAGCATCACAAGATATTGGCCCTCTGTGTGTAAGCACTGCACTAACTAATGTCACATTAGTGGTGTCTTTAAAATGCCACTATATGGCATCATGGGAAACATTAATATTTGATGAAGGAACACGTGCTGCAGTGTGATGGAAGGGAGCAGTTGCAAAGCATTAGTAACTACGTACACACAAAGAGGGCAGCACTGTCATCCACACTGACACAAATACTGTCAGTACAAATCTGACCACAACCGGAAATTTTTTTTTTACAAGTGATGCAGTTTTTTTCAAAGAATTTTCAGGTGTGGCTAACAATGCTGCTATTAAAACTATAAGCATTATTACTATGATTATTGCTATGACTACAACTACATTTCCCCTAGTACATGTACAGGACACAGATCAGAGGGGGAGGGTAGGTGGGAAGGGTAGATGGGAGCGGTAGATGAGAGGGGTAGATGGGGAGGGTAGGTGGCTGGGGTAGATAGGAGGGCTAGATAAGAGGGGTAGCTATGGGAAGAGCCCAGCAGTAGCAGATACTTCAAATGGTACTACTATTACTACTACTACTACATGTACCACACTATTACTTACTTACTTACTTACTTACTTATCCTCTTTGCACCCCAGTTGGTGCTATTACTATAATAACAAAACTACTGCACTACTACAGATATCTTGTTTCTGCCTTATGTGCCAATAAGCACAAAGAAGATTAAGTAAGTTAGTAAGTAAGTATATGGCTCAGCAAAACAGCATTGAGATAGACCCCCGAAGAGAAATGAAAACGTAGATGACCAATACATCATGAACATGAACTATGAGAAATGCATCTGAGCTGGGGTTGGGCTGCCAAACAAGCTGCAGACAGAAGTGGTGATGTCTTGTGTCTGCCTGGTGCGTCAGTAGGCACGAAAAGGATTAAGTTAGCAAATAACTACAGTCTACTACCAACACCACCGCCGCCGCCACCGCTGCTGCAGCCTCTGCCGCCACTACTACTAAGTGTACTACTGTATAATACTACTACTATATTAATAATAATAATACTTTAATACTAATACTGCTACTACTTATGCTGCTGCTGCTATAACTACTACTACTGCTGCTTCTGCTGCTACTACTGCTACTGCTGCTGCTACTGCTGCTGCTACTACTGCTGCTGCTGCTACTACTGCTACTGCTACTGTTGCTACTACTACTACTGCTACTGCTGCTGCTACTACTGCTGCTGCTACTACTGCTACTACTGCTACTACTACTGTTGCTACTACTACTACTGCTGCTGCTACTACTGCCACTGCTGCTACTGGTACTGCTGCTACTGCTACTACTACTGCTGCTACTACTACTACTGCTGCTGCTACTACTGCTGCTGCTACTACAACTGCTACTGCTACTGCTACTGCTACTACTACATTATTTCAGCCAAGCATTGGAAGAGTAACCCACACCAGCAGGAACAAAGAATAACTAACACCATGACCACAAGCCTGTAGCCACCCCACTGCAGTCTTTCCCTGGCTGTCTATCTGCCCTGGCTTCAGTTTTATGGCAAGCCAATACAATGTCCTAGCAGACTGAACCACTTCAAGCTTTTACACTGAAGATCATTAGGTAACACACCGAAGACTGACCAAACTGTCCAACAACACAACTGCTTCAACAAAAACTAGACTACTAAAGACACCTGTCAGATGTAACAGTTTATCTGACAGTTCATTGTTCAGGTCTTGAGTCCATCACATGTTCTGAGAATATGTCCAAAGAAATTCGACAGGAAAGTAATTTTACTGTAAATACATATTATGCATTAAAATATGGGGAACATCCAATGCACAAAATAAACTCATGCATCCACTTTGAAAATACACATAGCACATAGCATACACATAGCAACATGGGTGATAAGTCACCATTAGCTTTGCTGTAAGAATGCAGTATTTTGAGTGAGGCCAATAAAGAAAGCAGAACCTGTTCTGTTTGCTATGCATGCATCCAGACTCCACAGATTGTTTCTGTTTCCATGTAGCTTTTGTGTAGCTGAGGTTGTTTGACAAGCATGGTCAGCTGTGAAAAGAAGCGATACTCACGCAGCCCAGGAAAAGTCTCGGATAAGTGCTGTGAAAGGAACTAGTAGCAGCATAATCCAGAAGATGAGGCAACCGAACACATACTTGTCCTGCAAGAAAGCAGATACATAACAGATCCCCGTGGCGGCATCCCCAGTCTCTTGCAAACAAACCCTGTCTGGGATGCACTGTTCCCAACCCTTTCTCTGTCACCATCCATCTATAACAATGCCGAATTCAAGCTGTCCTTGTTTCAATTCCCTTGAATGAACAGTTTCAAACTCTCTCTGTTGTCACAGTTTGACTCTTCCTTTACATCTACCAACTGATTCAGTCACCTGAGGTCTTGTATGAACTACCAACTGATTCAGTCAACCCAGGTCTTGCATGACCATCTAACAACTGATTCAGTCACCCCAGGTTTTGTATGAACAGAAACCAACTCATTAAGTCACCCCATGTGTAATAGGAACAGTTAACAACTCATCCAGTCACCCCATGCCTTGTATGAACAGTTACCAACCCGTTCAGTCACCCCAGGTATAGAGCCACTGATTTTCCGTTTAAAAAAGGCAAATTCTCTTTCAAAGATTTTTTTTTCAAATGACTAATTTTCCATCTTAAATAAGCAAATTTAATTTGAAATGCATTAAAAAATCCACATTTTGTAAAAACACTGTAACAGTATAATTATTTTGTAACAAATTACACCATGTTCACATATACTTTTGGCGAACTGCGTGGCTAGTTGCCTGCTTAAATAACCCTGGTGGACAACCAGCTAATGAATCAACTGGCGGCAAAAAATGATAATTTTTCAGACTTACTGCAGAATGACAATTTGGGTTGCACGTTTTGTCAATCACATGCAAATAAGCATATGCCAAGTTTTATATCAATATAAAGAACATTATAAAACTGTTTCAGTGATATTAAACTAGCTTTATTTTTTGTCAAATGACATTTACAAGGGGCCTTAAGATGAATGACATGTAATTTTGAATACCTGAGGTCTGTAGATGCTAAACCAATTGAAGACGCATGTGGTGCTTAAAAGGTGTGTATGACGGCCACGTGCCATGTTTAGTTTGGCTTCAAGCTTTTATGTGGTGTGGAATAAAGGCTGTGGATTTTTAATGTGTTTTTATACAAATTTGGATTTCTGCTTGAGAAGTAAAATTACGTTTCAAACCATCAATTCCGATTATGCAATTTTTTCCAATCATAATATTTTTGTGAAAAAGGTGAATTACGTTTCAATGAACTGATTCATGAATTCTGTCTGTAATCGTGGAAAATCAGTGGCCCTACATGTCTTGTATAAACAATTACCAATTCATTCAGTCACCAGGTCTTCTATGAACAATTACCAACTCATTCAGTCACCCCACGTCTTGTATGAACAATTACCAACTCATTCAGTTGCCCCGGGTTTTGGATTAACAGTTACCAACTCATTCAGTCACCCCAGGTCTTGTATGAACAGTTACCAACTCATTTAGTTGCCCCAGATCTTGTATAAGCAGTTACCAATTCATTAAGTCATCCCAGATCTTGTATGAACAATTACCAACTCGACCCCAGGTCTTGTTCAAACAGCTACCAACTCATTCAGCCACCCCTTGTATGAACAATTATCAACTAATCCAGTCAAACCAGGTCTTGTACGAACAGTTACTAACTCATTCAGTCACCCCAGGTCTTGTATGAACAGTTACCAACTCATTCAGTCATCCCAGATCTTGTAAGAACAGTTACCGTCTCATTCAGTCATCCCAGATCTTGTAAGAACAATTACCAACTCGACCCCAGGTCATGTATGAACAGTTACTAACTCATTCAGTCACGCCAGGTCTTCTATGAACAGTTACTAACTCATCCAGTCAACTCAGGTCTCGTATGAACAATTACAAACTCATTCAGTCGCCCCAGGTCTTGTATGAACAGCTATCAACTCATTTAGTTGCCCCAGGTCTTGTATGAACAGTTACTAACTCGTCCTGTCACCCCAGGTCTTGTATGAACAGTTACCAACTCATCCAGTCACCCCAGGTCTTGTATGAATAGTTACCAACTCATTCAGTCACCCAGGTCTTGTATGAACAATTACCAACTCATTCAGTCACCCCAGGTCTTATATAAACAGTTACCAACTCATCCAGTCACCCCAGGTCTTGTATGAATAGTTACCAACTCATTCAGTCACCCAGGTCTTGTATGAACAATTACCAACTCATTCAGTCACCCCAGGTCTTATATGAACAATTTACCAATTCATTCTGTCACGTTGTCTACAATTTATATTTTCTAAACCATGTCACCCCTTATTAAATAAAAATTTGCTGGCACCCATGTTTTGCAAGGACAATTCAAAGTCCTCTTTGCGTGGAACTAACATTTGTCAATATAAATGTGACCCACTGGTCATATTCTTCCCGATCTATACAATAAATTTAGAACCATTCCAATTTTGCTAGTGTCTGGCTGAACGGGTTGGCAGCAGGCATTGTCCCAATGAAAAGAAATATCCTCGCAACACACAGAGGGAATACAAACAGAAAACAATAAGAACACCTTATCTATTTTACTAACCTGTGCATTGAATGACAGAAAGCTGTTTTCAAATGATTCTCTTAACAACTCTACTTCACGCTCCAAATCCCAGTTAGCAGGTGATTTTACGACTAGCTGGTGGTATAGAAAAATACCAGCCAGCTCTCAGCCTTCTGCTTGAGTAGACCAATGTAATTGGGCTATCCAAGTGGAATACATTTTGACACCTCACTAATTACATTGCATGTAAAATTAATATTACATGTAAAGCCTTGCAACATTGGATACGGGTAATCATTGCATAAGTAAAATTGATAGGCATGTTTGGCTTCAGAATAAAAGTTCCTAGTCTACAAATCTGCCCTGTTAACATTATGTATCAAACTGAAGCAATGTGCCTTTTTCATAATAAACTTGACATATTTAGTACCTGTACACATGATTGAAATATACGTATTCCCATGCAAAATTGTGCATCCTATCCATTACCGAACTGCTGATAACTGAGTGTTCAGTTCAAACAGCTGCTCACCAAAATACTGTTCACATTGACATGTTATTTTGCATTTGAAGGTAATAGAAGCATCATCGGTGTTGGCTCATTTAATAAAATCTCATACATGTACTCGTTTACATAAGGCCAACAAAAAAGTCCTGATTTCTGGTCAGTGACAAGTTACAGAATTTTGTAGTTTTCAGAAAACCGCTTTGTCTTGCCAACTACACTACTGCGGAATGTGCAAAATGCCTGTTCGGACAATTGAGTGCTTACAATAGAAAATATTATTTACATATTAAGGAAAGTATCTTGTTAATCAAATGAATACAGTAGAGCAGTGAAGAAACATGATGCCAGTTACTACATAAGGTTGTGTCAAATGTCCCTCGGCTACGGTTAAAGATACACTCACACAATTGACTGATGCAAATTGCGTAACACAAAGACCAGAAATCAGAACTAATTGGGCCTAATAAGATTCCACAGGCATTGTTTAACTAAACATATTATTGCTTATCATATACAGTGCACACAGGGGTAACATCACATGTTGTTTATACAACATAGAGCATTTTCATTGAAAAACTTCATCGTTCATCAGCGGACTCAATTTCGAGTAGGACTTGCATTGTATACGATAATTTTACATTGGTTATTGGCATTACAATATAAAAAAAGTTAAAAACTTTCATAGCAGCCTATTAATATTAGAATGTTCAGAAATGTTCAGAATGACAGTCGACTTATGCAGGTGCATTTATGCGACATGAAGCTGGTACGCGCTGCAACTGTATAATATAATCCTGACTGATTCTAATTTTGCTACTGTTCAAGATTTGGGTTTGTTATTAAAATAATCTTATTGTTAAACCATTACTAAACTGCCTATGGGAACCGCGGCAGGAAATTATATTTGACGACAAATGTGCATTGTACATGATGAAACCAGGTTGTGTGCATGCGTGCGTGCGTGCGTGCGTGCGTGCGTGCGTGCGTGCGTGCGTGCGTGCGTGCGTGCGTGCGTGTGAATGCTTACCATTCCAACCATGACGGACGCAATGTTGAAGGTTGGCCACATGTGAGAGTAGATGGCCAGGAAGAGGAACCAGCACGCGATGCTTCCCCAGATTGACAAATGCGTTAACTGCAGCAAGAACATGACCTCTGTACAATTCAACGATCTGCATTGTACGTTTGCAGTTATTGTTACACATTTATGATGAATGCATTATGTATCAGAGTAAGTTAAACTTGCTCAGATGCAAAAAAAAAGTAAAATAAGGTAGATGAATTAAATCCGTTAAATAGGTAAATAAATAAAAGATCTTGGTCATAAAAAGTTGTTTTTGCTGTCTACATTAACGTTCTGAAAGGCACACGAAAAGGTAGGACTTCAACACTGCCTATTTTTTATAAATAATAATTTATTGTATTTTTTATTTATTTATAATCTGAAGCATCATCTTGTGTCCCATTAATGTTATTCTTGATACTTTCTACATATTTGTATGTATAGTGGATTTTAAATAAGAAGGTTATTGAAACATTGAAAGAAAGTTAACTTCATAGTTGTGACAAGAAGAAAATTATATCATCATTCAATTCCCAACTTGGTGACCATTTTAGTGGATGACATAAAGGAACTTGTGTGAATGGTGCATAAATACTCACTAATGTCCACGCGGACGTCTCAATACCCGCCTTCACACAAACTGTCACAACTACATACTGAAAGCAAAGAGAAGACATATGATCAACAATCATAGTGCCCTCGCGGGCTTAGTGGATGGGGCATGCAGGGTGCCACAGCACCATCACTATCCCTTCCTAAACAGCTACACTGGCTTCTGGTTACCCATTGAATCAGCATTAAACTGTCCCCTCTTACATATCGTGGTTTATCTACACAACAGCTAGTCTCCTGCATCTTTTAGTTTCAAATATCCCCAGACAGCTCAGAGCATCTATCTCACATGAACTTTTTGTTCCTAAGACTAAGCTTACTCTGGAGATGCGCACAAAACCTGGAACGAACTCCCGATGTCAATTTAAAATCATCTGAAACTATAACTATCTCGTACAAAAACTCAACATATTTGATTGGAAAATGCTTTTCCACCTTAAATCCTCGGTGGTCCCTCGATATCATGACTTTTGTGCATCCCTGTTCATGATATGATGCTTAATGATTCAGGTTTGTTGCCCATCTGAGTTTGGGTTCCTGTGGATTTAGTCGCTATAGAAGTTTTATTATTATAAGAAATCACAAATGTGACAAGTACATAGAAGTTTTACTGTTATTATAAGAAATCATAAACATGACAAGTACATGCAGAATGTGACACAGAGATATAATGTTGGATGAAACAGATGTCAAACATGTAACAGGTGAACAAACCATTATAAGATACTAGGTCCGAGCTATCTCAACAATTCATTTATTCCATCACAAATCAGGTTCACTGACGAGTGTGTCAATAACAACATAATGAACCCTTTAAATATCACAAAGTTTGATGAGAAAAGAGTACGACTACTTAGAATACTGACATTAGACACAAAGAAGATTTGCCCATGTTGACAAACACTTACTGTATACACCATATTTCCTAGAAAAAGATAATCTCCAACTTTTCCATTTTTGAAGGCAACATCTGAAACAAGCCAAGTGACACGTTTGTATGTAGAATCAGTCTGCAGTATGACAGTTACATTAAATAATGTGCTCACACATTGTATAATGCAAAAACCAATTAAGTGAGACATTACATATGCAATAAATAAAAAATAGCACAGTTTTACACAGTAATTACACAACACCACAGAATGTGTTGTAGTAAGTGACCTGCACTGTTTGGCTAACAGTTTTACACAATAATTACACAACACCACAGTATGTGTTGTAGTAAGTGACCTGCACTGTTTGGCTAACAGTTTTACACAATAATTACACAACACCACAGTATGTGTTGTAGTAAGTGACCTGCACTGTTTGGCTAACAGTTTTACACAATAATTACACAACACCACAGTATGTGTTGTAGTAAGTGACCTGCACTGTTTGGCTAACAGTTTTACACAATAATTACACAACACCACAGTATGTGTTGTAGTAAGTGACCTGCACTGTTTGGCTAACAGTTTTACACAATAATTACACAATACCACAGTATGTGTTGTAGTAAGTGACCTGCACTGTTTGGCTAACAGTTTTACACAATAATTACACAACACCACAGTATGTGTTGTAGTAAGCGACTTGCCCTGTTTGGCTAACAGTTTTACACAATAATTACACAACACCACAGTATGTGTTGTAGTAAGTGACCTGCACTGTTTGGCTAACAGTTTTACACAATAATTACACAACACCACAGTATGTGTTGTAGTAAGCGACTTGCCCTGTTTGGCTAACAGTTTTACACAATAATTACACAACACCACAGTATGTGTTGTAGTAAGTGACCTGCACTGTTTGGCTAACAGTTTTACACAATAATTACACAACACCACAGTATGTGTTGTAGTAAGCGACCTGCCCTGTTTGGCTAACAGTTTTACACAATAATTACACAATACCACAGTATGTGTTGTAGTAAGTGACCTGCCCTGTTTGGCTAACAGTTTTACACAATAATTACACAACACCACAGTATGTGTTGTAGTAAGTGACCTGCACTGTTTGGCTAACAGTTTTACACAATAATTACACAACACCACAGGATGTGTTGTAGTAAGTGACCTGCCCTGTTTGGCTAACAGTTTTACACAATAATTACACAATACCACAGTATGTGTTGTAGTAAGTGACCTGCACTGTTTGGCTAACAGTTTTACACAATAATTACACAACACCACAGTATGTGTTGTAGTAAGCGACTTGCCCTGTTTGGCTAACAGTTTTACACAATAATTACACAACACCACAGTATGTGTTGTAGTAAGTGACCTGCACTGTTTGGCTAACAGTTTTACACAATAATTACACAACACCACAGTATGTGTTGTAGTAAGCGACTTGCCCTGTTTGGCTAACAGTTTTACACAATAATTACACAACACCACAGTATGTGTTGTAGTAAGTGACCTGCACTGTTTGGCTAACAGTTTTACACAATAATTACACAACACCACAGTATGTGTTGTAGTAAGCGACCTGCCCTGTTTGGCTAACAGTTTTACACAATAATTACACAATACCACAGTATGTGTTGTAGTAAGTGACCTGCCCTGTTTGGCTAACAGTTTTACACAATAATTACACAACACCACAGTATGTGTTGTAGTAAGTGACCTGCACTGTTTGGCTAACAGTTTTACACAATAATTACACAACACCACAGTATGTGTTGTAGTAAGCGACCTGCCCTGTTTGGCTAACAGTTTTACACAATAATTACACAATACCACAGTATGTGTTGTAGTAAGCGACCTGCCCTGTTTGGCTAACAGTTTTACACAATAATTACACAATACCACAGTATGTGTTGTAGTAAGTGACCTGCACTGTTTGGCTAACAGTTTCATTCAACTTTGTCCTCATTCATGGTATTTGGCAGAATTAACTGAGCCACGTCTTGCATGCTTCTGCCAGGACTCATGTGGCTGAGTGAGTCCACGACAGGTTACACATTTACCCCCTGTGTGGGATCTTTTACTTCCCCTGGCATAGACACCAGGTAGAAGGGACCAATGGCTTTTAGTGTCTCTTCCAAAAGACACAGGAAAAGTGGAATGAACGAAATTGCAAAAGTTTTGAAACGGCAGCTAGGAGGTGGACTAGAACTCCAGTTCTCTCAATCGACAGTCTGGTGCTTTAACTGCCAAGCTATCGCGCCCCACTTGGTAACAGTAAATGTGTGTCTTATACAACCTACCATGACTCAGAGCTAGCACAGGCATCCAGAAGAGGATGATGGAATGGTAGACCGCATTAGTAATCCACAGCCAGAAGATCTGAAAACCATTTGCAAGATATCCATAGCAGGTTCACTTATTTCTGTATATCATGGATTAAGCAGTATTATATGAAGCAGCCGATCATCGTGTTCTGCTGTTGAGATGGTGTAGATGGTATTTTCCAATGTCTACTGTTTGTGGAATTCTCTAAGGGTTTGTCTTTGGGGTTTAAACATTTCTTGATATTATTTACTACAGACTGAATAACCAGGCCCTTTTTTGACACATAAATAAACCTAGATAATGAATGTGTGAAAATATTTTACATAAATAAGCCAATCTGAGGAAATGTAAACATGAGCAAGCTCTTGCCTTCACATTGAACAGCTCTGACTTCTGAGATACTCCGTAGAGTTGAGGAAACCGCAGCAAGTTCTGAATGGTGCAGTGTCGGTCAAACAAACCAAGCGCCAAGGGAGGAGCTGCTGTGAAGATCTGGAAACAAGAAACAGGCCTTTATTGATGCTTTATGACAACATACAATGCTATTTTATAGCAAGAACACAGTTACATTTATTTGTGCTTAAGACAAAACACAGGGTTACTCATTTGATGCCGGCGCCAATTTAAATTAATGTCACCTGGATTACAATAAGTCTATGAAGTTAGCTATCCTTCGGGAAATCCTAATAGTTTTAAGTTCTGCAATTTCAAACATGTTGTTCATATGGCACTGTTTTAGTCATATTCCTCAATGAAGGATATTCAAAAACAAGGAAGAATTGCAGTTTATGATCAAAGTGTGGCATGGAATAATTCCTTGAAATAAATTGACTGAAAATTATATAAGACGGAAATCCCAAGGTTGTTTACTTACAACATTGTAGAGGCCAATTGTCCATCGCTCAAAGACAATCTGGCCAGACCAGCCACTGACCACAGCAAACCAGAACTGAAATATTAAAACCAGCATGAATACAAAATATCTACATTGATATCATCCTTACATGTTCCAGGTTAAACACGCAATCAGAATTCCCTGTCTGTATGCATGTGATGACATATCATTAACTAACCTCGATTATACAGGCTCGATGCTGTGGCGCCGATGCAATTCGAATTAACTTTAAACTTTGATTATATTGACACAATTGTCTGAATGAAAAGTTAAATAAAAATCAAATGTTTAGTGTAATATCTTGATAATGATGCCGATTAGCTGCTGGCGCTTCACAGGAACGCCTACACAAAATGGAGTGGTGACAGTGGGTAACAACGAGACCACGCCTCTGCATCTAGACTCTCTTCTCGGTGAATTCACAAAGCCGAACGAGAGTCAGATAAGCTAGACTATCATTAACACCCATAACATTATATTCAACTCGCAAGCAATATAAACATAACTTTTGTCCCAAAACATTAAAATTAATTAAAACGATAATGGTCAAAGTATATTTTTCAAATGTAGTTAATTCAACACATTTGGGCCCACAAGATGTTAGAACAGATGTAGTTTATACTATATAATAACACAACATGATTTTATATTAAAGACTTCAAATCTCAACACAACACGAGACAGATGAAGCCTGAACTTGCCAAAATAAACATGCATACAAACCTCAATAACACATGCTAGGATGGGTGAACCCTAGTCTGCCCGAGACAGTGTGCCATACAAACCTCAATGACATATAGACAGATGTTCTTGTAGAACGAGTAGAGGATAAGCTTGGTCACCCGGTTGTAATTCCATGCCCCGTGCACCAACAACAACTTGGTGAGAAAGCGGAACTGAAAAATAGCACAAACTGCGGTCAGAGTCGACTGGCATTCCTTTTCAACAAGATTTAACAAGACTGCCATGCAAAACAAAAATCCCAGATGGCAAGTGGACAAGGAAGGCATTGGCTTATCGAGAGCTCAAAGTTTATTCATCTATGACTAACCTGCCCTCTTAAGATATTTGTAAATTTTGATTTTAAACATATTCACGCTGCTAGCATTTACATAATCAGCAGATCATTTGTTCCATTCATTTATTGTCCTCTGTGAGAATGAGTACTTCCTGATATCCAATCTACACTGTTCCTTCACTAGTGCTACTTTGTTCTCTAGTTTTTAAAATACTTCTAACAATATTTTCATAGCAATTCTTTAAATACTAAATAACACTTTAAAGGATTTAACAGCTGTTACATTGCTACACCCAGCAAGCATTTCAGTGTTTGACTACACTATGAATTGTGCAATTTGTATGGCTACTTTCAAAACGGCCAATATTTCAATCTTTAAAATAGTGTATTATTATTATTACTACAATGATATGGTGGACGTTACCTGTGAGATGGCATAGTCAGAGGCACAAGCTGCCTGTAAGCCTTCCACACCTGAGATTCCGATGCCAACATGTGCTGCCTACAACAAATACTTATTTCCTGTATCCGTGACGATCATGATGCTTACTCAGAGCAAGGTTTTGGCAGCAGCTAATGAAGCGCGCATGTGGGTTTTTAGTTTGAGACCATTGGCTCTCTGTATCCACGACAGGTTTTTCTATTTCCTTGTTTGGGACATTTTACTTCCCCTGGCATAGACGCCAGATAGAAGGGACAAATGGCTTTTATTGTCTCTTCCGAAAGACATGGGCTAAGTGAGGTGAATGAAATTGCCCAAGTTTCAATACGGCAGCAGGTGGATTCGAACTGTGGTCCTCTTGACAGACGGTCCAGCGCTCTATCTGCTGAGCTACAGCATCCCATACAATACATCTACACAGCAGACATAGCAAATCTTTCTCAATTTTAAAGCTACAAAGTCTGATAATTTGTTTACCATAAAATCATCATGTTATATAGTATAAACCATAACTATTTGGTTAATTAAAATGTTTTAATAAAAAAATTTTTTTTAATATGATCTCACAGTTTTCTCTTTATGAATATCAACCTTGCTCGTTCATTACATTGATGAACAATCGTTAAAAATTTCCAATAACTGACAAAGTTTATTGGGGTCAGGGTTCATGGAATCACATATAATTAACACACATAAATTATGTTAACTCCACTTGAAAAGTAAACATACTATTTACACTGAAACATTCAAATTAAACAGATAACGGTCAAAGTATATTTTAATAATGTAGTTCATCAAAAGACATTTCGGTGATCAAGATGTTACAGGATATGGTTTATACTATGTAGTTTGATTTTATGATAAACAAAATCAGACGTTTGTACCTTTAACTTTGACTTGCTCAATTTCAGTGCGAGCAGTTTACCTGAATCATTCCAACGTCGTTGGCGCCATCACCAATGGCCAGTGTGATAGCCTTCACATTATCCTTCACCAGTTCGACTAACTCTGCCTTCTGTAGCGGCGACACACTGCAACATCAATGCTCACGTACAACGACGATAATGATCGACTACCATTAGTTACTTATATCTAGCAGATGTCGGTCAACTTCATGATTATGTTACAAGACAAAGAAGGAATGATTTATTTGCAAGATTTAGAAACATTTCTTGAGCAGCAATGACCAGTCTCAGGGCCAAATACGCAGTTATCTACCTGAAAATAAAAAAACATTTATTTCCATAACATTAACATTTTTTATTTCTGATTTTATGTTTTCAATTATGCAAAGATAAATCTGTAAGCATATTTGATTTTGAGAAAATGCAAAAAACCGCAGTTCCTGTAAATAATTTTTTTTATGAAAAAAATATTTTCAGTATTCATGCGCGAATACGTTCAAAGTGTTCATATTTAAATACTTTCAGAAATATTTGAATATTTTCTTAATTTCCAAATTTGTACTTGAATACTTATAACATTATTAATATTTGAATAATATTAAAAAAATTAGCAATGTATCATATTCAAATACTTCTGAAAGTATCAATATTTGAATACATTTCAAAGTATTTCACCAAGACTGCCACTGCCACTCAAGCTGACAATATCTAGGGAATCACAACAAACAGCCTAAATTACAGAAGGATTTCAAGATATTTACTTGTGTTTTAAAATTTTTAAATAAAAAATTTAAAGTTCCTATGCTAAAGCTGTATATATACTATATACCGGAACGTCTTGTGTCGCCTGACTGAGTCAGATGCCTGCGTCTGTCACCTACCGGCAGCAGATAACGGCTTGACAGTTGACAGCGAATTGGATGAAGTCTTGCCGGCAGTCGTATGACAACGCATAGTCTAACGTCTACAAACAGAGACATGGTGGTCGATAACAACACGAGACTCTACCCAGTGGTCATTGAACACTGACCACAGAAATTGTGGCTGTAACTGCATTAATCAAAATAATAATTGAGCATGCCAACACTGCAGTGAATAGACAATATTCACAACATGTATGACACCTATTGGCTAATAATAAAACTATGGTTGCAGGTCATCATAAAAACCAGTGCTGACGCACACATGTTTGTGACGTCATTGCGATATGTTTTTGACGTCATTGCAATATGTTCGTGATGTCACTGAAACTGGTAGATTTCGAAATTGGTCTTACTAATATTCTACCATTTTAATTATAATTTCTGAGAGGGATTATTTTAGTTAAATTGTAAATGCTAATGCAGTCAGTTTTATTATCTTGTCACACCAAAGACAATATTCACAACACGTACGACAACTATCAGCTAAGAATACAACCACGTTTGCGAGTCGTCACAAAATCTAGTGCGCATACAATGTGAATATTATCTATTATACAGTTATTGCTGTGTATTCAGAGACATCTTTAGAACTCACTCGTCCATCTATGACCAGCGCTGTTGCACTGTCACGCTTTGGCTGCTGCTGTTTCTTGAGTTCTTCTCGCGTTTCCTGCAGGCAATAGCACATAAATCAGATGTGCATGGGGAACGCATGTCTCAATGAACTCCTCATGAAATTCTGCATCAAACTTGTTCATATTTAATCATAAATCTGTTATTCAGGTTCAAATCCAGTCACAAATATGGCTGTATCAACTTCCACACTTTGTCACATCACAAATTGCTTTGACAGTTTTCCACTTAAATATATTTAAGTCAAAATTTCCCTTTAATTAGTTTAATATAACAACCAAAATGCTGGTCTAATTTGGTTGTTATAGCATATTTAACACACATAATATAGATGCTGGTTTAATAAACAATGCAAACCCTGTAAAACATGCAATTTATACTTGCTATGACAATAAATGGCCCAAAAACACTCACGTCCAAACTGTCTGTGTTTAGTACGACTATTTCCATGCCTTGCTTTAGGAGTTTACTTGAAAAACCTGCAAGCAAACGATGAACAAATATTGTCATAAAACTTCTTGACTAAGGCTTTTGGTTCGAGCCATTATTTGGTAGCACAATTACTATGTTTGAAAAAAATAAAGTATTATGACTCCTTCCTGGGGTCGTAAATAAACCCTGAAAGTTTGGCATAAGACATGGCTCAGTCATGCATTGCTGCAGTGAATAAAATGACAATAGCTGGTTTATTGTAAGATTATAGACATATTTTGAAACTGACCTATATTGATAGCTGTCTCCTGTTTGTCTCCTGTCAGCACCCAGATCTTGATGCCGGCCCGCGCCAGTCTGTCGATGCTCTCTGGAACCCCCTGTAATGATAACCATCCTATAGACATGATCACTTACCACCCCGCCAACAGGGGTCAAGCTACAGTTACATGCACTTCCACCTGTGTTATACTTCCACCTGCAATATAGCCAATTTCAGTGATTTTATTTGCCAAGAAGTGAATGTATTCACATTGATACGTTTGACATCAGAGGTGCCAAGAGTATTTCTTCTTAGGCTCAAACAAAACTGAGTGTGTATGAAAAACTTGCACACAATGATGATCCGATGTCTGAACATATCTGAAGATGTGTAAGGATTATGGTGGTGACATTTCCAAAACACTTGTAGGTGTATAATATTGAGTGAAACTAGTTTTGATGGAAAGAACATTTACAAGAGGATTAAAAAAGTTGCAAACTTGTTCAGCATATTGGTAGCACACTAACTGCGGACGGCATGAAGTTTTAGAATTGTTGATGGTCTTGTTTGTTTACAATCACACAAATGATCAACATGGCCATCAATGGTTAAATCAACTGTGGTCTGAACCCAATACAGCCACTGCCAATATAATGGTTCTCGCTCTGACACTGTTGTTTATATGCACATGAATGTTTTACAAGTCAACTTAGTTGATACCCAAGATAATAAACAATATGAATGCAAAATGTTCCATTTTGATTTTTTTCTAAAAAGTCTCTGAGGTGTCACCCATTAAAACCCATGACAGGTAAGGACACATGATAAGACCTGAAAACTCACCTCCTGTAGTTTATCCTCTATAGCTGTGGCACCCAAGAGTATGAGATCCTGTCAAACAGAATGGGTAAACCATTAGAATTATAATGCATCTCACACAACAATGCACAGCTACAGTGACGGTGAGAGGAGCAAAGGGACATAAATAGTAAAGAAGGATGAGACAGAAAAGGGAAAAGAAAGGAAAAGGACACATACACACGCACGCACACATGCAAGCACGCACGCACGCACGCACAGTTACAGTGAGTATCGGTACTGTGACACAAGCATGGTTACCTTTTCAATAGCCTCTGCGACTTCAGCGACTTTCTTCTCGCGGTCTACGATCATGGTGCTGGCTCTGTGGAACTCCTCGTTCCATTGATTGTAGGACGCCTCGCTGAGGTCGGCCACGGCAATACACAGCGTGCGCAAGCCTGGAAAACACCATCCTTGTTGGCAACTAGAAAGCTTAGACCTGAACTACACATATGGCCATGCACTAGAGTGCTTTAAATACACTCAATCCCAATAATAAAAAGCAGTGTGCAACAGTACAGTTGCACACAATGCAATTTCACATTGTTCCAACTCTTCTCATTCCACTATTGCTATTAGAAACATTTGTCAAAGGTCTACAACAAGAAAATTGTAACAGATATTGTATAGATAGTTTCACACTTTTTCACATATGTACTTTATACACATTAAGCACCAATAAGGTAACAAATATAGCCACGTTTCACCTGTCTTAAAATTTTTTCTGGCAGGAGACAGAAAAATGCATGTAATGAATATTCTAGCTGACACTTCGCATGCCTGCACATGTGTACAACCAATGTCTATTTACCGAGTGTGGCAAACTCCTCAAGATGACCCAATGTGACAGCCTTGAATGTAGAGTTTGGTGACAGGCGCTCGCAGATGACACTGTCCTGGGGACAGATACAGGCATTCACATATATCTGACAGACAATACTAGCCATTCATGAAAGCAAATATATACAAGTAAAAAAATACTAAATCAATAGATAGATAGATGTGTGTGTGTGTGTGTGTGTGTGTGTGTGTGTGTGTGTGTGTGTGTGTGTGTGTGTGTGTGTGTGTGTGTGTGTGTGTGTGTGTGTGTGTGTGGGGTGTGTGTGGGGTGTGTGACATGTGTGTGGCATGTGTGTGTGGTGTGTGTGTGTGCTTGTGTACACACACACACACAAATTGTCAGCTTTTTACAGCACGGAATTTAACATTGACCACTGAGGTATTAAATACTAATTCTTGGGCTAGCATAGGAGTTCTTCCGTGACACTTTACATATTAACCCGTGTGGGATATTTGACTTCTCCTGGCAAAGACACCAGGTAGAAGGGACCTACAGCTTTTAGTGTTTCATCCAAAAGACACCAGGTAGAAGGGACCTACAGCCTTTAGTGTTTCATCCAAAAGACACCAGGTAGAAGGGACCTACAGCTTTTAGTGTTTCATCCAAAAGACACCAGGTAGAAGGGACCTACAGCCTTTAGTGTTTCATCCAAAAGACACCAGGTAGAAGGGACCTACAGCTTTTAGTGTTTCATCCAAAAGACACCAGGTAGAAGGGACCTACAGCTTTTAGTGTTTCATCCAAAAGACACCAGGTGGAAGGGACCTACAGCCTTTAGTGTTTCACACAAATAGACACCAGGTAGAAGGGAGCTACAGCTTTTAGTGTTTCACCCAAAAGACACCAGGTAGAAGGGACCTACAGCTTTTAGTGTTTCACCCAAAAGACACCAGGTAGAAGGGACCTACAGCCTTTAGTGTTTCATCCAAAAGACACCAGGTAGAAGGGACCTACAGCTTTTAGTGTTTCATCCAAAAGACACCAGGTGGAAGGGACCTACAGCTTTTAGTGTTTCACCCAAAAGACACCAGGTAGAAGGGACCTACAGCTTTTAGTGTTTCACCCAAAAGACACCAGGTAGTTAGAACAGACCTACAGCTTTTAGTGTTTCATCGAAAAGACACCAGGTAGAAGGGTCCTACAGCTTTTAGTGTTTCATCGAAAAGACACCAGGTAGAAGGGACCTACAGCTTTTAGTGTTTTATCCAAAAGATACCAGGTAGAACGGACCTACAGCTTTTAGTGTTTCATCCAAAAAGACACCAGGTAGAACGGACCTACAGCTTTTAGGGTTTCACCGAAGACACCAAGTAGAAGGGACCTACAGCTTTTAGTGTTTCATCCAAAAGACACAAGCAAAGTGGAATTAGCGAAGTTGCCCAAAAATTTCGAAACAGCTGCAAATGGACTTGAACCGAGGTTCTCTCGACTGACAGTCTGACATTCTAACCACTGAGCCACTGCGCCCCATTCAACACTGACTACCCGTTTACTCTATTAATATCGACTCCCTGGGTAATCATCGAAGAGGGTAGCTGACCGGGCGACGTACTTACAGCTCCTTTCACCATCAGCAGCAGTTTCCCAGCCGGGGTACGAACGACAACCGACATCCGCTTGCGTGTGCTGGTAAACTCAATCACATTGAGAATTTCGTATTTCTCACTGACGTCATTCTGAAACAGGTTTTGAACATCCAAGAACCCAGGACTTATTTTCTGGTAACAACTGACAGTACATTCTTATGCCCACTACTTAACCCTCATCCCAATTCACTAGACAAGGGGGGGTCGTTGTGGCCTGTAGACAGAGGTCAGTAAAGAGAATGTTTTAGGATTTTCCAAGGTTAACTGACATGTGTCTATTTGGGGTTTCACATAATTAAAATGTCCCAATTCTCTTAATTTTTCGATCTCAGCATACATGTAAATTAACAATGCTATACTTCATGTTTGAATCTTTATTACTGCAGTATATTTACCATTAGAAATTTTACAAAACGAGAATCAACAGGCCAATAAATCATGTGACAACAAATGTTGAATTTCGCCTTTAAAGGTGAATATTTATTCTTCAATCTTTTAATGCAGCGGTCTCTATATATGTCGTCAAACTGACATTTTATTTCATCGCCAAATCATGTATTTTCTAAAACATTAAGACATGAAAAATAATATTAGAAACATGTTTTTCATGGATATCGCCAAATCAAGTATTTTCTAAAACATTAAGACATGAAAGATCACACTAGAAACATGTTTTTCATGGATATTAGTTTTAAACAACAAAGATTTTATCAATACTACGCAATATTTATAAAACAATCAATCAGTTAAACAATGAAAAAATTCACTGTACATACAATGAAGTAAATGGGACTTACAATGGAGATGATGACATGGTCAGGCGTGCGTGTGTGGAACACGAAGCCATACTTCTTTGCTCCGAGCACCAGCGCCTGTTCATCTGTAACAGTAACGACTCGGTACAGTCCCCATCTCATCTCACTGACCAACCACATTTTATTTCACAATTTAACATATGACATTACTAAACTGTACTAACCAATGATGTTATCATTGAGTAAACATACTGCTTATTATCACTGGTGAACTAATATTAAAAAAAAATTTTGGAGCTTCATATGTAGTGAAAATGAGAATATTGCTTGAACAATGGTTAAGTGAATGGAAAGATCCCAAAGCAACTTTTTCAGTTTACTTCTTTAATAAATGCACATCAACATATTTTTTATTTTACATAAGTAAAAAAATTATGACAGTCACTTTAGTCATCAATAAAAATACTGTCAATCTGTATGCACACTAGGATAAAAAATCTTCCTGAGCATAACATAAAATACACCTTCCAAGTATTTTGTTTCACATCAAAACATTACTTGGAATATATCCATTTGTATCAATTCTTTTTTTAATGTAATAAAAACTGCACAACAAAACAAAACAAAGATTTCTGTTGTGACTTAAGCTTTATGTACTGAATTAAATCTTCTCATTATTAAAAAATAACTTGAGCTGAGTCAAGCCCAGTTGAATGGAGGAATTCTTAAGATATTTTCAGCTGAGATAAAATTTCCAGGCGGAGGGTTTCTGGTCATTTATAAATATTTAGCAACTGCTTCTACAACAATGCATGTGACAGTTACGTGTTGCTAAGTAAGGCCTACCTGGGCTAGACGCCTGGTAGTTGATAGAGTCGGGGTCGGTTGGGTCTCCTTCAGGTACAACTGTATGACAGACGGCCAGCACCACCATGAACTGATGGATCATGTTGGCCTGTTCCTGTTAAATACAGTCAGGTTGATACAGGCACTGGGGCTAAAGGTAGTCTTATTTTTTATCGTAAATTTATGTCATATAGTAATAGTTTCAACACTTTGACTGCCTAAATGTGTTTTAATGAACCAATAATATAATTTGAACATCTAATTTGAATGCATCACCCCAAATGTTACGTTTACAAGGCAAGGTCAATATTCATAAACAGATAATAGTTGAAACATAATAACAAATTGTGTTTCGATAAAACGCATTTGGGTGGTGATGATGTTAAAATAGATATGAGCTAGCACGTTGTAGTTGATACTAGTTTGGGCAGCAGCTAATGAAGCACCCGTATGGGTTTTTGTAGATCGAGACCATTGGCTCCGTGAGTCCACATCAGTTTTATACCATTTCCTGCATGGGATCTTTTAGTTTACTTCCTCTCCCACAGCGTAACAGGGTAGAAGGGACTTGGGACTCTCAGTGCCTCATCAAAAAAACACTAGCAAAAATAACAAGTCAAAATTCTAGATTTCGAGCAGGATATAACCCATGAAAGACCTAACGGAAGATTGTGAAGCGGAACTTGTAAACTCACATCACTGGTCTTCAGCTCTTTCATCAGCTTACTGTCCTCCTCATCCTCCTCCCTGCACAAAGGCATCAACGGATGATGACAGGCAGTAGCTTACCAGCAACATCAATGTCACTGGTAATCTTCTTACAGGCAATGTACGAGGATTTTTATTGGTTAACTGAATGTCTGTATAACATTACGACACTGAATTTATAAGTATTTATAAAAAAAATAATATTCTAACAAAACCTGTTACAACTGTGATGTTTCATCTCAATATTAAAAAAAATACACGATTTGGCAATTAAATAAAATATGCTAGTTTTATATTAGTGAACCACAATATATATATATATATATATATATATATATATATATATATATATATATATATATATATATATATATATATATATATATATATATATATACATATCTCAAATCGGTATGCATCCACCAGGTGGACGAATAGGCTAAGGAACTAAGCATAGTTAAAACATAAGTCATCAGGCGATGGCGAAATGATATTATGTTTCACCAATTCTTACCAAAACGTGACTAGGCTGCCACACAATACAGCCTAGTCACATTTTTTGGGGATCAAAAACATGACATTTTGTTGTAGTGGCAACAGAAAAAGATAACAGAGATGAGGAAGTTAATTTTGAACAAGCAAAGAAAAGCTGAAGTTAGTTGATCAAAGGAAACGCGCCACTGAACATTTTCATGGCAACCTAAGGACTTTTCAGCACTATGGAATGTTTCCACGGCTACCTACTCATATCTGATGCCAGAGACGGAACACTGCTTGAATACCATTTCGTTGCGTGTCAGTGTACCCGTTTTATCGGAGAAAATGTACTCGATCTGCCCGAGCTCCTCGTTTAGGTTTGATGTCCGAGCATTGGCTGGGGTGTCCGTCGGAGCGTAATACATGTCCATGTCCTGGGTGGAAAATATACAGGCAAACATAAACTTCAAATTTCTACTGAAGGCCTAAATACCCAGAGTAGAATTATTCTGTCTACTGGAGTTAGATTACAGGCGTTTCATGCCACAGTTACGAAGGTAGTTCTAAGAGGAAAATCTGGTTCAAAACCACCAGATACTTAATCTGTCGACATGCAATGCAAACACATACGTACCAACTCTTAGTTTACCTGTAATTCTGACGGATTTTCTTAAATTGGGTTTTGTGCATTTCAAGGAAGACTTTTTTGTATTACGGGAAATGTTCAAAACACGTCCAAAGAGTGACTCTCGTGAATATATCCCAGTTTGCTTGGTGAGCTCCTTTTGAGCATGCAAACCAGTGGAGCTAGATAATCATGTAATGGGTTCATTTGTAATCTTATGGATTTCTGTTACCAGTCTTGGTTGGCAGCTATGCAAGCACAAACTCAGATTATTGAAGGAATCAGTAGACAGTATATGCACAGACTCAAGAGCATGCGAGCTGCTAACAGCTGCGTGCACGTACTACTGTCAGTTGCTGGAGAGGGTGGACTCATCACCAAAATGTTTACACTTGGCAATTTGCACGTTTACTGCAATATTAAAAAATCTGCCCCTGTGTCATTCTACATATGAATTTATTGAGAATAAGTTTACATTACATTGTATTAGACTTGATTAATGATATCACACTCACCCAGTTGATGAAGATTGCCTGAGCAAACTTGACCATCTCAAGGGTGACTTGCAGGCTGATGGGGATGAGATTGTTGTAGAGAATCACAAACGTGAGAAGGTTGAAGCCAAAGCTAGTCGCATTAACTTCTGTAAGAGAAACAAATACTCTGTAGTTCCTTGTTCTGTATCTTAGACACAGCAATGTGGATTATGTGCACAGAGTACTGTTATCCTTAACACTGCTAGAAATGACAGCAGAAGCTGTAAAAAGAAGGAGGATCAGAGGTGAGGGTCAGTTAGGATGGGGGACAAACTCAGCACTTTACACGACAGTTGGCATCATGACAGGACATCATGGCAACACAGAGGCCACCATGGCAATACAGTGACCACAACGGCAACAGAGTGGCCACCATGGCAAACCAGCGACCACCATGGCAACACAGTGACCACCTTGGCAACACAGCGACCACCATGGTAACACAGCGACTACCTTGGCAACACAGTGGCCACCATGACAACAGAGCAGCCACTATGGCAACAGAGTGACCACCATGGCAACACAGCGACCACCATGGCGTCACTGTGTGCCACCATGACAACACAGCGGCCACCATGGCAACACATCAGTGGCCACCATGGCAATAAAGCAACCACCATGGCAACAATGTGGCTATAATGGCAACACAGCAGCCACCATGGCAACAGAGTGGCCACCAAGCATCACAACACAGTGCCCACCATGGCAACACAGTGGCCACCATGGCAACAAAGCAGCCATCATGGCAACACAGTGGCCACCATGGCAACATAGCAGCCATCATGGCAACACAGTGGCCACCATGGCAACGCAACACAGTTGGCCATCATGGCAACACAGTGGCCATCATGGCAACCCAACACAATGGCCATTACTGCAGTAGAGCAACCACCAACAAAGAAAAATTGCGTAACTTACGTTTCAAAAACAGGTACCAGTGAGTGTCTATATTTCTCTTCCTCCAGATCTCACTCGCAATTGCACTGATTAGCGACATGACCAGCAGTACTAGGAACAACATGAAGATCTGCAGAACACACAAGTAGTGGCTTGTACGACAACCTGTCAGTCACTAGGCATCATGTGACACCATTCACATCAGGAAATATTCTACGGTATCGCATGATGTTGACAGAACTTACACACAGTCTGTATGGTCTCTCCACTGACATTAAAACTATTTTATCAGAACTTATAAATCTGAATGCCTTATTCCACAACTGTTATATTTGTGAAAGTTTAAATGAAACAGGAAATGTAAATAAAACACTACGTAAACTGGGTGTTACGTAGTGGTTATTCAAATGTTTAGTATATAAGTCTCCTCATACAATCACTCGACAGTATCTGTACCTGTTTGTTGATGACTTTCTCCACTGTGGATCTCTTGAGTGGCGCCGCAGTTGAGTTGAGCATCAGCTTGGTCTCATGGCCTGTGTATACCACCAGCCCTGCACCATCCACAGTTTGTACATGCTTACATGGTCAAACAACAGTTCACACTACACCGAAAAACAACACAATAGCTTACATGAAAATTAACTGGTGTATGGGAGCGGATCGGTGTCCACACATTTGCACACAAATTGCACACATTCTGTTGTGTATCTGAGAAAAAAATCCAGGCCATTTTTGTGGAGGGCCAGTACATTTATTGGCCTGCAGGGCCACTGGCTACAAAAGCTTAATGTCAAAGCCTGCTCATGATTCAGATGTGACAATATTTATAGAACACATATACGCGTGATATAGACCAGAGCAAGTCAATGTACCTACCATTGTGTATGTAGAACACAGATACATATGATATAGACCAGAGCAAGTCAATGTACCTACCATTGTGTATGTAGAACACAGATACATATGATATAGACCAGAGCAAGTCAACCACTGTGCTCAAAAGTCATGTGACTCATTATTTTGTTATTATTACCAATAAACAGTGAGAACTGGGAAGGTGTAGATTAGCCACATGACCACCAAAAACCTGTAACCCGTGCAATGTGACAATGATGGAAAACTGTAGCTGGCTGCTTACCAAAGATCCACTTGGTGTTTCTGAGCATGGCGCCACGCAGTAACAACTGGTTAGGACCAAGAGGTACCGAACTGTGGAAAACATACAACCGTAGGTTAGAGCGCGCTCTCAACAATAACACCATACAACCCAACTATGGTTGTCACTGTGGTAAATTCTCAGCTGAAAGATTAACATTAAAAATCAATGTTAAAGAATTTTACATCATTCTACTCTTTCCACTGAGAGAAGTCTGCTAAATGAAATGAAGTTGGATTGTATTACGCATGTATGTGCACACACAAGGGCGCCCACACACACCTCATTTTATTTAGTACAGCATACACATGATTAAATGGCATCACATACAATTTCTGCTTCACTGGAGACCATTTTCTACCCAATCTTACAATGGTGATCTAGAATACTCTGTAACACAACCACTATAAGTTAACTTGACAAAACGAAAATTAATGAATATGTGCAATGTGCAATATGTGCAATGTGCAATGTGATACACCTTTCTGTTACAATATGTGCAATGTGATACACCTTTCTGTTACAATCCATAAGCCAAATAAATTAGAGCATCAACAGCAGAACAGTTTAATTGATAGGTTTTATTTGGCAGGCCTGCATAATTCAGAATTTACTTCACACTCAACTAACATGACTTAGTCGTGAACACTACCTCACAGATACAGTAAGGTCTATTCTTGAGGTCTTCCTACTTGAGTCAATGCAGCAACTAGTTGGTTGTGACGTTAAAAATGATCCTGTGTGCACGGTGGTCAAAAGAAATGTAAAGTAGAGAAGGTCAAGATTTGTCCATTTGTCTAGTGAAGATGATGGAAACTAGCATCAAAATTAAAACTAGGATCAGAATCATCAAAAGGAGGCTAACCTGACATCTTCACCCATATGATCAACGAGTTAAGATGATACTGATAGATATATTTTCTTCAAACTTCAGGAAGGCAGTAGAGCTAGATGGCATGAAGCAGACTTCAGTAAAAAGAACACTGTGGATTGGAAATGAGAAAGTACTCGCTCTCGATGAGGGCAATAAATGAACGGAATAAATTATCTAGTGACTGCGTAAATGCCAGCAGTCTCAACATGTTTAAAAACAGAATTCGCATATATCACACACAGGTGATTTATTAAGGGCTCTTGTTAAGTCAATGGCTTCCATCATCATTTGCCATCTGAAGTTTGTTGCTCTGATGGCAATCTTGTTAGTTTCACAAGGGCTGAAAAAATTATCAGTTATCAAACTGATTCCTAATCATAAAATGATATTAAACAAAGGTCTGTCATTGCAGTGATGCTCTTCAGCATTATGTTAGCTATCACACTGACAGAGGCTTTCAAGGACCCTGATATTGGTGTATATTTAAGATTTTATAACGCATGACATGTTCTTAAACCTGAGATCTATCTAAGCCACCAATAAAGTTACAGAAATACCGATTTGGGATCAGCTTTTGGCATCGCAAACCCAGTATGACTTGTAGTTCATAATAATGTACAACACTTTTTTTTCAACTGCATCCTACAGACAGTCTAAAAATTAGCTTAAACATGAAAACCTACTCCTCTTTGGCACCATGCCAAAATCAGTTGACTACTTCACTTACCCATCACACACATCATCTGGGGCACTACTGACCTACTGTCTCAAATTAGCTAGTGAAGATTGGCTAGGTCTATGAGAACCACAATAGGAAAAGACCATCAGAGAGCGAGCAAGGTAAGTGTGTGGAGAGTAGAGGCTGTCTGTGTATGTCTGTGTATGCCTGTGTATGCCTGTGTATGCCTGTGTATGTCTGTGTATGTCTGTGAAACATGGATAGCATCTTACAATAATCAAGCAAATGTATATTAATTTGTGTCTGACTGAGTGTGTACATATATACGTGTGCATGTCTGTCTGTATGTGTGCGGGCATGCACACATATATGACTATATGTATGTATGTATGTGTATCACAGTTATCTTGTGGTACAAACTTGTCTGAACTCAACATATCTTTAAACCCTATTTTACAGGTCTAACAACAGTACAAGATTCATTAAGAAATGATCACAAGCATGTAACACGCCTACCTACTAAAACATGACATACAGATGCCATACAGTACCTGGCAACTGGCGTTCTGGAACACAAACAGACAACTGTCTGAATAAACTAAACAGCAACGCAGAAACCAGAAGAAACTTTACAATACCAACATGATTACTACCTCTCTCCAACTGATGAATGTAAGTTTCTTCGCCTACAAAAATAATAAGGTATGACTAATCCGCCGTGTCACTTAAGAACAGCCAGGCAGTATATATGGACATGGGATGAGAATAGTCACAGTTCCTTCCAGCAGACGATCGGTGGTAAAAGGAAAAGCAGCTTTTCCATATGAATACACTGCTGCGGGTTAACCTGAAATAGATTGTTGGGGGTTAACCTGAAATACACTGTTAACCTACAATACATTGCTGGGGGTTAACCTGAAATACACTGTTAACCTACAATACACTGTTGGGGGTAACCAGAAATACACTGTTGGGGGTTAACCTGAAATACACTGTTAACCTACGATACACTGCTGGGGTTAACCTACAATACACTGCTGGGGGGAACCAGAAATACATTGTTGGGGGTTAACCTGAAATACACTGTTAACCTACAATACACTGTTGGGGGTAACCAGAAATACACTGTTGGGGGTTAACCTGAAATACACTGTTAACCTACGATACACTGCTGGGGTTAACCTACAATACACTGCTGGGGGAACCAGAAATACATTGTTGGGGGTTAACCTGAAATACACTGTTAACCTACAATACACTGTTGGGGGTAACCAGAAATACATTGTTGGGAGTTAACCTGAAATACACTGTTAACCTACAATACACTGCTGGGGTTAACCTACAATACACTGCTGGGGTTAACCTACAATACACTGTTGGGGGTAACCAGAAATACATTGTTGGGGGTTAACCTGAAATACACTGTTGGGGGTAACCTGAAAAACACTGTTAACCTACAATACATTGTTGGGGGTTAAGCTGATATAAACTGTTAACCTACATCACACTGTTGGGGGTTAAGCTGATATACATTGTTAACCAACATTACACTGTTGGAGTAACTTGAAATACACTGTTAACCTACATTTCACTGTTGTGGATAACCTGAAATACACTATTAACATACGATACTGTTGGGGTTAACCTGAAATACACTGTTAACCTACATTACACTGTTGGGGTTAACCTGAAATACACTGTTAACCTACATTACACTGTTGGGGTTAACCTGAAATACACTGTTAACCTACATTACACTGTTGGGAGTAACCTGAAATACACTGTTGGGGCTAACCTGAAATACACTGTTAAACTACAATACACTGCTTGTGGCTAACCTGAAATACACTGTTAAACTACAATACACTGCTTGTGGCTAACCTGAAATACACTGTTAAACTACAATACACTGCTGTGGATTAACCTGAAATACACTGTTAACCTACAATACATTGCTGGGGTTAACCTGAAATACACTGTTAACCTACAATACACTGCTGTGGATTAACCTGAAATACACTGTTAACCTACTATACACTGCTGGTGGTTAAACTGAAATACACTGTTAACCTACAATACACTGCTGGTGGTTAACCTGAAATACACTGTTAACCTACAATACACTGCTGGTGGTTAACCTGAAATACACTGTTAACCTACAATACGCTGCTGGTGGTTAAACTTAAATACACTGTTAACCTACAATACACTGCTAGTGGTTAACCTGAAATACACTGTTAACCTACAATACACTGCTGGTGGTTAACCTGAAATACACTGTTAACCTACAATACACTGCTGGTGGTTAACCTGAAATACACTGTTAACCTACAATACACTGCTGGGGTTAACCTGCAATACATTGTTGGGAGTTAACCTGAAATACACTGTTGGGTGTAACCTGAAATACACTGTTAACCTACACTGTTGCGGGTAACTTGAAATACACTATAAACCTACATTTCACTGTTGGGAATAACCTGAAATACACTATTAACATACAATACACAGTTGGGGTTAACCTGAAATACACTGTTAATCTACATTACACTGTTGGGGGTAACCTGAAATACACTATAAACCTACATTACACTGTTGGGGGTAACCTGAAATACACTGTTAACCTACATTACACTGTTGGGGTAACTTGAAATACACTGTTAACCTGCAATACATTGTTTGGGTTAACCTGCAATACACTGCTGGGTATTAACCTACTACACACTTGCATCTTATGTAGATGGATTGATTACAAGTCATAATAAAGGTTTAGTTACCGTTCATTGGACAGACAAAGGGTGCCTGCAAAGTTGTAGAGGTGGCGGTTTGGGACTTCACACTCAATCTTGCCACCGAGAGCATTCAGTTGAGAGTGGGTGAGCAATCCGGTGGTCAAAGGGACACCCTGTCGTATCTTCAGGTTAGTTTCTCCATCCAGGTTGGCTGTTTCTATGTAGCACATTCCTTGTGGCTCGCTGCCAAAGAAAACAAACAGTAGCACATTCCTTGTGGCTCGCTGCCACAGAACACAAACAGTAGCACATTCCTTGTGGCTCGCTGCCACAGAAAACAAACAGTAGCACATTCCTTGTGGCTTGCTGCCAAAGAAAACAAACAGTAGCACATTCCTTGTGGCTCGCTACCACAGAAAACAAACAGTAGCACATTCCTTGTGGCTCGCTGCCACAGAACACAAACAGTAGCACATTCATTGTGGCTCGCTGCCACAGAAAACAAACAGTAGCACATTCCTTGTGGCTCGCTGCCAAAGAAAACAAACAGTAGCACATTCCTTGTGGCTCGCTGCCACAGAACACAAACAGTAGCACATTCATTGTGGCTCGCTGCCACAGAAAACAAACAGTAGCATATTCCTTGTGGCTCGCTACCACCGAAAACAAACAGTAGCACATTCCTTGTGGCTCGCTGCCACAGAAAACAAACAGTAGCACATTCCTTGTGGCTTGCTGCCAAAGAAAACAAACAGTAGCACATTCCTTGTGGCTCGCTGCCACAGAAAACAAACAGTAGCACATTCCTTGTGACTCGCTGCCACAGAAAACAAACAGTAGCACATTCCTTGTGGCTCGCTGCCACAGAAAACAAACAGTAGCACATTCCTTGTGGCTCGCTGCCACAGAAAACAAACAGTAGCACATTCCTTGTGGCTCGCTGCCACAGAAAACAAACAGTAGCACATTCCTTGTGGCTCGCTGCCACAGAAAACAAACAGTAGCACATTCCTTGTGGCTCGCTGCCACAGAACACAAACAGTAGCACATTCCTTGTGGCTCGCTGCCACAGAAAACAAACAGTAGCACATTCCTTGTGGCTCGCTGCCACAAAAAACAAACAGTAGCACATTCCTTGTGGCTCGCTGCCACAGAAAACAAACAGTAGCACATTCCTTGTGGCTCGCTGCCACAGAAAACAAACAGTCAGCAGAATATGACAATGTCATATACCTTCAGTTTTCAAAGTTCTGTTGAAAATTCAATATCAGAAATGATAGACAGTAAACACTTGCACAAGTGTGATAAACTTTAATTCATGGCAAATATTTGGTATATCAGTGAATGTTGCATGTCTTATATTACCGGAATCATAATTTTGATCAGCGTGGTCATATAAGATGCTGTGTCCAGCAACAAAATTAAGACATCCGATACAATAAAATTTCCCTTGGTGGCTCATCTGTATAATAACTACACTTTATCACAAATTATTCCAGGTACAAAGTTGAAGCTATCAATGTAACCTTGTACAACATTCCAAAACACAGGTTTCATGGACCAGAGGGGGGGTGAGCAGTTGTTTATTTCTGTTCCTTTAACAGCTCATAAGGGTGCTGACTTGAAGCGCATGTAGGTAGTAGTTCTGCGTTACAACAGTTAAAGCACCACCTGGCGAATACAAAGTTGCCGAAGTTGCACACAGGTCGATGTAGTGGGGGGAGGGGGGCAATCTAAGGTTAAATTACACAGATTTTGCGTAGCGTCGTACATCTAAGTTTGGACAACATTTGCACATCATGAAGCGGGCGCCACACATGGCAAGCCTGATCATGAAGGCCAAATGCTGTAGCAATAATTTAAATGGTGCAATAATTATTATCATAAAATAACTTTATTTTTTAAGAGTTTTTAAGACACGTGGAACGAGTGGAATGGAATGCTTGGCGAAGAGAGCGGATGCGCTTAGAATGCAGGGTAGAAGGAAAAGAGGAAGACTGTGATGGGACAAGTGCGAGGGATGCGGGAGTGGAGACGTGCAGTGGAGATGGCAGTGAAAAACACATGTAGAAGAAGTAAAAAATCGAGGACCAGTATCGACACCTCACCCCGGACTTCAGGGATAAAGAGGAAGACTACAAAAACTGTATTTTATTTTAATAATTTAATAAAATAATATTAATGTATGGACATCTCACCTGGAGGACAGCAGAATAAGGTCACAGGGGAAAAAGTTGCTATTGACAACCTTTACAATGTCCCCAACAACCACCTCTGTCCACTTGATCACCTCCCAGTCTCCCCTTCGGAGCACTGCAACCAACATAACTTACTGACTCCACTAACCTTTAAAATGGCATAATGATAATAATAATAATATATAATAAATGTTTATTTCAGATAAAGAAGTCCATATATATATATATATATATATATATATATATATATATATATATATATATATATATATATATATATATATATATATATATATATATATATATATTTATATATATATATACATACATAAAATACAAGTAAAAAGTATACAAATATACACACATGTTGTGTATTAAAGCACATGTAGAAATAAAATAAATATATAAATATACACCCGTCATGCATTAAAAGTGTACACCTGATTAATCCAATAATTAATCATTGAGCTTCTGTAACAAATAAAAATTTGAAAATAATTCACACACAGTTGATTATCCGACCTTTCTAAATGGCGTAAACGGCTCAAATTTATTGATGAATGCAATGCGTTCATTAAAAGATTTCACTAATTTGTAGCAAATATATAACTTGCACAACAACAGGGCGACAAACTGCTTAGTTATATTCTTGAAACAAGGACACCTTTCTACGTCGACTAAACTTAAGAGTGCTATTGCGGTGTGTAAAACTGTTTTTGTCCCAGCGCCCTCTTTTATTTGTGAATCAGATCATTTACATGTTCAACTAAAATGTTCAGTTCCATTGTGGCACAATAACCACCAACCATCACAAAATAATACCAGTTTTGCATAAGGTTCAGACTTCAGAGAAATATCACATGAAATGGTAATATCAAATAAAAACAATGTAATCAAAGCACATCAACTGATAATCAGGTGTTTGCATCTAT
Source organism: Lamellibrachia columna (assembly GCA_963662155.1). Taxonomy (NCBI): domain Eukaryota; kingdom Metazoa; phylum Annelida; class Polychaeta; order Sabellida; family Siboglinidae; genus Lamellibrachia; species Lamellibrachia columna. Next base: position 24,468,662 of record OY759274.1, read on the forward strand.
AACATAAAACAGTTTGTGGCTGTGTAGCATGTTACCTCATATCTCCTTCAGTTTAGCATGTATGAGATGCCGCTTTAACTAGAAAAGACCGATGACTGCCCTTTCTCCCCGTGCAATGCCAGGTAACTCAGCTAGTACATCATTATTACAATGCGTGTGCTACTCACCTAATACGTCCCTCTGGTTGATCTTTCCATCGGCTCGGTGACGTTTCTAAAAAATACACAATATAAAAACTTCAGTTGTGTTTCCACATCTGCTGTGTGATTGTGTTTTCTGTGCCTTATGCATATTACTTGTTTGTATTGTCTACAGTACATAGTTTGCACGACTGTACATTCTGTGCAATATATCTGTTGCATGTTTGTATTGTCTATAGTAATTTAATTGCATGACTGTACTTTCTGTGTTATATCTGTTGCATGTTTGTATTGTCTATAGTACATAGATTGCACGACTGTACTTCCTGTGCCATACATTTCATGTTTGTATTGTCTGTAGTACATAGATTGCATGACTGTACTTTCTGTGCTATATCTGTTGCATGTTTGTATTGTCTATAGTACATAGATTGCACGACTGTACTTCCTGTGCCATACATTTCATGTTTGTATTGTCTGTAGTACATAGATTGCATGACTGTACTTTATGTGTTATATATGTTGCATGTTTGCATTGTCTGTAGAACATAGATTGCATGACTGTACTTTATGTGCTATATATGTTGCATGTTTGCATTGTCTGTAGAACATAGATTGCATGACTGTACTTCCTATGCCATACATTTCATGTTTGTATTGCCTATAGCACATATATTGCATGACTGTATTTTCAGTGCTATATATGTTTCATGTTTGTATTGTCTGTGGCACATTTGTATTGTCTATAGCACATATATTGCATATCTGTGTTTTCTATGCTATACATGTTTCATGTTTGTATTGCCTGTGGCACAGCAAAGAAAGTGTTTTTGTTTGATTACAGCATGGGTGTCTAAACAGGTCAGTCAAATCTTGCCCGTGTGCATGTTTCGCATGTCTACAGCACATGTTGCATGGTTTACTGCGTGTCTCACAGGCTGCGGACAACTCACCACATCTTCTATGATCTCTTTCAAGGCCGACAGACAGAGGATGAAGAGCAGAGGCATAGCAGTGGTGTAGCGTCCCGTCGGAGACACGGTAGGGATTTGCTGCGACACAAAAAAGCAACAAGTTATTCAGCAAGTCTGTTACAATTCCCTCCTCAAGGGATTTAGCACATCGAGAATCAGGTTCGATGATGTTCAACCCACTATGCAGAATCAGCATTACTTATTTATAAATAGTCGATAAGTTTTTAATGTTCGCTGAAATATTGAGAGGCATTCTGTTCAGTATTCATTACGAAATGTTATTGTAACATTCCTTTACACATTATAAAGATATTTTGCAAGATAAAGAGGAAATTTTAATGGATTTTGTACTAGCAACTTACCTGCATCATAGCAACAAACAGGAAGAATACGTTGGCATATCTGCGGAACTGTTCGAAGAGAAACTTAGGCAGGAATGTCCACAGATCGTACTTGGCAGTGCTGCAAAGTGTACACGAAGGAAGTGTAAATATGGACTGACAGTCTCAGTCTCATTCCAGCTGGTCTTGACTTGTGTATGCAGTCGTTAAATACCACTTTTATTAATAAATATAAATATATGTGTAATCAAAAGTAGGTGTACTGAAAGTTTATTCATTGGGATATTTGTTTGATATGGATGTTGAAAGGTGACTGGGGGCATTCCATGTTGCATACCCTATTGTGCATATTAGCTACAAGGGCATAAGCTGATTCAGTTGCCCTTGGTCTCAACACAGACACACAGCTGGGCATGTTAAACAAATGGCTGCAGTCTACAACTCTTGAAGAATTACAGTGCAATCTTATTCTGATCGCCTTCGCAACTTTCTGGAGTTTATGCTGCTGTTTGTATTGTCTATATGGCATTATGTGCTGCATGTTTGTATTTCTATATGACATATATGTGCTGCATGGTTGTATTGTCTATGGAATTGTCTATGACATACCTTCTGCATGTTTTTATTGTCTATGGCATACGTATTGCATGGTTGTATTGTCTATGGCATACGTATTGCATGGTTGTATTGTCTATGGCATACGTATTGCATGTTTGTATTGTCTATGGCATACGTATTGCATGGTTGTATTGTCTATGGCATACGTATTGCATGGTTGTATTGTCTATGGCTTACGTATTGCATGGTTGTATTGTCTATGACATACGTATTGCATGGTTGTATTGTCTATGGCATACGTATTGCATGGTTGTATTGTCTATGGCATACGTATTGCATGTTTGTATTGTCTATGGCATATGTATTGCATGGTTGTATTGTCTATGGCATACGTATTGCATGGTTGTATTGTCTATGGCATACCTGCTGCATGTTTCTATTGTCCATGGCATACCTGCTGCATGTTTGTATTGTCCATGGCATACCTGCTGCATGTTTGTATTGTCTATGGTATACATGCTGCATGGTTCTATTGTCCATGGCATACCTGCTGTATGTTTGTATTGTCTATGACATACCTGCTGTATGTTTGTATTGTCTATGACATACCTGCTGTATGTTTGTATTGTCTATGACATACCTGCTGCATGTTTGTATTGTCCATGGCATACCTGCTGCATGTTTGTATTGTCCATGACATACCTGCTGCATGTTTGTATTGTCTATGGCATACATGCTGTATGTTTGTATTGTTTATGTTATACCTGTATGTTTAGTGTTGCTCCGTGGTATAACTGTTCTGTCAAATCATTATGAAATATAAATAGGATTTCTGTGACGACAACTGCACAAATATGTATACATAGATTAAATATAAATGCTTACATTTTAAACGCCATACTCAAAGTGTACACAATAAACGTTGACACACTGGTGGAATGAGTCACAGTTAATGTAGTGAGAGATTGAGAGCAAAGATAACCTAATAAACAACAGGTAATGGGTCATGGCACTTGTTGCAACAGGATTCAGCAGGTAGGCTGCTGCACAAATTGATCAGGGGCTTTGCATGAGACACAGGTGTGTTATGTGACCAGTCAGCAAGGCCACTCCTGCAAGCAAGGACCCCCGTGAGCAGTACTCTGTATCCTTGACATCTAGTTATTTTGAAAACAAAATTTCCATTAAAACCAAATATTATCTAAAAACAAAACTTACATACAATCAGCAGTTAATTTTTTTTATTTAAAACTGAGTTATTATTGTACATAAATATTTAAACACATGTTTACCTATGTGGTTAGTCAACTCTTCAGAATATTATTTAACATGTAAATGCCACAATGCTTGTAAAACGATGTGTGAGTAAAGTGGTGAAAATTTTTAGAGTTTGAAAGGGGCACACTGTAATGACGTAAATCAGCGACAATCACATACAGTCTTACATCCAGAGTGACAGAATTTAAACGAAGTGAGTCTGCGACAGGTTACACATTTACCCCTTGCAAGGAAGGAACCAACAGCTTTTAGTGTCTCGAACCTTCATCCAAAATACACATATTTCCAACTTCCGTCCCATGTGCCAGGTGCACGGGGAGTCAGCTAGTTGTACCCAATTCTGACCGAAAGGCTGGGTTGGTCGCTGGTCTGGGGTTTGAACCCACTACATCCTGGTTACAAAACATTGAACCACAGAGATGATGGGTAGAAGGAGGATGAATGACCTGAGGGAAGAGACTGGGAGGCAGTTCAGCTTAACGGGAAGAAGAAGCGGGATGATATGGGCAGGTCACTTGGTGCGGATGAAGGAGGGCCGACCACCTAAGAAAACAGAGGAGATGACACTGCAAGGCCAGAGAAAAGGGGACAGACCACAATAAATACATAAGGATTGCGCAAAGAGGGATGTAAGCGGATGACAAGTGGAGGGAGAAGGCTGCCAATAGGGAAAAGTGGAAAGGGATAACAGATGGGGTGGTGCAACACCATTTATAAAGGAAGAATTAACACACACAATGCACCACATTGATGCACCACTTGCACCACACTGATGCACCTCTCACCTGATGACATTGCCACAGAAGTGAGCTATCTGATTCCGGTTAATGAGTATCCGTCTCTGTTCAGTTTGAGATGGGTCCATCTCTGTGACTGTCGAAGACTCCGACATCTGAGTGCGCATCTGATGATACTCTACAAGCACAGACACAACCGTGATACTCACTGGTAGTATCTCCCAACTCTCGTAACTTTGATGATACTCTACAAGGACAGACACAGCTGATACTCACAGATAGTAATATTTAGTATCTCCCAACTCTCGTAACTCTGATGATACTCATCAAGCACAGACACAACCTTGATATCTATCTTCCAACTCTCATAACTCTGCATCAACAGGATTCAATATTTAGCTAACAATATATAAAAATGTTGTTCTAGTGTTTGGAATGTACACCAAAGTAGTCATTATTACAGACCCAACAGAAGCAACTACATTCTTGATTGGGAGGAAACCAGGGTGATTGACAGGGAAAGTAACAGAAGTGGGAGATGCAGGCCCTCTGCATCGGAAAGACAACATCTATTATGAATCGAGACGCGGGGGGTTACTGGCTCAGCCATGTTTGGGACAGCCTGCTTGCCATACCATCTGGCGAGCGGAAGGAGAACTATATCCCAGAATTCAGTTCCTGAAGAAGGCAACCAATGGTTGTTGAACCATTGAAAGTAAGTAGTGTCAGGAAGAAAATTTATATTTAGTCGTTATTGCATCATGTTTCAATTAAATGCAACAAGTATTATTAATTACACGCAACAAAATTAATGCATTACCAAAAATACTTATTTCCAATATGCAGAGCCACTGTAGACAAATGTAAATAAACAGACATTTTGAAACCTCCCTTTTTCACTTCTGTTATTATTTATTTGTCTTAGAAAAAATGTTTCCTGGAAAATATTGGACTGCATACACTTTAGAGAATACTTACTTACACCATGATACTTCATAATTTTGCTCAACACTGCTACCAGTACAGCTGCAGAGTATCAAAATATGGTGGAACACTTGTGCTATTCTAAACGATCACAGCTCAAATGTGAGTTTTCACTGATGCACACACATAATATCAGTGATTGAAACTCTTCAAACACAGTGGTAAGTAAACCTCGTCAAACAAACAAACGGTGATACTACAGTAAAGACCAAATGTCATACTGAGTCACACTTACTGACATCTACTGACATCAACTGGCACACTGGTCATACTCAGTGACAATAATATAAGCACCACCTGTCAACCTATACGGTTCAACCGTAAACACTATGGTTTCTATTCTATAAAACAGTTTGTAACTCCGTCCGTCCGTCTATCTGTCTACTTCCTCATATCTCTGTCAGTTTCACATATATGGGGCTGAAATTTTTTATGCGTGCCCCGGGCCAAGGGGGATGGTTCATACATTAAATTTTTTTTCATTCCATAAGGGGTGGGGATATTATGAAGAAACCTATGTGGACTTAAGTACACAAAAGTACGAACACTTCGTGAAACTGGCCGTTGTACAAGATTTTTGGGCCATGAAGTTGTCATAGCCATTGCACTACCTAAACTTGACTGGGTAGCCCAACGAGTCATAAGATCTTGGTTTTTCTCCCGTGCAACGCCAGGCAATTAAGCTAGTTATAAATAAAATTAAGACTACGGGAATAGTCATAAAGCCATATGGTTCTCTGCTGGTATTGACAATATTTTTTTTACTTTTGCCATATTTGTATTTGCTTAATTTTTTTGTTCGACATCAAAAAGTTTAGTCAAACGTGAAATCTCCCCAGACGACCTTTTTTTGGCACTGGTATCTGAGCCTGCTGCAAATCTGTAGGACCCATGACCAAGCGCTCGCAACTCTGATATATTATGTGCTATGTGCAATAGTTAATCACGAACATGTGAGATTTATATGGAGATTTGGATCAGCATTTTAGGTAACTTTGAAATGTTGGTGACGAAAGTGTAAGAGCATGAAAAGAGAAGTGTTGAAAGCGAAAGTTTCTGGAATGTTTAAAAGCCAAAGGTTCACTCAATTTAAGGGTGTTATTTTGGAATGTAAGAGCGGCTAAGGTTTATGATAAGTGTACATTATGTGCTCTGATGTGAAGGTTGCTGTTTCTTGTGTGTACACTAGTCTAGCGTAGTAGCATATATGCAACAATAAAATATCAATATATGACAGCGGATTTGGTTTTGTTACTTTTAGTCGATAATAAAACGTACCATCAAATTTATAGTTTTGTCAACCAGTTTATGGTTTTCATCTCCCTAGACTATGGATATGTATATCAGGCGTCAACAGGTATGATAAACGCACTGTGAAAATGTCTTATATTCTGACACTAACATTTCCGTCCAAGCAACCCAAACAATTGCCCATAGATATTCATGGATTAGGTGTATTCATATTAAGGAAATTGAACATCCATTTCTGTTATCTTAAGAGCCATTCCGATCCATGACCAACAGTTAAATCTCTTTATCCGGCTAGTTGAGATTGTGGATCCACCATGAACATTAACTTATTAATGAGCATCTATATATTTATACAACATCTTTCTAGAACCTTAATGTATTAATTCCACATATACAATCATTAATTTACAAGTATTAATTCATATATCATATTCCTACAGGTAATTCCATCATATTCACCCCCTGGCAGACCGGTGACTCAACTACTACAGATCTAAAACCTTGACCTTCACAGCCATAGGTATTAAGTACACACAGTGCTCTCCAACCACGCATAACCTGTTATAATGTCTGTGTACAAGACTGCAATATCTATAAGACATCCTCCATGGAAGGCATCCTACCCTACAATTAAGTAAGATATCTATAAGACATCCTCCATGGAAGGCATCCTACCCTACAATTAAGTAAGATATCTATAAGACATCCTCCATGGGAGGCATCCTACCCTACAATTAAGTAAGATATCTATAAGACATCCTCCATGGAAGGCATCCTACCCTACAATTAAGTAAGATATCTATAAGACATCCTCCATGGAAGGCATCCTACCCTACAATTAAGTAAGATGCAGAGCTGCCAAGTGTACCGCTTTGGCGGTAGAACTATCGTTTTTTCTTAAATTATTTAACAATCTACCAGCAACCACAATTTCAATGATAAACAAATACACTGAATCCAAATATACCACCAAACCACCGTTTCACGCAGAAAATGCACCATAATTAAGTAAACATACCCTTATTATTCTACCTGGAGGGGAAATACCCTCGACACTCCCCCACGTGAACACAGAGCGAGGTCTGCTGCATCAGATCTTCATAACTACTGCCTTCACTGCACGAAAAGCGGTAGATCTAGATTTTTGTGTAACGTTACTTGATACATCTGCCAATGGTATATAAGACTATGGGATGATATAGTCAAAACAGCTGAAGGAAAACGAAAACAAGGTCGATCAAAACCAACCTGGAGGAGAACTGTGAAAGGGGAATTACGCGAAATGCCCCTCAGCTGGGGCCAGGCTGCCAAACAAGCTGCAGAGCAAAAGAAGTGGAGACGGTTTGTTTGTGCCTTATGTGCCAATAGGCACAAAGAGGGTTAAGTAAGTTACATAAGTGTATAAGGCATGGTGTCAATAAAGCCTTCAGCTGGCTCGTCAAACACTGTGCTGGCTGGAGATTTGTCAATAAAGCCTGATGATGTTAAACAACGTAGAATACTTGTACATATCCTCAGTGCACAGTTAAAGAAGTAGGTTGTACTGTTAATGGCCTGCTTGTTAATCACATCGTGTATGCAGATAACTTTTTTGTGCCATCGGTTGTTGGACCAGCAGTCAATGGTTGTTAGCACCTTGTCCCTGAGCAGTGAATGATAAATCAGTAGATCTCATCATGATCCAAGCCCTGCAGAACTTGACAGGCCCCTATGGACATTTCGAAGAAAACCTGACAAGAAGCGAGGCCAAAGATGACACTGATGTATTATAACATGTCTGCACTTATATTCACACAGAACATACACTGTCCATACAACCTTACATGATACCTTCACTGTCAATAAGAACTAGATATGTAAGGTACACAGACAGCTGACTTCAGACTATTGACCATACATTGCAGCAGATGGACAGTGCAAGCAACATATGCATGACATTGACCAAGATAGCCACAGGCATGGTCAGACAAGATCAATACCAGCTAATAACTTGTGGTCTGGGCCTCTTATAAACAAAAGGTAAAGGTGTGGCACTTATCTTGTCCTCGAAACAAATCTAAGCATTTTACACTTCATCCCCTAGCAGATTTAACAAGATTTAACAAGATTGCCATCTCGAACAGCAAGTTCCAGATGGCAAGTGGACAAGGAAGCCATTGGCTTATCGAGAGTCCAACAATTTTATAATCTATGTGTAGCCCGATGTTTTCATCCGGATACCTAAGCGTAACTGAAGGGGGAATATATGAATATATATATATATATATATATATGACCGTTTTCCCAAACAGCCAGTATTTGAGATGGAGGTAAACATGAGGAGAGGGTAGCTAGCCAATTCACCCTAAACCCTTCTTGACCATACAACATCTGACAGCACTCAAAAACTGACAATGGCTCTTCATTAAAATTATTTAGGGTTGATCTCAAAACAGTGACCATCCCAAAATTTATCCCCAAAACATTTTCTTTTCACTTTTCTTTTAATTTTTTAATTTTCCAATCATAAGGATGGTGACTTCGAGCGCATGCAGGTAGTTTTGTGTTATAATGGCGAAACATGAATGGTATGTGAAGATTATGCATGAAGGATGAGGACATTTTCATGGGTTGCCACAGGTTGATGTAATTAAGTTTCATGTAGCCCGGTGAGAGGGGTAAGAGGTCAGTGCTGTACATCAGTGTTTTGACATCATCCCTCGCTTGAGCAATATGACTGACTCACTGTCCTGTAAGGTAAATATGACCTACTATGCTCCAATTATAGCAACTGCCAATCCCAGCCATAGATGATAGAATCTGCAGATCTTCCACAGGTGTACCGACCAATCCATGTCTGTTTTACTGCACTATCTGGGTCATTGTAAATAAATGATGTCACACAAAGTTAAATGTGTAATTTTGTGTGGTCTCATCCATAAGTTATTAATAATTACACTAAACTGGATCATCATTAAAGGCCCTGTCAACAAACTAGATATTATATTAATTAAAACATCGCAGGTAATTAAGTTGGTACGGTTTATGATCGAATTGGTTTGATTTACATTTGTTCGATTTATGTTTGATCTACCCCAGGTAGTAATTGGAAGGAAGGTAAAACAAAGTATGTGAGGAATGGCAGAAAGACAAAAGGATGGATAGTACAATAAGACAACACAGGGATCTTTATCAAGAGATTCAACAAGATTCATGCCCAAAAGCAGCAAACTCCAGACAACATGCAAATTCGGACAAGGAAGTGAGTGGATTATCAAATCCTACATGCATGCGCTAGTCAATCCCTCCAGACTTGCTGTGAGTGAGTACTTGTAAAAAATGTAAGGCTGTCAATAAGCCAAGTGCTGCTTCCTTGTCAGTGATAGAAATCAGTTAACCCCTCTATGTTACAGTATAAATCCCCTAGCAGATATTTATTATTTGCCTATTCTGTTTTCTATGTTTATGCTCCTAGCAAAGAAGCATTTACACAATAAGATGTTATATTCCTGGCTGTAAGGAATACATATATATTGCACAATCTTAAAGGACTGTATTACAATTTTACACAGACTATGATTTTGCCTTCAGAAGTCTACAGCACAGCAGCAGTAGGTCAGTGTCATAATTGATCAGTCACACATCAATTACCTACCTTGCAGCTCTATAAGTGACCCAGCCCTTTGAACAGTGTCCAGGCAACCGTCCACATCATCTTCATCCTTCGCCCACACATACACAGTTGCCATGGCAATTAGAATAGCCAATTAGCTAGCAGAATTACACATCCATGATGCTGTCAGATGCCCCACTGATAATTATTGTGACACCGGGCTAGAGTTTCCATTGGTAGTTTCTACTGTGTATATCCATTGTACAACATTCACAGGACACATGCAGCTCGCAGTATGATGCATACATCATCTATCTCCATGTATGAAGAGACGTGTGTATCGGTGCAGCTGCGTATCATTACGGCAGGAGTCCGGAGTTTATACTGTCAACACTGCTGCCTCTAGTGGGCAACATCACGGCCTCTATTACGAGTGGTAATTATTGCACGGTGGACCGCGCACACACTCGGTCAGTTATAAATAACGCAGCCATTGTGAATATTGATATCAAAGGAAATCCATCAGTTTGTGCTTGCGGCTTGGATGTAAGCCAGCACCCTAACGGAATGCAACGCTCACTGATTTACCCTTGCGCACTTGCAACACGATGACAGCAGTTGCACTGACATGACCACCGGACACGGGCCAATCCACTCGGCGGTCAGTCGGTCACCACAGCCTGGAGATAGGCAGTCAGACTGTCACCCACACAGTTCACCTGTAATGTGCTTAGGTTACACAATACTGTGCCACCAGTGCACTATGCGGCCAATCACTCATGAACATACATTAGTGGTCTGTCTCAACGCAAGCCAACTACACAAGTGCAGAAGCACTGCTGCCTAGCCTCATTTCCTAATAGCATTCCATCCAATTGTAGACTGGATTAGTTATTTATACTGAAGTCGAGTGTCAGTAGTCACTAAGCCTTCGTCCTTGCATAACTATATATATATATGCATGTCCAGAAATTGCAGGAAGAGCCGCCTAGCACTTCCAGTCTGGATTACCCAAGGAAACTACAAACTACATAAAATAGTCACCACATAAAAATGCAGGCCTACTTTTATCAATGTCTGCTGCTATATAATTTTAATAATTGTGACTCAGAAATATTAAATGTATCTTGTGGTGTTCCACAGGGCTCTATTTTAGGATCAAAGTTGTTTATTATGTACATTAATGATGCAATGTTTCAAAAGTGTTTAAGTTTATTCTATTCATTGATGATACAAATTTATTATGTTGTCATAGTGACTTAAATGAACTTGTTCGAATGATAAATGCTGGATTGGATCAACTCCAGGTGTGGTTTTCTGTAAATTGATTGTCTCTTAATGTAACGAAAACTAATTACATGTTTTTTTGGAATCGCAAATTACCTGTTGATATTTCTGTTAAGATAAATAAAGAAACATAAATAGAGTAAATGTCACTAAATTTTTGGGTGTTATGATTGATGATAAATTAAACTGGAAAAACCAGATGTTTAGTAAAATAAAAAATTTCAAACAGTTGTGCTGTTATGTACAGAGCCAACTTCTTGATTGACAGACGTGGTACGCATATTTTGTACTGCTCTTTTTTTGCCTTATATTATGTATTGTGCTGAAGTATGGGGCAACACATATGCAACAAATGTTCAATGTTTAGTTATATTACATAAAAGGGTTATAAGGTTACGTTGTGGTACCAAGAGACTGGACCATACAACTATGCTATTTTATAATCTGCACATTCTTAAAGTGCCAGATATAGAGGAATTGAAAACTGCAATTATTATGTTTAAAGCATTTCACAATTTATTACCACTGAATGTACAAGTTTTTCAGCATATATGAATCAGTTTATTCAACCCGACAGGAATGTAATTTTATACAAAAATATGCACGTACCAGTTTGAAAAGCATGTGTATATCTGTTAAAGGAGTAAAACTTTGGAATGCCCTTGATAGTTCATTGATTAATTGTAGAAGTATTCATCAGTTCAAGAAGTATTATACAGACAAAGTATTGAATAGTTGTGCTAAGTTCTTAACCATTTCTTGTAGAAAATTAGAAACATCAGTTATTGTGTTTATCATATTACTGTAAACTAAATTAAAGATCAGCCGAAAAAATGTTGTTGTAAATGTCCGAAATATTGTAGATTGTTATTTTAGATTGTTATTAAGGTTTTCAATTTCATGTTCCAACATTTTCTTTTGACCTGCTATGAATATACATGTAAATTGTGTTGTTGCACTTTGAATGTTGACAACATCGACACTCTTAACGTATACAGCAGTTATACATTCAATCAAGTATTTTATTCTAGATATGTTACTAAAAGGGTAAACATTATAAGTATTACACTTCTTTTTACCCTTTTTCGACAAATTGCAATTAGTGTATGTACTGTATAAATTATGTAAATGTGTTTTTGTTGAATAAATCCATTCATTCATTCATTCATATATTTATAGTCCAACCTCAAACATCACCAGATGAGAAACCCTAAATCAGCTACAAGGATGCATGCACAAGGAATACTCACCAGTGCTTTGTCTTGGCTAAATGGTTGTTGTTGTTGTTGTTGACTTGAGAAAGTGTTTACAAACATATTTACAAATTGACCAGACAGCATGCCCCAGGTAAACACATGAACTGACCACATGACTGGCCTCATAAAACTAAACTGGTTACAACTCCCTCCTCCATTTATTTAGCTCATCGCGAATCAGGTCCACCGATGTTCACATCTGGAGCACATTATTATATGCATTTTGTTTTATAAGGGTGCATATTTAAAAATCACTCACATAATTTACTTTGATAATTAGATCAGGTAGCTTGCAAAAGTGTGAACAGAAGCAGGCTACAGATAGCCACTTTTTTAATTTATTCACAGAATTTCAGTTTGACCCAACAAAAACTATTTTTATAGTTTTATCCCAACATTTCATGAACATTACATAACAAATTTGCACAAAAAAGCTAGCATGTTGTAGTTGATGTTAGATAGGTTAATTTTTTTGCAAAATGAATCTGAAATGAGATGTTAAAAACCAAACTGAGCAGGCAGCTTTAAGTGAGTTAGCCAACTTTAGTTCAAGCTATCTATGCAGTTGTCAAAGCCATTTGGACAGACGAGATTAATCAAAAAGTTACACGAAAGAGGTTAAAGGTCAAATAAAAAATCAAGGATATAATTGTATACATAAAATTAATTAACCATAATATTGAATTTCTAAAAAAATATATACTCCATTGGACTGCTATAAGAGTTCTAGCAAATATCTGCAGATTTTTTTCGGAAATATTTCTTTAAAAAATAGTTAATACCACCACATTTATTTTGACAATGTGTGGTCATTATAGAAATCCCAAAGATTTATTAAGATTTTCTTTTCCTCTGACTTTAGTTCCATGACCTTTCCAGCTGCTTTTCTTTGGTTCTTACTTTTAGAAATTCTGGAAATTTCACCACACATCATGCAGAAATTTGTATTAAAAAGAAATTATATATTGTTTAATGATTATGTGAAAACAAATAGTTTTTGTTTAAATATTCACCACAATTTGTTTTGTAAATTTTACAGAAATGATTTGCAGTAGGAATTTGTCAAATATAACTGGTTATATAGTAACAGCTGCTTGTAAAAGTTTGCATCAGAATAAAATGTAAGATATTGCTAGCAATTTCACAGAAATTATGACAGAAACGTAACAGAATTTTAAAGTCAGTTTCACTGGATAAATAATGAAAAATTAAATCACATTGAAAATAAGTTTGAGTTTTCCTAAATTTGGTATACAAAAGTCCATAATGAAATGATATATGGTGCCCCCAATTTATATCTTGCATGTATTTCCTGCAGAAACCTTGTGGCTGAATGTCCATCCCTAACGAATAATCAATGTTTATAGAAATGGCTCATCAATGTTTCATCCCTGATTGATCGCTGATGATGATAATGATACAAAGAAACTGATGGGCATGTGCTTTGAAGGCCAGAGCTCTGATCTAAATCACAACATTAACTCTGACACAGATAAATGTATAGTGTAATTTACGATCTGGTATAACTGCACTAACATCAATAAAAGGAAGCATGGGTATTACCTACGCTGTACAATGTGCCTCTTGATTACATATTCTTATATATAATTTTATAATGTAACACACTATGTAGACACCCTGGTGACCTGGCATGAACTACTATAGTTATATTCCAGTACAACAGTGGCTACTTACAGAACAGCACTGACATCTGGTGAATACAATAATAACTAATTCATGAACTTCACAACCTGCATAGTAATAACTTTTGTGATTATGCCAATCACAACAGATGTGGCATGTAAAATGATAGAAGGAGATGGCTTGGCCTAGTCCTCAACATGGACATCAACAGTAACTTCATTAGAAGCAAATTCAGTTCTGTTTACTAATCTCTAGTCTCCATTTTATAAATGCCAACTTTCTTAAAAGTACCCACAACATTGTTGCTTTTTCATATGGTTTAAAATAAACTTAAATGAAATATTCTCATTTGGGTTATATCACAAAGAGAATATATACATGAATGGTAGAAATAAACACAGAAATTCTACATCAATGCTGGTGGTGCCAATTAGAAACCCTGAGTCATGCAGCCAGAAACTTAATCATGTGGTGAACGTTATTCCATCAAATTATTGTTGAACAAAAGAATGCACTCAAGGCTATTAGTTTGATCTATTGAAGTCTACTAGGGCCACTGGGTAGTGTGGTACATTCAGCCTAATAAATGTTCAGTGACAATTTAGGCAATGAAGCTAGATCTAGGCTGGCTTGGCATCTGATCTGCCCAGTTAATATCTAATGATGTGATCACTATGATTTATAGCAAGACATGGAATTATCAAGTCAACCAATCACAACATACTTAATTTGGTTCACGTTATTTCATACCCAACAGCCTACTCTTGCAGCAATGGGAAGTTTGGGATTTATGTGTATCTACTGGGTGTGAGTTTTTGTGACATTAAATAAAAACATATAATTTGCTAAAGGTCAACGCTTTTCTTCCCCTTCCAGTATCACAAGACAATCACTCACATGGAACCCCAAGGGAAGTGAAGAAGAGGACGGCCAAGAAACACCTTGCAGTGGGACTTTGAAGTGGAAATTAACAATATGGGTTACACCTAGAATGAACTAACAAAGATGGCACAAAACAGGATCCAATGGAGAACTTTTGTTGATGGCCTATGCTCCTGGCGAACAAACAAGCTTAAGTAAATATTTTTTTAGTGCTGGATTTTCTGTAGGACTGTGTGGTTAGTAAATGGGCTCATATTTCATATCAATTTGTCACAACATGTTGTCCTGGATCATTCTCCTTGATATGTGATGGGCTGCTGCTGACAGTCACCTTTAGAAATGGTTGAGGTGGATGTGGGCGTTGAATGCATGCTTCGTAATGGTGCCTTGAGAGGATGTTGCTGTGATTTAGCTACGGCAAGGGTAATCAGGAACTTAGAAGGTAAATCAGCAATTACTTTTCTTGGTGACTTCAGCCTAAAGAAACATCTGATCAGTCAACGGAAATTGAGGTATGCAATGAAAAGCCCGAACAGCTGATCCAGTTGGGAAAAGGTACATTGATCCTGCTACAAAAACCCAGGAAGCCAGCTGGTTTATTGTCCCATTTACAGCTGATAGTGTTACTAAAGACACAGAAAAAGACACCTATGCTAATTGTGTAGCTGTTAACCACTGATGGTATGGAAACATTTCTTTCACTGGAACATAGTCAGTCACTGCTGACATTATGTTCAGTTACAGTGATGGCCTGCAGTTAAAACTCAATCAAGCAATCATCTAGCAATGCAGGTTTTGACACAAACAATAATGATATTATTTACGAACACATAATGTGCGTGTGTGTGTGTTTGTTTTAAATGTCACATTCCTATTTATTTTGTCAATATATACAGAGAAACATACACCTATAAAGTACTTAATGTCTGACCCTGTTTTCAAAATGGCAATAATTAATATGATGCTTACCCGCTATGTTCTTTCTAATTTTCTATTACAGATTTATATATAAGAAGGACAGAGAACTTACAACTTGGCACTTCAGTGAACAATGTAGATCAAAAGGTCAAGCAATACAAACAATATTATTATGTCTTTGATGTTTTACAGATTGTCATGGTAATGCATTGTTAAATGAAGAGGCTAAACAACACAGTAGTGTTGAAGTTCAAGGTCATTTACACAGGAAACAGGTAGTAGGTATGGTAGTGGAAATATTATTACGCTAGGCTAGCGCTACCAGTAGCTATTTGGGCCATAGGCCACATGACATCGAATTTGGTTAAACAAAAGTTATGCATTTGAGCCAATTTGGCCACCAGCAGTTTCGTTGAAAAGCATGCAGAATACATGAGCGTTTGTTTGTGTCTTGATGTATGAAGAAAAGTGGCTAAAGCAATTTGTATTTTGCCAAAAAAAAATTGGGGGCTAACCAAAATGGCTAAACAGTTTACAACATCAGAGCTAGCCCAGATTATGCAATTTCATTAAAGACTTCTTTGTGACTGAATATTGTTCATCACAGTAACTATGATGACTGACTGTGTAGATAATAGATATAGGCCAGCCAACCAGAAACTGACATTACTATTATATAATTTATAGATCATGAGGCAATTCTATAGACAGAGGAAATGCTTATGAATTATGGCCATGGTGCTAGCAAATTCAACGATGGAAAAAACTTGGTTTTACCTCTGGGGAGGCCAAAAAATCGTTTAGTAATAAGCAGTCCTAAAAAATAATGCTAATGCGATGTTGCTAGGTGGGCAGTCTCTGTATGCAGAACTCCTTATTAGCTGCAGAGATTAAATGCGTCAAAGATCATAATAATTATATGTGATGCCCCTGGATAATTTATCAGAATTTTTTATATGAGTTTTTCCCTTTTTTGACAGTACAAATTATTTTCAAACTTTCCATGAACACCAGAAGTGATAAGGGAATTCCTTAAATTTGGCATACACATTCAGTTCATAAAATTGCATTGTTTATACAAATTTGAAATCCAGTATATTGTTTAGTACAATTTAACAGCAAAATTATATATATACACTTGCCACAGTTACACATCAAAAACTGCTTTTAAATTTTGGCATGAATATTCAAGTCATTGAATAATAGATGCAACATTTATAAACATCAAAAACTGCTGTTCAAATTTTTTATTAATATTCATGTAATTAGAAAATAGAGTCAGGTACTTTCAAACATGCCGGTAATCAGGATTAATTGGTCATGATTTTACAGTGCAGTAGTAGGCAGCCTGAAACCACCAGGAACCCATACATAAACTCTGTAACATTACACAGTTCTCGTAACTGCCCGAGGAATTAACAACGTACAGTTATAACTCAATGAAGCAATCATCTAGCAATGCAGCTTTTGACACAAACAATAATGATATTATTTACGAACACATAATGTGCGTGTGTGTGTTTGTTTTAAATGTCACATTCCTATTTATTTTGTCAATATATACAGAGAAACATACACCTATAAAGTACTTAATGTCTGACCCTGTTTTCAAAATGGCAGTAATTAATATGATGCTTACCTGCTATGTTCTTTCTAATTTTCTATTACATATTTATATATAAGAAGGAGAGAGAACTTACAACTTGGCACTTCAGTGAACAATGTAGATCAAAAGGTCAAAGGTCAAGCAATACAAACAATATTATTATGTCTTTGATGTTTTACAGATTGTCATGGTAACGCATTGTTAAATGAAGAGGCTAAACAACACAGTAGTGTTGAAGTTCAAGGTCATTTACACAGGAAACAGGTAGTAGGTATGGTAGTGGAAATATTATTACGCTAGGCTAGCGCTACCAGTAGCTATTTGGGCCATAGGCCACATGACATCGGATTTGGTTAAACAAAAGTTATGCATTTGAGCCAATTTGGCCACCAGCAGTTTCGTTGAAAAGCATGCAGAATACATGTGCGTTTGTTTGTGTCTTGATGTGTGAAAAAAAGTGGCTAAAGCAATTTGTATTTTGCAACAACAAAATTGGGGGCTAACCAAAATGGCTAAACAGTTTACAACATCAGAGCTAGCCCAGATTATGCAATTTCATTAAAGACTTCTTTGTGACTGAATATTGTTCATCACAGTAACTATGATGACTGACTGTGTAGATAATAGATATAGGCCAGCCAACCAGAAACTGACATTACTATTATATCATTTATAGATCATGAGGCAATTCTATAGACAGAGGAAATGCTTATGAATTATGGCCATGGTGCTAGCAAATTCAACAATGGAAAAAACTTGGTTTTACCTCTGGGGGAGGCAAAAAAATCTTTTAGTAATAAGCAGTCCTAAAAAATAATGTTAATGCAATGTTGCTAGGTGGGCAGTCTCTGTATGCAGAACTCCTTATTAGCTGCAGAGATTAAATGCGTCAAAGATCATAATAATTATATGTGATGCCCCTGGATAATTTATCAGAATTTTTTATATTTGTTTTTCCCTTTTTTGACAGTACAAATTATTTTCAAACTTTCCATGAACACCAGAAGTGATAAGGGAATTCCTTAAATTTGGCATACACATTCAGTTCATAAAATTGCATTGTTTATACAAATTTGAAATCCAGTATATTGTTTAGTACAATTTAACAGCAAAATTATATATACACACTTGCCACAGTTACACATCAAAAACTGCTGTTAAATTTTGGCATGAATATTCAAGTCATTGAATAATAGATGCAACATTTATAAACATCAAAAACTGCTGTTCAAATTTTTTATTAATATTCATGTAATTAGAAAATAGAGTCAGGTACTTTCAAACATGCCGGTAATCAGGATTAATTGGTCATG
This sequence comes from Lamellibrachia columna, assembly GCA_963662155.1. Classification (NCBI taxonomy): domain Eukaryota; kingdom Metazoa; phylum Annelida; class Polychaeta; order Sabellida; family Siboglinidae; genus Lamellibrachia; species Lamellibrachia columna. The sequence goes on from OY759274.1 coordinate 24,487,423, forward strand.
ATTTTACAGTGCAGTAGTAGGCAGCCTGAAACCACCAGGAACCCATACATAAACTCTATAACATTACACAGTTCTCGTAACTGCCCAAGGAATTAACAACGTACATGATCATGCAACATTAATTAGACTCAGCAGCTAGCTGGTTTTCAATAATTAATCAAGCCCCATTAAAAACAAAAGCAACACTGCAATACAGAAAAAAGGTATACGGTGCAACAATGCCTTCAAAACATCATAATCAATAGTGAAGACCTGGGAAATTTCATCCAGTCCCTTATAGAATTGTATACATGCATGAATAACATTCATGTAATAATGTAGCTTGGCTGAATACTTCCTGGACATGTCGTCTGGTGTTTAAATGAACATGTCTGGCACGGAATGAAGTATAAACAGCTTTGGACAGTCACGAGGCCCAGACACTATACAATATAACAAGTGAACCTTTGTCTATACCTTACAGCAATGAGATAAGGTCAAGCCAATATGAGGTAAGCATATGAATCAACGGAGATACTTGGCACACTGAGCTGCTGCTAACAAGGTGACAATCCCAATGAAACCGTTCTTGCTACTCACAGGTATTTCTTCAAGACAATGAAGCCAACACTTCAACCAAATACACAAATGCATTCCTTGCTCTGTGTGATGTTTGGTGGCATACATACATACATGCACATTAACATGCACATTAACATCCAATCATAAAATGAAATATATCATTGCAAAATCTGTAGATTTTACACTACAAACATTGATTCTGCAACCTTTTGCAAATCGGAATGATAGGTTCAAAACTGACCTACAACAAGACATAACATTAAGACATAAATATGCAGACATACCTGGAATATTCATTTTGGGTCGGGCCATATCACCACCTTAAAGTCCAGAATCTTGCCTATACATTCCACGCTGCAGCTAACACATTTCCTTGTGGTGCCCTCTTGTGAGTAAGCAGTAAATCCAATGCTGCCACAGTGCAAAGATGTATTTTAAGGACTCCGTAGGTTGTGTCTGCCACCTTACGTAGCCCTCAAGAGAAGACACAACAGAAAGAAGGACGACTCCAGAGAGCAGTCAACACTACCATCTGACCACTGATGTGGCTATGGATGCCCAGACACACTCTCATATGCATAGCAACATCGACAACGCTGCTGCTGTTGTTCTCTGCAGGTCAACATCAATAATGCATGAAGACAAAAGTGCTGGATGATGCTGGATGGTTGATCCATTACATACTCCTGCTGGCCTTGCCATTGGCAGTGCACCATGTCTGTGCAGTGCACTTAAGAGCTGGCCAATCAATGGCATCTGCTCATAAGGAGAATCTAAGTGTGACCAGCGCTTGGTGTCAAGCAAATGACCACCACCTTAAGATCTTTACAGACATCATCTAAAGATGCCCTGGCCATCTGCTGTAACAACTACTTTCATCCTAAACCCCACATGTACTCTCATCTATTCCAGCTCTTCCTTTCAAAACCACTGTTTACGTAACTCTAGGAATACTCCCTCCCCTCTGTCAGACGCCATTTGCTAATACATACATTTCTGAAAGAAAAGAAATTTACTTTACAATGCTATATTTATACAGTATATAAAAAAAAAATGGAACAACACGCATTTCAAACGTTCTGCTAATTATAATCTAAACTATTAGTAATAATGCGTTATATTAATGGTTTTGCTTTCCTGACTCTGGCGGTATCCTATGACGCCAGGGTTGCTGAGTACATCAGTACCACTGGCATATTGACTTATTGAAACCTGTATTTGTAAGTTGCCATGTTAATCAATGATATTACACTTATTCAGTTGTTAGCTGTTGGGAACTTAATTGGCTGTGGACTGGTCATCACTGGTCAGATAGGTAATGAGAGGCGCTTACTCGCATTGCTCTTTGAAGTTGGGCATGCTCCCATGTTCCTGGAAACAAGTCTGACGAAGCCAGCAAGTGGGACAAAGAACAAATGATTCAGCACACTTCCATACATTGTATAGGATATATGCCATAACCACCTCTGGCTTGTGAGGGTGAATCATTTACATCGGAAACAGCTAGTAGGTATGGTAGTGCAATTGTTATATATATGCAACCTTAGTCATATGTGTTTTTGCCCAAACTGCATAAACCACAGTGGTGATGTGTTTATTGAAAAAATGGTGTGATATCATGTATACCTCATGGCAAACGCATGCAGTTGTCTAAAAATATTAGAGTATTTTCCAGGCCCGGTGTGAGATAGTAAAGTGACCACCATAGAAAAGTGGTCCCCGGGTCACTTTTCTATAATAGAAAATGACCTCCTCTATAGAATTGTTACCCCAGTTACTAATTATTTGTTGTTCAGATTGCAATGTAAAAACAACATGGGCATGTATGTATGTATGAAACGAAAAAATTTGCATTTAGTGCAGTAGATAACTGAAAAATCATGCACTTGTTGATAAAAGCACGAAACTTGGCATGCATTTAGAAATCATCAATGTGAAAATATTTAGACCTTGGGCCATCTCAGATTTTGCCCTGGTATGTGTACAATACTTTTCGTCATATCTTAAGATCTGCATCCCATAGAGCTGTAATTTTTTTGCCATCGATTTCAAATAGTTAACTTTTGACCTTGTCCGACATTCATACCTAATTAATTAACATATATATTTATATATGTTTATATATATATATATTTATATATATATATATATATATATATATATATATATATATATATATATATATATATATATATATATATATATATATATATATATAAGCTTGTCCTACTACATAGCAACAGGTATATTAATTAACATATATATATATATATATATATATTAATTAACATATATATATATTTATATATATATATATAAACATATATAAATACATATGTTAATTAATATATATATATATATATGTTAATTAATATACCTGTTGCTATGTAGTAGAACAGGCTATGACTGTTGCTAGGCTATTGATCACCCAAGAAATAACTGGATGGTACCAACATAATCATTGTGGTCGATTTAGTAGGGGTAGGTAAGCCTAGATTTTTTCTAGAGTCAATATCCATATTATCCATAGCACAAATGTCATATTCTGGTATTTTGCAGCCATCTTGCCATATCGGCGAAGGTCAAAATTGTAATATAGTATTTGTAATCGCTGCCCCAAAAAACCTATATTTTATCACTAAAATTATAGAGTTATGTGACATAGTTCTGAAGTTATGGAAACAATTGCTTTTGACGGGCGCCATCTTTAAAATGGACATTGAATTTCTATAACTGATCAAGTCCCTCCATTTGTCTACACTGCTACAAGCGCAGACTGAAAAAATTCTTGCTACTGCAGGCATAGTTCACTTGAACATTCAGGTATATCTCTGGATTTGTAATAAAATTATTATCATTATTTATGTATTATGTAGTTACATGCTACTAATCAAACATAAATATGTCATGAAACTCCTAACCACTTACTATGTCGTAACATAATTTTTTAGGATGGGGATAACATTTCTATAGGGGGTCACAATTCTATGGGCTCATTGCTATAGAAAAGTGAATCCTGGGTCACATTTCTATATACAAAGTGACCTGGGGGTCACTTTTCTATGGGGCCATTTTTTTATACCACACCGGGGTCTATTACATTGCAATGTAATCTATTACTATTACTCACATCAGATCAAAAGGTCGCCACCACTTCATCCCCCATCAGTAAAACAGACATATTCAAATATAGTTTCTTTCCATGCACAGTTAATGACTCGAACTCCCTTAGCCCAGAAATATCAAACTGTGACAAAATTATAACTTTTAAATGCAGAATAGAAAATAACTTATTAGTGTAGGTATTGCAAACCCTGTGGTCAGCATCCAAACGGACAGATGTAATTTTAACAATTGATAATAACATGGGTTCTTTTTATCTTGATTTTAAATTGTCTGATGCTGTCCATGGGATGACCACAGGATTATATACCGAATGGTTCTTCCTGCTAATGATGTAGATGTAAAATGATTGATACAGATGTTAGAGACAATCAACTTAGTGCTGGAACCTTTATCAAATAAGTGATCATCAGTGAATGAATGGCCAGTATGTAGGACCATCTATAGGCTTGTGTGAAAAAGGATAGTTAGATAGGGAACTGTCTTCAAAGGACCATTGAATGCTGTGTAAACTGCACATGGCCTCTCAGCCTTAACTGTCATTATGGGCTATTGGAGCTATCACAGAAAAAGCCAGCATTAATCCCAAGTGCAGACAGACCCCTTTGATCTCTGGTATGTGAAGGTGGCTTACAAGAGAAATTGCTATGGACAAACACAAAGCATGATATTTATGCCTAACAACTTAATGAAATTGAATTTTTATACGTGATTTAAATATTCAATTGTAATAAAAAGTAATAGCTCAATTACTATTACATTGTTTTCTATTACTATTAAATTGTGTTCTGCTCCATATGTTACTATTACTTGAATGTTTAATAATTAATAATGTTTAATAATTACTATTACATATTACTATTGCCCAGGCTTGGTATTTTCATTCCATAGATGGGACGTGGAGCAGTGTAGTAATGAACTCACAGACACGCCATAGTGTGAATCTAGGTTACATACATGAAAGCCCGCACATTACATAATATATGTTACAGGCTGTATATATGCTGGGAAATTAAACGTGGCAGTCTGAACCACCTCACCTGAATCTAGCACAACGCTATTATAACATAGTATAGCAAAGTAATTTACTTGATGAATATGCAAAAAATATTAAAGCACAATACTGACATAAGACAATGCTGTCTGGCTTTCAAGTGTTGCTTTGTAGCATCTTTTCATCAATATAATCCCTAATTGTACTGCTTTTCTTGAGAACACCATTGTCCCAACTGTCATGCTGATAAATCTGATATAACATTGATTTGTCAATATTTTCTTATAACACATTAACAGTGACAATAACTGACATAATGCAGATTAGATTTAACAAGATTGCTATCCAAGGCAAAAGCCCATATGGCAAGTGGACAACGAAACCAATATTGGCTTATCAACCTGCCCTCCTGAGATATGTGTCAACCTTGTTTTTAAACATATTCACACTGTTAGCAGTTAAACAATCTGTAGATAATTTGTTCCATTCATAATATCAACGAAATGCATTTGATTTCTAAGCGAACAAATACAAGAGCTCTGGGCAACTGCTGAACATGGATCTACTCTTTGTTTTGCTAGTGGATGTTGTAATGCCATATGACACAATCATTATAAATGATCATTCTCAATGAAGTGGAAATAATTTTTTTTTTAACATTGAACCGCTGCTATGATGAGCATCAACACACATTCAATAGGAATTAAATTCATGGAAATCCATGATATTCTTAGAACTTCATTCCTGAAATCCCTTCCCCAGAATCAACCACAGACTGCATGCTGCTATGAATCACAGTTAACAACAACATGCAACCAATGCCATGCTCCACGGCACTGCAGCGATTATAAATCAATACTCTTGCTGGGGTAATTAATATTTCACACATAACTGGAACTAACAATACACAATATATCTAGCTATATGTTGTCAGCAGGCATTAGTCAAATTGTGACTAATAGTAACAGATTCAGTGCAGTTATCCTCTCAACCTTGGGTCAAGAGGAATAGAGATTTACTTACATCCAATAATACATCAGTCATTATAGTTTCACAGGACACAATCATATAAGCCACTGTTGCTGCACAATGCTACATGACAAAATGGAGAGCAAAGCCAAGAAATGATTAGTTGCTTAGCAACAGACTCAGCAGCATGGCAGTTGTTTGTCATCATGTCGTATGCAATACGTTGGTCTGCAACTAGTGTTGCAGGTAGAGCTTTGTATGGAAGCGCTTATTCCGATAGCAATTCTATGCTTGTTCAATCATCGATGTCTGGCATATGGAAACATCAGCATGAAAATACATTTTTCTGCTCCTATTTAACAAGACAGCCATCCAAAGCAAAAAACTACAGATGGCAAGTGGACAAGAAGGCCATCAGCTCATTGAGAGCCAAAACGATTATTATATATTTGTTCATTTTGATTTTAAACATATTCCTGTGGCTAGCATTGACTCAATCAGTAGATAATTTGTATAATTCATTTATAGTCCTCTGTGGGAATGAATAAATCTGATATATCTAATCTACACTATTTATAGGACATTTCAAGATTTAACAAGATTTGCCATCCAAGCCAAAGGCCCAGATGGCAAGTGGACAAGGAAGCCATTGGCTTATCGAGAGTCCAACAATGTTCATCTACTTATAGCCCGCCCTCCTGAGATATGTGTCAACCTTGTTTTTAAACATATTCACGCTGCTAGCAGTTACACAATCTGTAGACAATTTGTTCCATTCATTTATTGTCCTCTGTGAGAACGAGTGCTTCCTGATGTCCAATCTACATTGATCCTTTACTAATTTTACCTCATGTCCTCTAGTTCTGCTATCCTTCTTGAGTGAGAAAAACATATTTCTATCAATATTTTCATACCCATTCAATATCTTAAAAACTTCAATCTGATCTCCTCTTAACCTCCTTGTCTCTAGAGTTGTTAAACCACATTCTTTCAGGCGTTCTTCATAACTAAGGTCTCTCAGTTCTGGAATCATTTTAGTTGCTCTCCTTTGTATGCGTTCAAGCGTATCTATATCCTTCTTACGATATGGTCTCCATGCTTGTATACAGTATTCTAAATGAGGTCTAACTATTGCTTTATAAAGAGTTATAATTAACTTTTTTCCCTTGTATGTTATGTTTCTTCTAATCAATCCAAGAATTTGATTACCCTTTGAAGCTGCAATACCACACTGCTCTGAAACTTTCATATCAGCGCTTATTGTAACTCCTAAGTCCTTTTCTTTTACAGTAGTACCCAGAACAGTATCTCCCATTTTATAGTTTACATTCAAGTTCCTATGTCCTGTATGTAGGCATTTACATTTCCCAAAATTGAACAACATCTGCCATTTCTCAGACCATTTCACTAATCTGTCTAGATCGTTTTGTAAATGTTGTTTATCACCATCAGTATTAACCTTTCTAAACAGTTTTGTGTCATCCGCAAATTTCAGTACGTTACTTGTTATACTGTCGTCCAAGTCATTGATATAAATTAAGAATAATATAGGTCCTAATACTGATCCTTGAGGTACCCCACTCAAAACCGATTTCCAATTTGAAACTTCTCCATCTACTACAACTCGTTGTCTTCTGTCAGTCAGCCATTGTTCTATCCAGTCAGTTATGCTATCCCCGATACCATGGGCTTTTAATTTAAGTAGTAATCTTTAATCAATTTATATTTCCAGATACCTTGTTTGATATTTAGTACACAGTTCGTGTACTTTCCTTATTTCCAAACAAAATAAAAACAACAATTTCTATGTTAATGAAAATAGACTTAGAGCTACATCGTAACTGTAGAACTTCTGCTTCGTTGCCATTGTCATTATTAACAGTTAAAACACACCAGTTTAGGAGCAGACCGTGTGCCACATTTTCTGAGCAGACTACAAAGTAGGAACCATCTTTCAAGCATGACCTCCTGTGAACATTACTGACATCCTGGTCCATATACACAGATTTGACATAGTTACAGTTGGCTTACCTCTGACTTTGACGGCAACATAGAAAGAACAGCATATCTAATGATAAGTCTGTTCAATGATGTGCAAACAAACCCGACATGGCTACCTTTATCCAGCCTGTATACATGTCTGCCTCTCTGAACAGCAGCACCATTGTGAATATGCTATCCCATACCACCACACATACATATTCACTACATTAATGGGGATGGGTCCCACATGGATGATTCCACCAAACCCCTGTGTATATTCCCAAACACCAGAAGTCAATACAGAGCTTGTGGCTATTATGCAACTCTTTATGGCATGGCTTGCTGCTGCCTCTTACATTTGTGAACATTTATAAAGTTGTTGCTACACTTGTAGTGAGTATGGTGTACTCGTGGCTGACAATATTTTTACATGTATATATAACTCGACATAACATACTATGTACGACTGTAGTAATCGTGGTCAAAACTACTCTTGTAGTGACTGACCAGATACCATATTTATGTATAGTATCTCAGTGTCTTACTAATAGTATTTAATATATTATAAAGAACAGGACAATTATTTTCCCAGAATGCCTTGGCAGGTGTACAAAATGTAAACAATTCTGGTTCTTAGATTCATAACAAGATCGATAGACTGATGGACTGGCTTACCATAGGTCCACAGTAAGAGGTAGTGAGAACACCAAAGGTGCCTGAAGAAACACTGGATAAACTACGGACAAACCAGTCCTTGACATATCATCACAACGGAACAATAATTATTATACACATATAGCAAATATATATATTTATATATGTAGGCCCACTCGCAGGGAACCCACAATGAAGAGGTAAATGCATTTGCAACCACAGCTCAGCTTTTAGGCATAATATGTATAAAGTCATATAAAGGTTGTATGTGCATTTCTGTAATATGTATATGACAGTCACTGCCAGTCCTCTTGTTTCCATCCATCAAACAAAGATTTGTCAGATTCCTACATTATTACTGAAGCTTTGAAAGAAAGATCTACGTGTTTCATCTCAGCAACCAATTATGAAACTTGCTTCTGAGACATAACATTAAACATGTATGACACATATGATGTCATGCTCACTAGATGGCATGTCTGTTTCTTCTCTACTATCATTCACATCGAGTCACAGAGCCCATGCATGTGGAGAGAAGCTTTACATCTGAATCTTAAATGATATTTAATTTTCAAACATTGTTCAGTGCTGTATAAAAAGTCACAAATGAGTCATTATTAATTTTACTGACATAAACTCAGTTGACTTGGAAGATTGGAAGGCAGTTTTATAAATTAATGCTACTACATAATCTCAATGTCAACAAACAGAATTATGCAATTTATGCATACTGAATGTTTAACAAATTATGCTCTTTCTCATGGCAAATGTGTGCTGCTGTCTAAAAAAGTAGAATGTTTTCAGTCGATAGAAGGGAAGTACTTGCAGTGAGTAATGCTGTAGTGTAAGGTACTCATGAACAAAGACTTGTGTGTGAATTTGGGTTATACACATGAATGCTCACAAATTATATAATATGTGTTATGTGCTGGGAAATTAAATGTTGTAGTGTGAACCAGATCTACAACATCTGGTCACAAGACATTTGGTCACACAACAATTGGTCATATGACATTTGGTCACATAATAAATAATGTATATTACTTGTATTTTTGCATATCAGAGCAACACGATATGTCTAGTTGTCTTAATTATTAATCTAAAGATTAATATCTCAATGGTGTGGGTTACACACATATGAAACATGTGTTAGACTGTCGCTAGGCCAATGGCTTTCTTGTCCACTTGCCATCTGGGTATTTCAGCTTTGGGTGGCAATCTTGTTCAATCTTGTTAAACACTGTTCAATCTATACACATGCAAAGTTGCTACACAATGACATTATTAAAACTTGTAAGCAACTCCCTATCTATACATTAAATATGCTCAAATATGTGATAGTAAATACTGTTCTGTAACTATTATTAAGCCTGCATAAACCAGTCACATAACATAAATAACAAGTAACCCTCAATATTCTTTAATGCTTCATTCACTGAACAAAATTGGCTATCAGTACAATGAGATTTTTTACATAAATAAATGTATTAATATTTGACAGGTTAATACCTAACAAACTAATCAATTGAAGTTAATTGTGAATTTAATTAAAAATATGTGAGGTTAATTTAATAATTTCTGAGCTAAGTGCAATTTAATTAATACATTAAAAAAGTTAATTGCCCCAATGCCTGGACTCGCCTGCTTTGTACACAAAAAGAAGATGAAGCCACTAACTTAAAAAGAACAGACACTGTTTATAAAACAGAGACAAGGCCTGTCTGGTGTTTAAGATTGTGACCAAATGTCGCCATTGCATTATGTGTCAGTGACCATCCATTGTGACCAAATGTCGTGTAACCAAATGAAATGTCCTGCACCCGTGCGGAACCATCTGAATATGGTATTCAATTTAACTGTCAAAAAAAAACATAAAACATAGTATCACCTGAAACTACATGATATTTCATTACTTTTACACAAGTACATCTTGTTTTAAAGACCGTTTGGAATATTGTTTCACATTCAGACATTACTCTTACTACGAATGCGGAAGTAAATATAGTGGCCTATCCCTATCGCCAACGACAATGAGTAATGCCATTACTTTCCGGCCGGCAGCTACATCGTATTAAATAGTAAAATAATCTGTACTATTTCTTTCGTTGTTTCTGTGCAATTATGTCTTGTTCGAAATATGAAATTTCATATTCATACTATTGCAACTGCTTTGTAGCTTGTTGTCATCGAAAGGCCAAATGTATGTTTAATTCCTAGACCCAGTCACAACACAAGCGAAAGACAGTGGTCAGTGCAATGAAAACGCGCTTCGTTTTGTTTGCTTACCCAGCCCTGCTTGTGAGGACGAATCGCCCCTCGCAAGATCTGTTTGGTCTGTTGGAATCGACATTTTTAGGACTATCCGTTCAATACATCACTGTTTGTGTTTACACGACATAAATTATTAAATAACAACAGGACCTTCCTGTTAGTTAGCCAACGCGCATACAATTCCGCAGCCTCGCTATGGAACCATGACAATTTCAGAATTAGCGCGTGAAATCAAAATACTCCATTATCGCCTTCAGACCTCGCATTGAAGGGTGCTGATGTACGTAACCAACCACGATGCGAGAAATACCGCTGTCGAACTGTGAAAAAGAATTTCTTCTTAACGGGATTGTGGAAAAACAAGTACGATTGTGTTACATGTATATTGCTGCCATGAAACGCTGGTTGACACTGACAAAGCGTGACCGTATTTTACTATTTGGACAACGCCATGGGCATAGACATGGGCATGGGGGTGGGGTATCCGCCATGGACATGGCCATGCCATCCATGGACCATGATCGTGGCATGTCCATGGCCATGGTCCGGTCCATGGTAGGCCTAACCATACCCATTATCCCCGTGACCATACCATGACATAAGTCATGATAGATACTGACACGTTTTTTTTGGAATCGTGAGTGAACTAGATTGGCCTAGGCTAAGGATAAGCCTAGGCTAAGGCTAAGACTAGTTATTTACTTAACGACATTCTGACCTCATTTTTTCTATGCAAATGCATTCATTCAATCATTCCACATCATTGTAATAACCAGTTATGCGCATACGTCAATAGTATGTTACATTTAATCAAAATAGCACAGATTAACAGTTACTAATTAAAAAAAGACATTCAATAATCTCAGAATTAGCGCGTGAAATCAAAATACTCCATTATCGCCTTCAGACCTCGCATTGAAGCCAGGACTAGACAAAGCACACTAACATCTACATGTATGGAATACACACTGACAGCAGTCACGCACACACAGTACAAAATACACACTGACAGCTCATCTGTTAGGCCAATCAAAAATATAAGCATTTATAATGGGCACCCCATTAGTGCACTTAATGCCAGTTCTAACTGTTGTTCTAACAGATGTTTTTCACCACCTCCACTCTCTCCAAAGGAGTCATGTCACATTTCTGGTATACATTTCTGTATGATGATGTAGTGATACTCATATTTATGTAAATTGTAATCATATTTGTTTGGGTGATGTTACCATAACATTTCTTTGGTGTTGTTAACAATATTAATAAAAAAAATAAAATCCAACCGTACCACTTAGACAGCAGACTATTCTCAGTTTGTCTGTCTATTTCAGTGGTTCCCAACATGTACGTGCACCCCGGGGGTATGCCAGAGGTTTTCCAGGGGGTGCGCGGAGGGTTAATAATGCTGTCATTTTGTGTGGTCCATGAAGGAGAACATGTGTTTCTGTAATACTATCAAATTCAAAGAAAACATTCTTTTCAAGCAAAAATTCAATTCTATTATTCGTAAATTACGATGATTTTGTCTCATTGCAACGGTAAACCCGTCTCTTCCGCATCTTATGCCAAGAGTTTGATGAAGACCAGGAGGCGCTGCTCATCCACATTGAAGCCTCTCATGGGGAACGTCGATAAGGAGAAGTCTCGAAAATTCGTAGAGAAACTCTCGGACATATGTGGCTCTTGAAGCTGGTGTGCTTGAGCGACATTGTTTTCCATATGAACTCGCTAAAGCAACAACAAAGTTCTGGTCTAAGATGCATCCATATGTGGCTGATGTGCCTGTGAGGAAAAATTCCACTTGGCAACTCTCTCCGAAGAGTGCATACATGTGTGACTGGGGACTTGCCCTGGGGAGGATGTTCCATGTGGGTTTGACATTTTCCATTGTGGTTAATGCAGGGTGTGAACTTTCAGAGACTTGATGGCCGGGGGACATATGACTACAGGAAGGTGACCATTACATTTGGCACAGACCGTGGTTGCTGTCATGTGCAGATTGGAGACACAAGGTGATTGCTACATTATGATATTCATGTAACTGCAATGAAAATATTAATAGAAATATTTTTTCCTCACTTAAAGAAAGTAGAAATAGAGGACATGAAGTAAAATTAGTTTAGGATCAGTGTTGATTGGATATCAGAAGATACTAATTCTCACAGAAGACGATAAATAAATGGAACAAATTATCTACAGATTGTGTAAATGCTAGCAACGTGAATATTATGTTTAAAAACAAAATTGACAAAAATCTCAGAAGGGTGGGTTACACATGGACGAAAAATTGTTGGACTTCCGATAAACCAATGGCTTCCTTCTCCACTTGCCAGATGTGTAGCCTCAGATGGCAATCTTGTTAAATATCTGATTGCATTTTTAAGCCAAAATGATATGTAACATGCTGGAAAATGTAGGTTAAAGCTCCCTCCTCATTTGATGAGTTAGATACTTTTGTTAAAATCTTTGACTTTGTTTGTTTGATGGGATCATTTGCAAAAGTGTGGACAGCCTCCATAGAGCCGGACAACTTTCGCCCGTTTTTGCTGAATCAATTAATAGTTTGTCCGCTGATTTCACTGAAAATAAATAACAAATGCGTACAAAGGAGCTTGCAGCAGCATGTCATAGTCAAGATATCTGTTAGATACACCTGTTTCATTGAATTGAAGAAGTTTCAAGGAAATCAGAGAAAAAAGTTATTTTATATATTTCCAATATCAAGATATCTAGTAAAAGTACAGTTTTGTTTTCAGTTTTGTACTATTTAGTTTTGATGCATCCTTTTTTCTTAGTTACTTCTGTTCAGGTAGGTCGTTTTACCTGAACCAAACATTTTTGATTTTGACAAAGAAACAACAGGTTTTCACTTATGTGGGGCTAGCTAACTGGAACAGCATACTTTTTTTATTTGGCTTGACCAAAATGAATATGAAGCAATATTTTTATCAGGTTTTGAAGTAGGTATGCAAGAGCTGGGTAACTGATCGAAAATCATAATATGCCAATTATTTGTAGCCACAATGCAGTCGTAGGAACTTCCAAATAAAATATAAAACTGTATAATCATTAAATCATTAATTAAACAAATGTCAGTTTAAATATATAAATATTCTGTTGATAAATAAAGAAAACAATAAACTTGTGAAATGTGCTATTATAATACAGCCCTGTTCAGCTAATGCCTTGGTAACCGGAATGATGTATTGTTTGAATCATGCATTTATATGTTTCAATAGACATATTGTCCATTATCTGCAATAGTAGATTTATTGTATTGTTGGGGAATAGTGTTTACACTGATATGTGGGAATGTATTGGAGGATGTCACTTAGGAAAGATGGAAGAAGGTAATATACATGTATTATACATGGTGTCTTTGTTGGATCCGTTTTTGTTCCAGTGAAAAGACTGGGGATGTTATTCAGCGTTACACCAGATAATGCAAGATGATACGTTATTCATAAATTCTTTTATTCTGGGCACTATAGGCACTATAGGGATTTAAAAATATTTTGCAATCTGACAGTTGAAAATCTCACAATGCTTCTGCTATATTATATAAATAATAAAAATGGCACTCTCCATGTGATAATGTTGCTGGCTGTGAAATGAAGGTTTCCCTATTTAGTATCCCTCACACATCTCCCCTGGGGTACCCCGGGGGGCAGGTAACACATTTCTGGGGATTTCACAACAATTAACGAGGTTGCCATCCAGATCAGCAAGCTCAAAATGTCAACTGAACAAGAAAGACATTGGCTTATTGAGAGTTAAACAGTTTTTCTTCTGTGTATACCCCGAATTTGTCATATGTGTCAACTTTGTTTTTAAATATAATCACATGCTTATGGCATTTTAACAAGATTGCCATCCCAAAATACAAGTTCCAGATGGCAAGTGGACAAGGAAGCCATTAGCTTATCGAGAGTCCTGCAGTTAGTAGATCATTTGTTCTAATCATGTATCAATACCCTGGGAAATTGAGTGTTTCAGACACTGTTTCTGTTCCAACCCCAATGGATTAGACATTATTATGGTGTCCCAACTTCAACCGGTTATCTAAATCTCTGGGGGTCTTTTGGCTTTAATGTGTGCATTACAGTGTGGAGAGCTCGATTTTGGTGGGACTAGAGGCACAGAGTCTGACTATTTTTATCGTAAAATCATATTATATAGTATAACTATTGTATATCGATTCTAACATTTTCAATAGCTGTGTTAGCATAATTTGACTGTTATCTGTCTATGAACATTGACAAGTTTCTGTGGACAAACTTTATCAGGGTCAGGCATTCATAGGATCATGTATTGAGGATATCATTAACACCAATCAAATTATGTTCTCGCCACCTGCAATGTGATATTCGCCCAAAAACACTCAAATGAAACGGATTCGGTAAATTATATTTAAAATAAAAAACTGATTAATTAAAACACATGTTAGAATATATAGCATTTATAATATGTCTGTCTGTCTGTCCAACCGTCCGTCCGTCTGTTCTCCCATATCTCGATCAGTTTCGCGTGTTTGAGGTTGACATTTTGTAGGTGGTGGTTCGTACATTAAAAAATATTTGAAATTCCCCAGAGGGTTAGGTTTTATGTCAAAGGAACCAATGTGGATGTTTGATGTAAATGATGTAACTTAGAACAATAGTTACATACAACTGTTAGCACCATAAATGATGTAACTCATAACAATAGTTACATACAAATGTTAGCAACATAAATGATGCAACTCATAACAATAGTTACATACAACTGTTAGCACCGTAAATAATGTAACTCAACAATAGTTATGTACAACTGTTAGCACCGTAAGTGATGTAACCCATAACAATAGTTACATACAACTGTTAGCACCATAATTGATGCAACTCATAACAATAGTTACATACAACTGTTAGCACCGTAAATAATGTAACTCAACAATAGTTACGTACAACTGTTAGCACCGTAAATGATGTAACTCGTAACAATAGTTATGTACAACTGTTAGCACCGTAAATGATGTAACTCATAACAATATTTACATACAACTGTTAGCACCATAAATGATGCAACTCATAACAATAGTTATGTACAACTGTTAGCACCGTAAATGATGTAACTCATAACAATAGTTACATATAACTGTTAGCACCATAATTGATGCAACTCATAACAATAGTTATGTACAACTGTTAGCACCGTAAATGATGCAACTCATAACAATAGTTATGTACAACTGTTAGCACCGTAAATGATGCAACTCATGACAATAGTTATGTACAACTGTTAGCACCGTAAATGATGTAACTCAACAATAGTTATGTACAACTGTTAGCACCGTAAATGATGTAACTCATAACAATAGTTATGTACAACTGTTAGCACCGTAAATGATGTCACTCATAACAATAGTTACATACAACTGTTAGCACCGTAAATGATGCAACTCATAATAATAGTTATGTACAACTGTTAGCACCGTAAATGATGTAACTCATAACAGTAGTTACGTACAACTGTTAGCACCGTAAATGATGCAACTCAACAATAGTTACATACAACTGTTAGCACCGTAAATGATGTAACTCAACAATAGTTACGTACAACTATTAGCACTGTAAATTATGTAACTCAACAATAGTTATGTAAAACTGTTAGCACCGTAAATGATGTTTAGCACCGTAAATGATGTAACTCAGAACAATAGTTATGTACAACTGTTAGCACCGTAAATGATGCAACTCATAACAATAGTTATGTACAACTGTTAGCACCGTAAATGATGTAACTCATAACAATAGTTACGTACAACCGTTAGCACCGTAAATGATGTAACTCAGAACAGTAGTTACGTACACCTGTTAGAACCGTGAATGATGTAACTCATAACAATAGTTACCATACGTACAACTGTTAGCACCGTAATTGATGTAACTCATAACAGTAGTTACATACAACTGTTAGCACCGTAAATGATGTAACTTGTAACAATAGTTACATACAACTGTTAGCACCATAAATGATGTAACTTGTAACAATAGTTACATACAACTGTTAGCACTGTAAATGATGTAACTTGTAACAATAGTTACATACAACTGTTAGCACTGTAAATGATGTAACTCAACAATAGTTATGTACAACTGTTAGCACTGTAAATGATGTAACTCAGAACAATAGTTACGTACAATTGTTAGCACCGTAATGCATGTGTCTGCATTGTTACGTGATCTACATCAAACATCCATCGAACGCTTTGTGAAACCAACAGTTGTATGTGATTTTTGGATCGTGCAGTTGTCATTTTCATTGGCATTGCCCTACCAACATTTGACTGGGTAGCACAAGGAGTCTTGGCATTGCCCTACCAACATTTGACTGGGTAGCACAAGGAGTCTTGGCATTGCCCTACCAACAGTTGACTGGGTAGCACAAGGAGTCTTGGCATTGCCCTACCAACATTTGACTGGGTAGCACAAGGAGTCTTGGCATTGCCCTACCAACATTTGACTGGGTAGCACAAGGAGTCTTGGCATTGCCCTACCAACATTTGACTGGGTAGCACAAGGAGTCTTGGCATTGCCCTACCAACATTTGACTGGGTAGCACAAGGAGTCTTGGCATTGCCCTACCAACATTTGACTGGGTAGCACAAGGAGTCTTGGCATTGCCCTACCAACATTTGACTGGGTAGCACAAGGAGTCTTGGCATTGCCCTACCAACATTTGACTGGGTAGCACAAGGAGTCTTGGCATTGCCCTACCAACATTTGACTGGGTAGCACAAGGAGTCTTGGCATTGCCCTACCAACATTTGACTGGGTAGCACAAGGAGTCTTGGCATTGCCCTACCAACATTTGACTGGGTAGCACAAGGAGTCTTGGCATTGCCCTACCAACAGTTGACTGGGTAGCACAAGGAGTTATAAGTTCTTGCAGTGGTTGCCTTTTTGTGTCATGCAACGGCAGGCAACTCATCTAGTTTTTATATAATTTGCCTTTGGATTTGAATTTCCGGTAAGTTTTGACGCTAAGTTTACTTGTACTGTCACTGCTGCATGTGTTGTCAGGGCAATGGCGCAAGTGTCATGCGAGGTGACAACTCCTAAGTTTACTTGTACTGTCACTGCTGCATGTGTTGTCAGGGCAATGGCGCAAGTGTCATGCGAGGTGACAACTCCTAAGTTTACTTGTACTGTCACTGCTGCATGTGTTGTCAGGGCAATGGCGCAAGTGTCATGCGAGGTGACAACTCCTAAGTTTACTTGTACTGTCACTGCTGCATGTGTTGTCAGGGCAATGGCGCAAGTGTCATGCGAGGTGACAACTCCTAAGTTTACTTGTACTGTCACTGCTGCATGTGTTGTCAGGGCAATGGCGCAAGTGTCATGCGAGGTGACAACTCCTAAGTTTACTTGTACTGTCACTGCTGCATGTGTTGTCAGGGCAATGGCGCAAGTGTCATGCGAGGTGACAACTCCTAAGTTTACTTGTATTGTCACTGCTGCATGTGTTGTCAGGGCAATGGCGCAAGTGTCATGCGAGGTGACAACTCCTAAGTTTACTTGTATTGTCACTGCTGCATGTGTTGTCAGGGCAATGGCGCAAGTGTCATGCGAGGTGACAACTCCTAAGCAGACGCGACCAAATGAGGGACTTCTCTACGTGAACGTGGAACTTTCGCCAATGGCCGCTCCACACTTTGAAGCAGGAAGGTCAGTGATGGATACTTCATACTTCACTTGATTAGTTGATTTATTTTAAGTATTTTAAAGCTATACTGGCCACAAAGTTGATTAAATAAAAGCTGTTGAAACAACAACTTGGCATACCAGTGCACACGTGGGTGTGTATATACATGCTTACATCTATGGGCTTTCCGCCAAATGGTCAACCTTACCATAATTTTTTTCAAATTTGGTTTATCTGTATAAATATGGTACCATTTTGATGATAAACAGTTATACTAAAGGGAAATATGATGGATGTATCAATAGCATTGCATGTATCACAAAATATTTGATGTTGATGGTGGTATAGAATATGTGACTTTTCAGATAAATTCTACTTTATGAAAAACGTAGTTTTTCATCATATTATCTTTTTTGTTCCAGATTTTTTTAATGTAGTAATGAGATACAATGACATATAGTCTATGGGCCAAATGGAATATTGGTACCAAAATTGGAACTAAAAAAGCTTGTAAAAAAACTAAAATTGTGTGACGGACATTTCAAAGCCTACTATAAAAAATTTTCACTTTTGTGGATTGGCGCGAATTCTTAAAGAAAGGCAATAAGCCATCCAGCACATAACCACTTGGAATGTCGCTTTTGATAAAAAAATTCTTGCAGTCATAATTACTGCATCCTTCACAAAACTGCAGCGTTCTGCATTACAACACGAACAGTTTAAAACTTCCTCTGACACTTCTACACACGTGTACTGGTATAAAAGGTTGAGGGTGATTTATGGTGAGCAGTCGGCATGGCTGCTATGATGTGAAAAGCATGAATGCGCTCAAGCACCCGGATGACTACCATCAAGAATAAGACGGCGGTCGAGTGCATAATCGTGGAGCATATTTGGGGTTAGGCTCCACGATTACACACTCGACCACTGTCAGCCACCATCTGATTATTTCCAATGAATGAATACACACTCGATCATAATCAAATTCTTTCCAGCGAATTGTAGGTATCAAACACTATCAGTGGTGCGATCAATACAACCGCCAATACAGTCGCGGAGTACGCCTCTACAAGCTTGTGTATGAAGCTCTTCTGAAGCTGGAAAGGCGTCAACCAATGGTTAGAAGAACCCCACATTGACGACACACAACTTCTACCTGAAGTCATTAAATGTTTGGAAGAGCTCCAACAAAACACATGCCATGAAAACCTCCAGACAATGCTTAATCATCCAGCTTCCAGTCAAATACTGGGATGATTCACTGAGTATCTGGCCCTGCTTGACCACAGCCGTGGCAATCTTGCAACTTTCTGGATGTCCTATGTTGACCTTGTAGAGTTACTGGCATTGACTGCTGCATCTCCATTCTATTCGCTTACTCATTCCATGGCACTTTGCATATGATAAGCAAAACTTTGCAAGATTTCTGTATATATATTATGCAGAAATGACAAGGTTGCAAAAAGACCATCTAAGTGTATTTGATCACTTTCAGAATGGGGGTTTTCTGTCCAAATTGGTGACCACAACCCGTTTGGTCTAATACCTGTTGATCAGACCATAGAGGAGACAATCAACAAGGGTACACTGACTGCTGGAAGAACCCAGGGGTTCAGCCTCAAATCAGGTGCAGTTAGCAAATACTACCTCACTGTCGAGTACCGTAGCACATGCCTGAAGAATCTGCGTGATATGATCGAGCTACAGAGCTCTTGTGTCAGTCATGCTGATTTACAACCATCACGTATATGAAGGGACGAGGGTGACGTGGACTCAGTTGTTGACATTCTAGAAAACCAGTGGACAAACCCATTCAACAGCAACAACAGCATCTGATATTGTAAGCCTTTCAATCAACAAGCACTGCGGCTCCACTGGACGTTGTCCATGACCTATTAAACGCTCAGGACAAAAGTGAAAGAGCCTTGTCAAGACATCCAGAGAGAAAGACTGCAGACAGGAAGGAGTAAACAGTTTCATGACCGCATTCCAAGAATGAAGCTGAAGACAGTCAGTATTATCAAGAAACAGTGGAAATCCAAGACTATCAACAAAGATACTATCCTGAAGGCAGATCACAGATTGTTTGGTCACATGATACTGATAGCAACTAGCAGAAATCTCAACATGCAAGAAGTGCCTAAGCATCCCCTTGCTATACAAAATACCAACAAAGCTGTTTTGACACGAGAGCTGGACAAGAAGGTGACCCCTGCTGAGGAATCGATGTCATATTTGATGTATACAAGGATGATTCGATCAAATCAACTGAAATGATGCAGAGAGGGTCTGATGACAGTGTGATGCTAGCTAACATCATACCTGATCACAGAATCAAGCAGTGGAGGTGTCTGCTAGTGTGTGCTTCAAGCAAAACCAAACTGGTCCAGTTCATGGTGCAAGACTGGAAGAGGTAACACCTGAAGAAACAACTGGAAGACAAGGTACTATATATGACATGTGGGGATAATTGTTTCAAGCTCACAGCAGAAAGATCAGAGGAAGTGAATGAGATGAAGATGGTACAAGAAGAGGCAGACACTCGCATATTGTTGCATACAAAGCAAACCGCTGCAGATAATGATTCAATCATAATTGTTTAAGATGACACTGACGTGTTGATTCTTCGCATGGCTGTGCAAGCTTGTATTGGCTGTAACCTTTACAAACATAATGTCAAGAAAATATGTGCAACTGTTGGACAAGGAACATGTGCTGCTCTGTTGGGAATGAACGCATTTACAGGGTAATTTCTCAGGTCAAGGCAAGCTGAAGGCCCTGAAACTGCTCCTTCATAATACAACATGTCAATGAGCTACGAACTACCAACTACCTGCTCCCAACTCTTCCGAGCCAAGAAGGGGGAAGTGGAGTCTGGCCAGCTCCCTCCTTGTAAAGACTCTCCACATGCATGCCCTCAGAGCACATCATAGTTTAGACAAGTGCCTTGACATTCCTTCCCCCCATGATGGTCATGGGTGAGAGCTCAGTGACGATGGCAAACTCACCATTAACTGGATGACTGGATCCCCAGCTACAGAGGTTGCTCTGGAGTTGTATTCATGCAAATTCAGGCGTGTTTGTCAGGCTCCAGACGACGAGTGCCTTATGAATGGACTGAGATGCACAGATGCTTGTTGTTTCCAACACTGTCCTAGTATGAGACCTGAGGTGGATGAACAGCAGGAGCAGCATAGTTCAGATGATGAAGTGTGAATTTATGGACATTGATCAGTTGCCCATTTAAGATATATAATTAATGTATTTAGCGTAGTTTGTTTGATTATGAGATTGTTTTTTGCTACAACATGCGCATACTTGTAACAAAGCCGCATCGTAGCCATAGTTGTAACTACATAGTGATCAAACTAAATATTTAATGTTCTTATTATATCATGGATAAATAACATACATTATTGCAAGAAACTACAGAAACTACAGACTGAAGCAAGTTTGCTAAGATAGTTCATATGGATAGCAAAGTGGCTTGTACATGCTACGTTTCACTCTGCTGTCAAAATAAAGGCCTGCATTTTGACTTAGGGATCACGTACAAAAAGACTTGATTGCTTACCTTAAGCTACGTCCTACATGGATCCATCATATTATTTCATGCTCTACAGACGTAGGTAATCAAAAAGCATTATTAAGTTTAGTTCGTCCTGATGCTACCAATTGGTCAAATTTCAGGTCCTGACCAATTAATGGCCTATAAAACCAAGTAATAAATCTATGTTAACTGTTCTATGTTAGATATATTAATGCATATTGAACTGATGAGCTTATATTTGAATTGTCCTCTTCAAAATCTTTGATTTGATACCAATATGGCCATGTACTTGCAAAAAATATATTACTTTACTGTCAAAATAAAGCCCCAAATATTTACCTTGGGGGCCACTTACAAAAGACTTGCTTACCTTAAGCTACGCCCTACAGAGGTCCGTCATATTATTTCATGCTCTACAGACGCAGGTAATCAAAAAGCATTCTTAGGTTTAGTTTGTCCTGATGCTACCAATTGGTCAAATTTCAGGTCCTGGCACATGGCTAATAGTAGTCTAACTGGCAAATTTTTTTTTTCTATGTTCAGCATAATTATAGGAATCCTGAATTCATTTTGTGTCATATCAGGCTTGTACGTCCATAACACAAAATACATTTTTAACTGTATTGTCTAATAATTGCTTGATAAAAAAAAAATTGGCAAAGTACATTTTTTCTCAGTATGCATAAGTACTTAACTTTATTTTATTCATCATAGTTTATGGTTTATCTTCGTTGTGGATGTACACATTTTACGTACATCTATAGAGCTGTATGTCAGTAACACAGTTCTCAACAGTGCAAAGTTGATAAGGCTACCACATTTTGTCAAATATTTGAACTACACTGGGTACATATACACATGTCTCACCGTGTGGCTCTATAGCCATGCATATGAAATACAACATCCTCGCAAAGGAATTTGATTAACCAAGATCCAAGGATATGTGAAATACAGTGCGTTCCAACTCCTAAGGATGTTTATCTTTTAATTGTTTATCTTGTCACCTTAGTTGAATCTCATCCATTTTAGATAAAAATATAAAAAAGATAGCACACAAACATTGGAAGAACTGAACAATGCTTTTTGATCTGACATACTAAAATTAAATAGTTTATTGAAACTATTTTCAAGAAGTACAAATAAACATAGCAAAATAAATTATTTCTAAAAGTAACGTAAAGAGAACATTGAGAGGAAGAACATAACTACTTGAGTACAGGAACATCATTTTGTTCTCTGATGACATTTAAACCAGTTTTCTTATAACATAAAAGTCAGTTTGCTAAGAACAGACTGAACTTTATTGGTAGAATAGCAAAAAAGTATATATATATATATATATATATATATATATATATATGTATATATATATATATATACATATGTATGTGCACACACGCACACACACATATACATATATATGTCTCATCCCTTGACTGGGCCGATCATAGGGGTGTGCGCTTGGAGGTTTCTACAGTGATCTTTCTCCATGTGGGACGGTTGTGGGCAGCATTGCATAATTCCTGTGGCTCCAGACCCGTTCACTCTCGAATGTTGTCCAGGTACATTTTTTGTGGTCTTCCTTGTTTTCTGCTGCCTTTGACTGTGCCTTGTAGTATTTCTTTGGCAAGTGTGTTGTGTCTGGTTGTATGACCAAACCATTGGAGTTTTCGGCATTTTACTGTGGCCAAAAGCGGTTCTTGTGGTCTTGCGGTTTTGGTAATGGCTTGCATTACTGACATATCTGTTATGTGGACTCTGTAAGACATTTTCAGGATCCTTCTGAAAAATTTCATCTCAAATGCAGCTATTCTTCTTTTGGACTCGGCTTTCAGGGTCCAACAGGGCTTCTTGCATGATATGTTCAAGGTATAGGTTGAACAGCACTGGCGGCAAAAGGCATCCCTGGCGTACTCTGACTGATGTTCGAAACGCTTGTCCGATTTTTTCTTTGTGTAGCACTGCACTCGTTGATGGTCCATACAGTGATTCAGGTAGTGTCACTAGTCCTTCGTCAATGTTATAGCTATGATTCTTAGCATTATCTTGCTGGGATGGCTGATCAGACTTATACTTGTGTAGTTCTTACAGCAGTGTAAGTTCCTTGTCTTTGGTATTGTTATTATGAGTGATTTTGTCCGCTCTTCTGGTCAAGTCTTGGTTTCCCAAATATTTAGGCGTATGATCATGAATGTGTCTATCAATGCTTCCCCACCATGTTTGATAAGTTCAGCTGGTATGTTGTCGACGCTGGGGAATTTTTATATCTTCAGCATTCCGATTGCCTCTTCTACTTCTGCTCGGAGAATGGGCATATCAGCACTTTCATTTTGAGGCAGTGCTCGAGGATGTTGTCATCTGTGTTCAGTTCGTAGTTGTAGAGTTCTTTGCAGTACTCGGTCCATCTCCCAAGTACTGCCTTTTTTCGGTAAGGAGGGTGCCGTTTTTGGTGGACCAGGAGAGGAGATGGGTGCCACAAAGACTACAAACCCACTGAAATACATATATATAATATTATATATGATTATAAACCTAAGCAAAATAACTGAATGTTGGCACTCTATTTAGAAGTTAACATTGCAATGTTCCAAACAATTATTAAATTATATTACAATTGTGGTGTAAATCTGGCCATGTTCGCACTGTGTATTCCTGGATAGTTAAGTGATTTGACTGTACAGCATGTATATAACTTTAGTGGTTCTACGTGTATGATTGAGCTGTATGCCGTGTTTAAAGAAAGGTGTCGCCGTATTTCAGACCTTCTCAGCAAGGCGTGGAGTTGAATCGGTGTTTGGAGCGATGTCTCAAAGAGTCTCGCTGTATTGACACAGAATCTCTCTGTATCATGTCTGGCACAAAGGTGAATATCTTTATTTTTGTATCTCTATTTGTTTAGTAACATCTTGGCTGTTGTTTGATGATTCCACTGCAGTATGTCATGTTCTTGTTCCTTAAATGCTTTAACTTAATGTTAATGTTGTCATTCTATATTTTGTTTTCAGATTGTCCTGTCTTGATTGAATACAACCCTTTTGGAATTTACAATGCGATCAATGTTTTTGTGCTTAATCCACGGAAAAGTCAATAAAGAAACTTTAATTTTTATGCCATGGGGGCATTTTGAATTTAGATAGAGCAAAATCATTGGTTCTTGTTCTGTATATTTCACACAATTTCCCTGTAGATTGTAAATCATGTGACATGCTTCTTTGCCACCGTGCAGGTTTGGTCCATCCGTGTTGATGTGCACGTATTGAACCATGAGGGAAACCTCATAGACGCATGCAGCATGGCTGCCATCACAGCCCTGGCACACTTCAGGTATTTTAAGCTCGCTTGCTTTCACTGAGGAAGGCTTCAACTGTAAATGAGGACATTCATTATGAGCTTGTAGTGTAGTTATTTATTTGTTATTCTTTATTCAATTATTAGTCTTATACGTTATTTATTTATTTTAATATATTTTAAGGAAATATTTTAGGTGTATATAGTTATTATTGCATGTGTTTTTACAATGACTGTGCCTTTGAATGGACTGGTCCCAAATGTATGGTGCTTTACAAATGTTAGTAGTAATAATAAATGTGGCCCATGGACTGTTAACTTGGTTGGGTGGTAAAGTTGGCTGGTATAGTTGCTTGGTGTCAATGGCTGGTATAGTTGGCTGGTCTCATTGGCTATTGGTAAAGTTGGTTGGTTTTACCAGCTTATCTCACTGGCTGGTCTCACTGGTTGGTCTCATAGACTGGCATAGTTGGCAGGTCTCACTGGCTGGTCTCACTGGCCGGTCTCACTGGCTGGTCTCAATGGCTGGTCTCACTGGCTGATATCACTGGCTGGTCTCACTGGCTGGTCTCACTGGCTGGTCTCACTGGCTGGTACAGTTGGCTGGTTCCATTGGCTGGTCTCAATGGTTGGTCTCACTGGCTGTACTCACTGGCTGGTCTTACTGGCTGGTCCCACTGGCTGGTCTCAGTGGCTGGTCTCACAGGCTGGTATTGCTGGCTGGTCTTGCTGGCTGGTCTCTTTATGCCAGATACCATATCATGTTGGTTGCACAGAATTGCTTTGGTTACACTGTTGAATTATGTTAGACACAGTTGTAAAGTATAGGTAGAGCACCTTCTTACTCAAGTGGCTAGAATTTCTGTCCTCTTGGTGCCGTTCAAAGCTTGGACAGTTCTGTTCAATTTGGACTGCATTAGTTCACTCAACTGTATAAATACATAGCCGTGGTTGAGTGATTCCCATAGAAGTTGTTGAAATGAACAGGTCTCGAAGCAAGTGAATTAATTATGAAGTGTTTAAATATGTCCTACAAGACATGATTAACACTGTAGTGGAATCTCGGACACATACACTAGGGTCAAAGTGTCCGGATTAACAAGTTTTCCGGATAAATTAATTGTACAGTTAACAGGGTATATTAGCATTTGGAAATTCCGTTCCCTTGAAATTATGTGATTAATGAGGTTCCACTCTGTATAAGAATTGTTCCTTTATCTACATATAAAGACAGTTGTCTCTATCTATCAGTGGTCTCTATCTTTAAATCCACAGGCTTTTGTTCCCTGCTTCTAATGGTAAGACGGTGGCCAGAGCTGCGTCCAAGTCGGGCGTGTATACAGCATTGAGCAGGCAGTGTGTATGACAGCATTGCCGTAGTTGACTCCTTGCAGGGGTCTATATTAGGACAACGAATTATGCTGCAGGGTAGAATTACAGCCACAAACACAGCCAATTAATTAGCTCTCCATTTCACAATGTATGTATGTATGTATTAGTCATACTTCCCACTTGTTCACATATCACCCACTACCGCAGTCTTGCAGTCTCGAGTTTTGCTGCAGATGGTACAAGGCAATTGGAGTGGACAATGGTGAATGTAATGTCAAGTGGCTGAATATTGAGCTGCTCACACATATTGAACTAAATAACATGTGGTGTATTGAATTGCAGACAACTCACTGAATACTGAAGAGGCATTTATTTTATGGATTTTGATTTTATGATGTGCCTCAAGACAATGCTGGTTTAACAGGTGTCAACCAGATCAGGTGCTGCTAAATAGATAAAATGCAGATTGTTTTGTGAATTTTCTATATAATTGTTTGAAAATTGTGTTTTCATAAATTGCTGTAATTGTTTTTCATTTATTTAATCAATAGTAGTTATATCATCTCATTTCTGTTATTGTTTTTTTTTTAAATTGTATGTCTCTAAAATTAATCAATTAATAAAGCAATTAGAATTGTTTGAAACATTTATTTCTCTAAATAGATGTTATCAGTACTAGTAGACCTACCATCATGTTTCTGTAATTTTTAATAATTTTTTTATTTTAATATTTCTGTTCTTCAATGTATAATCTAATTTCTATAATTGTTTTTAAAACTGTTTTTCTTTTCATCAACGTAACCAAAAAACATCCATCATTTTCCGATGAAATATTTTACTCTGACAATTTGTTTAATGTTCTGTCATAAAATGTCATGTTGATGTCTTCAGACGTCCGGATGTGACAGTGTCAGGAGAAGACATCACCATTGTAAGTGTTCTTTGGGTGTCAAACAATCATATTCGTATTCATAAAGTTTTATATAATTCTTAGGCCATTTATATACAGTGCATTAGTTAAGGAACAATGTAGGTTGGACATGAGAAAGTACTCATTCTCGCAGAGGGTGATAAATGAATGGAACAAACTGCCAAATGATTGTGTTGTAGTGTAGTCATGTGGGCTGTATGTTGATGTGGCTTGTAGTTGTGTGTGGCTGTATGTTGATGTGACTTGTGGTTGTGTCTGGCTGTATGTTGATGTGACTTGTAGTTGTGTGTGGTTGTATCATGTATGCTGGTGTGACTTGTAGTTGTGTGTGGCTGTATGTTGATGTGACTTGTAGTTGTGTGTGGCTGTATGTTGATGTGACTTGTAGTTGTGTGTGGCTGTATGTTAATGTGACTTGTAGTTGTGTGTTGCTGTATGTTGATGTGACTTGTAGTTATGTGTGGTTGTATGTTGATGTGACTTGTAGTTGTGTGTAGCTGTATGTTGATGTGACTTGTAGTTGTGTGTGGCTGTATGTTAATATGACTTGTAGTTGTGTGTGGTTGTATCATGTATGTTGATGACTTGTAGTTGTGTGTGGCTGTATGTTGATGTGACTTGTAGTTGTGTGTGGCTGTATGTTGATGTGACTTGTAGTCGTGTGTGGCTGTATGTTGCAGCATTCCTTGGAGGATCAGGATCCAATCGCACTTGGCGTCCATCACATGCCTATATGTGTGTCCTTTGCCTTTTTCCATCAAGGGTAGGTAACTAGGTCACTGGGTCACGCATTAATCAGGTCATGCAGTCACAAACTAAATAAATCTGTAGTACATGGATTTAACAACTTGCTTGCTCACATTATTTTTAGATTGCACTAATAAATTTGTTTTTTTATAGTTAAATAATTATTCTTTGTCAATAAAATGTTAAATCTGTGGATGATTAAACTGTAATTATTTTGTCGCTACCAGTGACATAACATTGTGCAGAGATTTGTTAATTAGAGCAGCCATGATGTCTTTTGCAGGAAGTACTTACTTTTTGACCCTAACGAGATGGAGGAACGAGTAATGGATGGAAAGATGGTAATAGGGATGAATAAACACCGCGAGTTGGTCACTCTACAGTTGACCGGTAGCATGCTGCTCCACAAGGACCAGGTATACCTGGGGTCAAACACCTGGGGTCAAACACCTGGGGTCAAACACCTGATGCATACAGAGTTTTATTTAAAGGTCCATCCTCAATTCAATTTGTTTAAAGGAAATCATCAAGTGTCTTCACAGCGTGTATCATTACAACATGTTTCTAAAAATATGTTTTTCCCACACAAAATAGTTGTTTTCCTGTTCTTTAGAACTCCACATTTAAAAAATAAGAGCTTTGTCTTCTTGGAAATAGGAGCTTTTGTTTCGGAAATAACAGCTTTTGTAATGTCACTGTAGCAAATATGTGTTTAATTTGGAATAAGGTTGACTTAAAAACCCAAAAAAAATTTTATCCGTAAACATGTTTCAGGTGCAATGTTTAAAAGTGTGTTATTAGTCATTATTATGTCAGATTTGTTTACACAACTGATTCTTGCAGTGTGATATCGCATGACATCACATGTCGCATAAACCAGCCTTTTACCGAGAGCACTGTGTGATGTGGGTTTCTGCCACCAGGTGCTGCGCTGTACCCAGATCGCCTCGTTGAAGGTGCAGGAAATGACAGCACTAATAGAAGAGGCACTCAAGAACGACACACACGAGAGGTGCTCACTTACACTTCTATGTCTTCAGCAAAAAAATCTATAAAATCTTCATAGAATATTATGTAATCATCTCTTTGGGTCTGGTGGCCCATGTGGCACTGTAGTGTTCTTTTCCAGCTCACCCTGTCTTTGGCCACCTGTTTGGCTTCATTCCACATCTTCTGTTTCAGTTCTTATTTGTCTTTTCCACTTTTTTGCCAGTGCATAATTCTTGTGGTTTTGTTCAATTACAGTTGTAAATGTTGGGTTCTCTTACATGTGTGATCTTAATTGTCTTGTTCAATTGCAGTTGTTGGGTTTTGATTACATTTGCAATTGTTATTCTGCGATTAGTTGTGATTGTTGGGTCGAGGCCGGTGCTCTGCCACTGGGCCACCAGAGTGCAGCACTGGTACCAAACACTACTCGGTCATCTGCTTCTTAAAGTAGCTCTTTTTTATTGGTTATTAATATATATAATATCTTGTTGTTTTAAAAAAACATACAAAATGGTTTCTTCTCTTGATCTTTTGTGTCTTAATATTGTAGAAAATGCACGATTTCCGAATGATATAAAGTAGGCCAATTATTCTTCATCTTTGAAGGTGAAATATAACGTTTTTCATCGGATGATTTATTGGACCGTAAAACTCTCGTTTTATACACTTTCTGATGCTAAATATAATGCAGCAATAAAGATTAACACATGAAGTATAACACTGTTAATTTACATTGACTAAAAAATTTTAAGAATTGGGACATTTTAATTATGCGAAACCCCCGACTAGCATCATATCAATTAACCAATGAAACTTGATGTAAATTCCCTTTAATTCAGCTGTAGCCACGAGTACCTGGCGTCTGTTAGTGGGATCAACCTGTGATGAACTGATGTTGTATCCATGGAAACGAAAATTATAATCCCACCGATTGTTTGAGCTAGGGCTACAGGGGGTCAGTTTGGTTCAGCCTCCTCGAAGAACACGAGGCATGTGACCAGCGTCACCATGGAAAAGGAGATGGAAGAAGTCGACACGGGTGCCCTCAAGGAGTTGGCCCGCGCAGTGGTGCGCCAGGGACGGGAGTCGGACGAGGATTCACCAGGAATGACACAGGATCCAGTCGTCACTATTCTGGTAGAGTATCTTGTTTTATGTAGCAGTGAGTTACACATATTGTAGTGGAACATACTTAGAACGTTGGGTGTCTCGTTGCAGATCTGCCATTTTTTTGGGGGTTGTAATCTGTATTTTTTACTTGAAACTCTGTATGAAGCCATATAAACCCAAAGAGCATTTTTATTAATTAATTCGTCTATTGCATACCTATTTTGATGGCCATTTATCAGGCTTTATCAATATGTCTACATCAAATGAAATCCAAATTTCGTCAGAAATCTGCCAAGCATCAAAAGAATTTGTGTTTCAAATGCTGTAAGTTTGTCATTTGATTTTTACTTGTCTGATGAACACATTACTTTCATCGCGATTTTCCATTTGAAACAAATCCCTATAAAACAGGGTCTCCCAAAAATCCATATTGGATATAGTAGATCCATACGATGAGGCAGGCCTCTTGATGTTTGTCTGCAGTCTTCCTTAGTCTATGCTACAACATGTCCGGAAAGTACCATCATTAGGGGTATATTTGGAGATTTCTTGCAGTTTATAAATGTCAAGTTCTTATAATAGATTACTGTATCTGTAACATAAATTGTCGGGGGGGACATCTTGAGGTCACAATTTCTTACAATTCAACGGTTTGAAACCAGGTAGCTATTATGTATCCAAACACAGGAATATATATCCCGCATAATAGAGCCTGCCTGAAATAACACGTGGCACTTCTGGTGCATTATAACACTAATATAAAATGAAATCGCGTGAGATTGTCGACAGAAGTACAACACGTAATTCACACGAATCTTGCCATGCGCTGAAATAATCGTGTATCTATGACAAAACGTACTAAATCTCGTTTGAAGTTATTCACACGTTAGATCAGCCAATGTTTTTGTTTTGCTGCTTTAAAATAAAAAATTATGTGTTGTACTTTGTTCGACAATCGATCCCATGATGCATTGCATTTATACACGGACGCCATCTAGCAATCAAAGCCATGACATTCCGGGTGACATTTATTACCACAGCACATCTGTCAGACAAATGACATTCCGGGTGACAACTATTACCATCGCACATCTGTCAGACAAATGACATTCCAGGTGACAACTATTACCATAGCACATTAGCACATCTGTCAGACAAATGACATTCTGGGTGACAACTATTACCACAGCACATCTGTCAGACAAATGACATTCCGGATGACAACTATTACCATAGCACACCTGTCAGATAAATGACATCCCGGGTGACAGCTATTACCATAGCACATTAGCACATCTGTCAGACAAATGACATTCCAGGTTACAACTATTACCATAGCACATTAGCACATCTGTCAGACAAATGACATTCCGGGTTACAACTATTACCATAGCACATTAGCACATCTGTCAGACAAATGCAGCATGATTCTGCTGTAATGGCACGCGGTGTGATCAACATTTTATGCGTAGTATTTTTAATTGTTTTGTCTCAGGTTGTATTGACATGGTTTTTATTATTGCAACTGGTGTCATGACTGAATTCTAGGATGGTGCCCGCCTCGTGATCAGGATATAGTGAGTTTTTTATTCTTAAACATTATGAAATAAATGGCAATACCCTGGATTTAAAAAATTGCTGTTCCTCTTGAAGGGAAAGCAAACAGGAAGAATTGGGGAAGGCGGTTTGTCGTCGTGGGACGTGGAGGAGGTGGAAGAGGATGTTGAAATGGTTGGGGAGGCAAAGGTCAAGGCCAGCAACAGAGAATCGACAACATTGTCTCACATCAGTAAGTGAAGATGAGCAATAAATGTTCGTGAAATATCTTTGGATTCACATTATGCAGTCATCTTTTACTGTAGTTGAAATTAAAGTACAAAGTCCTGTCATTTTTATATTATATAAAAAAATTATTATTAAAAAAATATTAAAAAGTTGTGGTTCAATAAACCATGATGTTGGTCAGGATGTTTGATTTTACGATATAAAAGCAATCACATTTTGTGCATTTAAAATTGATCTGACGATGCTCACGCGACACATTTCCCATAAAACAAGACACCTCAAGTCAGCTGTGATTATCAGAATAAACAGAATGATACGTTCCAAATAGACCTGAGTCAGTTTTACTAAAAATGTATCACTCATGTCTATGTAAATTAATAAAAGAATTTTTTATTGACTTGAAACCAGCATAATTTTATGTAGTAACACAATTTTTTATGTTAGTTGTTAGTGGAAATGTTAATTAGTTACATAGATACTTGTGAGACTTTTGTCATAGTTATTACCTCTCAGGAAACTGTGGTTTTGTCTTCAAATATCTCTTGTTGGATGTCTGCACAGCTAATCATATGTGATCGTCTCTCAAGATACACAATTTTATAGATCTTAGGCATGTTTTTTTGCCATCTTAGCCAGATTACAATCAGGCAGCAACTGTGAATGTCCAGGGACACTTGTTTTAACTCTGGTTGCTGTCTACTTCCAGGCATTGACTCAAGTGAGGAGAGTGAAGAAGACGTGACAGAGACACTGGCTGCCCATCACCTCGGGGTCCACGAGACTGCTCAGTAAGACAAGTCATAATAATAATTAATGTTCCGAGCATGTGTGCACTACAGATGTGAGGCGAAACACATGCGTTTGACTTATGCCATTCCTGGGTGAATCACATAACGTACAATAAGCTCAGTTAAGGTTGAACAGTCAAATATGTTAATAAATAAATAGATAAAAAATCAAATGTCCATGTGGAAAAAAAAGTGCTGAAAAGCCATTACTGCAAACTCACTTTAAAAAGTTACTAACAAATAATTAATAAGTAGATAAATAAATAAATAATTAAAATAAAAAATGAAATAGATAATTAAAAAAATCAATGTCATTACAAATATTCATTAAAAATTCACTTCCGCCACCTATACAACAGAGTCAAGTTCTAATAATAATAATATTTCTTTTGTATGGCGCCACATCCAATTCCTTTCACAGAGTTTTAGCCCTTACAGAGAATGAGATTAAAATAGCACATTGCAGTCAGTCTATCTGACTCTGCCACTATTTAACATGATTGCCATCCAAACCTACAGTTGCCAAGTGGATAAGTTGACTTATCAGGGGTCCAACACTGTTTTATCTTTGCACTTATCAGATACCTGTCAGTTTAATTTATATACACATTCACACTGCTAAAACTGTTAATTTACCTGTCATTGTGGCTGTCTGTCAAACCAGGTGTAGGAGCCGGGGGATAGGATCGGGGCAAACGCCCCCAGGTTTGATAAGAGATACTTCCCATCCAGATGTTTAGGGCACAACGTTTAACAAGATTGCTATTCAAGGCAAAGGCCCAGATGGCAAGCGAACAGGGAAGCCATTGGCTTATCAAGAGTCCAATAAGTTTTCTTCTATGTGTCGCCCGCCCTCCTGAGATATTTGTAAATTTGTTTTTCAAACATGCATGCTGCTAGCATTTACACAAACAGTAGAGAGTGGCATGCCGGAAGGAGAGTGCAATGCCCCTGTCATGTGATCTTCACTGGCTACCCGTTGCACGCAGAATCAACTTCAAGATATTAGTGTTGACCTACAAAGCCATGCAAGCTAAGGCATGCATGATGAAGTGCCCATGTATTTAAGTGAACTTGTATGCTAATACCGACCAGCAAGAAAACTGCACTCTACTAACAGCCACAGATTAAAAGTGACGCAAACTTGCGTCAAGGCTGGGGACGGCTCGTTTGCAGTGGCTGCGGCGTCCCTATGGAACACGTTACATAACCATGTTAAGACCTCAGACACTCATCAGTTTCATATGTTGCCTAAACACCCAATTTATTTCTGACCGCTTTTTAGCGTATATCTTCCAGACGATCGAACACTTTAGTTGTCTGCAATTTAATTATGGGTATCTTACTGTTATGTAGCAATATTTAAAAAACTCAATTTGACAATTTAATATATTATATAAATATTTTAGATGATTTATTATAATTATTTATGTGTATATATATATATATATATATATATATATATATATATATATATATATCATTGCTTTATAATTACTTTGGTATATTTATTTGACAATAATTTTTTACTATTAGAATTTTAATCTGTTGATTTAGTTATTTGTTTATTGTTTATTTATTCTAGACTATTTTATTGTGCTATGTTTATTTTAAAAATAATTTGTATTAGTAGCAGTATTTTAATATATTTATTTGTTTATTTAGCAATTCTAGATTATCTGATTTAATTTTTAATATGTTGTACACTTTTTGGATCTGATGCTATACCAAATAAAATATAGGTAGTATTATTATAGATAATGTGTTCATTCATTTATTGAATGACCAATATAAATATGAAAGGATCCTTAAAACGGAAATTAAAGGGTGAATTTATCAAAGTAAGTACCAAAAACCAATACAATGGTTTTGTGGTGTTGCAGTGGTGCCTCAGGAGATGCAACTATTGATTTGACAGCCGCTCTCAATCGACAGAAGCCAGCAACAACAGGCAGAGGAAAGAGCAAAGTCAAGCGATGATGCAGCCATATTAAATTCCACATTTATCTCATTGCTGTCTGGCCAAGCTAACTATGCAATCGCTGTCAGTTAGACATGCCTTGAACTCGTCCTGATGCATGCAACTTGGTGCAAAATGTAAAATGCTTGTACTAACAACATTGTTGTCTAGTCAAGGTATTGTGAATGGATCTAAACTTAAGAGACTAGCTACTATGCTACGGTACCCACTGCTGTGTCACTCTCAAGATATACAACACTGATATCGACAATGATGACGCGTCAATCTGCCATATACAGCGTACCGAGTGTTGTATCTCCTGCCAGAGGGAGACATGTCTGCTCTGTATAGACATTATACAACAGACACTCTGTAACTTCAAAATATTGACAAACAAATAAAGTTCCTTACTTACTAGAATGGTTGTATTTCCTTATTTGAGAGCATTTTATTCTCATCTAAAATAATTCAGCACCATGACACATGCATCCACCAGTGGATCTTGTATATCTGCCAGTGGATCATGCATCCATTAGTGGATCCACAAGTGGATCACGTGTCCACCAGTGCATCATGCATCCACGAGAGGATCATGTGTTCCACTAGTGGATCATGCATGCACCATTATTATAGCCATTTACAGGTAGAGGTAACATGGTGTAAGAGCCTTGCTATCTACCAAACAACCCAGCTCCCAAAACCAGCCAAATCAAAGGGATGGCTTGTCACTCATTTCACAACTTTCCAAATTCTCTATTTTGGACCACTTCAACACGCTGTTTTATCTGCAAATCAGCACTTTTTTCTGTAATTTCCCATGTAGGAAGTAATTCAAGACAAATATGATTATTTTAGTGAAGCAGTTGGTCCAACCAAATATTCAAGTAAAATAGGAATTTAAAATAGTATGTAATAAAAAAATATAAATGTCAGGATACACTTGCAAACATGGGCCAACACAGACAACAGATACTGAATTAGGATTGACAGGATATGTAATGTTTAGGAGAGATCAAATAGGAAGAAGGGGAGGGGGAGTTATTTTATATGTTAAAGAAACTATTCAGGCTTATGAAATAAAATTAGAAAGGGAAGCAGATTACGATGAAGCTGTTTGGCGCAAAATAGTTTCAGGAAATTCAAAATTAACTATTGGATTAGTTTACCGAAGTCCAAACGAAGAAACGAAGAGGATAACACAACATGCTATAAAGGAAGTTAATAAAGGGGAATGTATCATAATGGGAGATTTTAACCATGGACACATACAATGGAAATCTCTAGAGAGTACAGGGAGTGAGGACCAACAAGTTTCTATTTTTAATTCAGGAGAGCTTCCTTACTCAGCACGTGCTGGTACCAACCAGGGGAGAAAATGTATTAGATATACCGGTAGTTTTATCATCACAAAAAGAATTAGTGGACAATGTAAAAATACATGAACCATTGGGTAACAGTGACCACAATCAAATATATTTTGACATCAATGTAAAATCAGAAAGTAAAAATAAAAAAACGTATAGGAGAAACTTCCACAAAGGTAACTATAAAGATATGAGAAAATACTTATCAAAGCTAGATTGGAATAACATGCTGATGAATAAGACCGCAATTGAATGTTGGAATATTCTAAAATATGAAATTGAGAGTATCATCGATAAATTTGTTCCCTTGAAAAAAACAAGGAAAACGGTCTAGAAAGAAACACTTGTCAAGAGAAGCTATTAGAAAAATAGTGTTTAAGCAAACTATGTGGAGGGTTTATAGGCGTATCAGAAAGGATAAAGACTATGCAAATTACAAAGAGGCACTTAACCTAGCTACAACTGAAATTAGAAAATCTAAAAGAACCTTTGAAAACAAATTGGCAGGTAATATAAAAAATTACAGCAAGAGTTTGTATGCTTATGTAAGGAGTAAACAGAAAGTTCGAGATAAGGTCGGACCACTGGAAAACAACAGGGGAAACATAATTTCAGACGGGTTTCAAATGGCAGAGGTCCTGAATGAGTATTTCAGCTCAGTTTTTACCATAGAAGATATCAGCTCACTTCCAGTTCCATTTACTAAATTTTAGGGCAATAAATCAGAACATTTAGGGCAGTTATTGGTAACTCCTGACATGATAGAAAAGTTGACTTAAGGAAATTGTTGAGCAAATTAGTACACCACTTGCAAAATTGTTAAACTTGTCACTAGTAGAAGGAATAGTTCCTTCAGAATAGAAAGAAGCAAACATTACACCACTATTTAAAAAGGGATCGAGGAACAAGCCAGAAAATTAAAGACCAGTGAGTTTAACATCAGTTGTATGTAAATTACTCGAAACATTAATTAGAGACCACATGGTGGAATTCCTTGTAAAACGTAAATTAATAAATACATCTCAACATGGGTTCCTAAAAGCAAGGTCATGTCTAATCTCTTGTTTTTTTGAAGAAATTACAAAGTGGGTAGATGACAGGTCACCAGTGGATGTTGTCTACTTAGATTTTCAGAAAGCTTTCGATAAAGTGGCACGTCAAAAAAGCCCATGGTATAGGTAATGATGTAATCAACTGGATAGAAAAGTGGCTTACACACAGAAGACAGAGAGTAATAGTAGATGGTGAGATTTCAAACTGGAAATCTGTTTTGAGTGGGGTACCACAGGGATCAGTATTAGGCCCTATACTGTTTATAATATATATATATATAAATGATTTGGAATATGACATATCTAGCAAAGTACTAAAATTTGCAGATGACACAAAAGTATTCAGAAAGGTTACTAATGATACAGATAAGCAAAGTTTACAGAATGATCTAGATAAATGAGTTAAATGGTTAGAAAAATTTTATTCAATTTTGGGAAGTATAAATGTATACACATAGGACATGGAAGAAGAATATAAAATGGGGGGATGCTGTACTAGGTAGAACCACACAAGAAAAGGACTTAGGAGTAACATTTAGTGCCGACATGAAAGTTTCAGAGCTATGTGGGATTGCTGCTTCGAAAGGAAATCAATCCTAGGGCTCATTAGGAGAACTATCATGTATAAGGAGAAACAGCTAATTGAACCCCTGTACAATGCAATACTTAGATCACAATATTGTTTTCAAGCATGGAGGCCATATCGTAAAAAAGACAGACAAGCTAGAATAAATACGAAGAGCTAAAATGATTCCAGAATTGAGACCTTAGTTACGAAAGTTGCTTATTACAATGTTGTTTGACAACACTAGAGACCAGGACCACCGAGAGGAGACCAAATAGAAGTGTTTAAAATAGTGAATGGTTATGAGGATGTTGATAGGAATGTTCTTCAAATTTAAAGAAGGCAGTAGAACCAGAGGACACAAAGCAGCATTAGTTAAGGAGCTGTGTAGGTTGGACATGAGAAAGTACTCTTTTTCACAGAGGGTGATAAATGAATGGAACAAACTGCCAAATGATTGTGTTAATGCTAGTAGCGTGAATGTTTAAAAATAGAATTGACAGATATTTGATAAGGGCGGGCTACACAGATGGGAAATTTGTTGGACTCTCGATAAGCCAATGGCTTCCTTGTCCATTTGCCATCTGGAACTTGTTGTTTGGGATGGCAATCTTGCTAAATAATAGTGTACTGCGCTTAATATAATTACTTCAGGCCAGAGCAATTCAATTATGTGGCTGATTCACATAAGCAATTTTGTTTGATTGTACCAAACGGCCGATTCCATTATTTCTGATTCTGTTAGGCATAGTTCACCATATAACATTGCTAAAATGAATCAACACATAACTATTCACTGAAAAATACATTTATTCTTGTAGTGGGGTAAAAAGGTTGTACAGTGACGATTAGACAGCAGGTATGAACATAAAATAAGTATTAAAAACTAGATTTCTGCTAATTCATTGCTATCTGTTAAATGCAGCAAATCTCTGATGCCATTTCATTTTTGGAGCACTTGCGCGCACACACACACCTTGCAAACATACATGCATGTACACACTCACACAACATGCAGCAGACATTTTCTTGCAAACATGCATACAAATAAAAAAAAATCCAGCATGCATAGCAATAAAATATGTATATATAAAATGGTTGTATGAAAGCATTACTTGCATCAACCCCTGCCTGACCAGACAATGCTTACAAGCGCACCCAAACACAAGATTACAGGAGTGACGGCAGCAGATAAAACATCAATGTACAAACTATACCGCTGGCCAAGCATTAGATGTCAGCACTGTGCACTCGATACAGTGGCATGTTTAGGATATGTGCTACATATAGTGGGCACACACGCCTTGCTATGTACTTTGTACAGTTGATATGTTATGCATTAAAAGTACCACAAAACATCGTTTGACCACATGCCACGTATCAAAGACACTCGCATTCTGCCAGGCTGTTCCTTATTATCAATTGCTGTGAAGATGTGCAAATATATACAAAAGTAGGGCTACCTGACAAAATGCAAGCGTGTGAAGGAATCGTAGCTTGATAAAGCCACCAAACAACAAATGATCCTCCGGTAGGAAACACTTTAAATTGGTGGCAGGACAGCGCATATTGGACGATCACAAACCACCAACAGTACGTCTAAAATTAAGTCTGAAAATATCTGGATACTAGTCCAACTGATCTTTGCAAAACAGTCAAAAATCATTTCCAGTCAGCATTTCATGGGCTTTGTTACATATGTGCAATTGGACAACAATACACACGACTGACCAACAAACCAATTTGTAAGTATCCACCAGAGGTGTCACCGGTGATTTTGGACAGTCCCTACTCATTTAGTGGATGCAGCCGACACAAGCAAGCAAATAGAGACATAGAAGACAAGATCACATGACAACTAACACTGGTCTATCATACAACATACTATACAACACTCCAGTCCTACCATGCCCCCTAGCTGTGCTGACTGCAGCGGTCCAAACCGACTACGGCAACACTGGACCGATCCTTCACACACACGCACGCAAAAACACACTACTAGCTGCCGAATGACATGGCTGTCTAAAAAATGAAATAAAAAATTTACGATAAAACCATGATTATTTGAAAGTGATGGTCGGTGTAAAAAATTGTGGTCTCGAAATAAGAGACTGGTCTTTCTCCTCCAAGCGATTCCTCGGCCCGCTGCGCACTACTGGTCCCAAGGACCTTCTCCATCGCCGAGCACGGACCTCACAGTCAGTCAACGGCAGTGGTGCCCGCTCCATGACGGGCTCACCTGTGAATATTGCACGTAACACATAGCAGGGTGCTGCTAAGTCAAACGCAGAGATGCTAGTGTGACGCTGCCATGCCAATCAGCGATGGCGGTGGTGTGGCAAGCGCCACCTGGTGGTATCTGCAATAAAGCAAAGCAAAACCATCAGAGTTGTTGCATCGAAGCGAACAAATAACATCAGGAAGGCATGCCCGTGAACTGACAAAACACCATGTTTCCATGAGAACTATGCTCCAAAATATCAGCCTATGATTCATACGGGAATAAAGCCACTTAGCTAATTTAACTAAAAAAAAAACAGTA
The DNA here is from genome assembly GCA_963662155.1 of Lamellibrachia columna. NCBI lineage: Eukaryota > Metazoa > Annelida > Polychaeta > Sabellida > Siboglinidae > Lamellibrachia > Lamellibrachia columna. The sequence goes on from OY759274.1 coordinate 24,527,668, forward strand.
GTATCATAAGTAACAACATGGTAGATTTGATGCTTCGCTGCATGAAGTCAGCTCTCTTAAAACCCTGGATACACTTTTTTTGTGTGATGTTGTAGAATAATACACCAGAAGTAAACCGCCCCCAGCCCAATGATTCGTACAGGTACATAACATCAATGCAACAAGACTGTAACTGTCCTTGCTTTAGACACCCTTCCACCAAGAGGGTAGACGCCCCACTCACTTGGCCTGCTTGTACTTCTCAACAACGGCCTGCTGTGGATGCGTTGGCGCTCGCACAAACGCAATGTGCAGGTCACGCATGCATTCCTCAAAGTCACGGATTTCATATCCCGTCGACTCGGCAAGACTCGATGGCTGCCAACATAAACATTGATGTCTAGTACACAGAACTCGTGTATGTTTAGTCTATAAAACACCCAACTATTAGTTCATGCATATCATCCTCCAAAGTTTACAAAAACTAAGAAAGCGTTAGAATGCTAGGAGCATTAAGCAATTTTTCAATATATTTGACTTTTGACTACTATGTGCATTAGATGGCAAAGCATTAATAAATTTGTATATTCGTCCGTCACTACTTCTCTTTCAGACGCCAGGAACTGGCACTGGTACGCTGCACTAATAAAACTTGCACAATGTCACTCACCCAGACTTCGTGGCTTAGTGTGTAGTTTGCCAGACAGATGGCAGCAGCTGCAGTGATGCTAGGAAGGTACTTGATGAACGGTTCGACATCAATCAGCGACAACTCGAGCAAAAACTGTTGACAAACAACAAACTCTGTTACAACACAATATGAAGTTAAGGACTCAAAAACAAAACAAAGTCACACGCCCTCAGTTTATATGAAAGTTCTTTTTATAATGTGCGTGCGTGTGTGTACGTGTGATTTGTTTGAAATTACAAGCTCACAAGAATTTTATGACATCTTACACACCAACAGCTTCCTCACAGTGCAGAATTATGTTATACAGTGTCCTGTTGGACTGAATAACGTTCAGGTGCCAGAAAAAAATTTAAATCACTCCGGATGCACACAATAATAATGTTAAATATCCATATTCGATTCAATTTATTTTTGCTCGTCTCATTTCACGAAAAATCTAACCTATCGGTAATCCATTATAACATGAGTGTTCATTTGTGCGATCATTTTTGTTACCCGTAGGCGAAGCAAAAGTATGCAATTACTTTTTTATTCACACTACACGTTTTGAAGACCAACGAACCTGATAGGCTAAATTAATAATTGGCACTCACCATGGCAAGGGCAGCAGTCTTCTCACCGACTCCTCCGTCCCGCAGGAACTTCTCACAGAAACAGTTTGACGTCGGAACAGCAATGTCAAACGACAGCACTTTGAGGATGAGATGTTCCATGCGCAGGACCTGAACCAGAACACATGTGTCACAATCACAGGCTTCTCATCACAATGAGAACATGATAAGCTTCGTGATGAGTTATATACCTATGTATACAATTACCAGGGAGTAGAAGTGCAGAACATTGTAAAAAAAAATTTCCTAACAAAGTTAGGTCATTGGGGTCAACCAACTAGGAGATGACAGCTTTTCACTGTACAATATGAATTGCTGATTTGTTTTCAATAAAGAATACTACACACAAAAATTCATATTGTCACAGTTTATGGGACCTCTTTAATTAAATTACAATTTCTGAAGAAAATACTGCATAAAAAATTTAAACCATCTCTGAACCAGAAACCATTGTACATGGAGTATACGTTATTTCATCTATAACTGTGTTGTGCCATATGTGATAGATAACATTTGTATTTTACCTGTTTCTTGGTGTATGTGTCGTCCGTGATATAGACAAACTCTCCTACTTCTGGTGGATAAATCTCCTCATATTTTCTGCGGAAACAAATACAAGTTATAGAAGGCACTAAACCTCATTGTATGTATTATTGTATGCAAAATCTTGCAAAAAAGTTCAGTATATTGTACAATGTTGTTGAGTGCGCAATAAATTTTTGAATTTTTCAACTCACGCGGCAAGGAACATGGCGGCCGTGCCAACCAGCTGCAGTTTGCCTCGCAGCACCGACATCTGAGAGAGGAAGCGGTCAATGTAGTTGATGGACAGGCACAACGTCTCCCTGTGCAACTTGTACTCCTCCGACACCTCAACCAGCCAGTCTCCCAAAATGCTGCGCATGCTGCTCGTGATGTCAGGCTGTTTACGCATGTAGCCAATGCGTGCTCGATTCCTCAGCTGCAACACAATATCGGGATATTAAAAATACAGGATGGTGTAGGTTTTGATATAAAGAAAATAATTATGGCACCACCTCCATGTATCTTTGCTGTGTCCAATATCAAGGAAGAAACATACCAAATTTACTTATTGTGACATACTATTACATTGGCCAGAGGTTCTACCAGGTGTCAAATCAACACACATTTCTTATACAGCCAAAAGGCCTTTAGGTGTTCTTCCACATTTTTAGTATTAATTACTCATTGCGTTATGGTGAATTTGGGTTAGCTGGTTGCCACACTAACCCTTTGGAATTCACTCCAATTATTTGGGCGCAATAAAAGTTTTTATTTATATCTGAGGTCGATGCATACCTCTGCCTCTCTCAAGTAGCTGTAGATGTCATCGGCGTACTCTGGTACAGAGAGGATGACGTTTGTCCGCTCCTCCATCACTGTGTCCAGGTCCTGCGGTTGCGTCTCAATCGTTGTGTCAAGCAACATTGGTGAATCTACACACATCAAAGGACGGCACTCACTACATGGCATCCTGGCAGAAATGATGTTTATTGTAGCTTTTCATTTTGACCACCAGCACTGCTTGTTATACTAATCACCAAGAAAATGTTACCCTTATGTGCCACGAAGGGGATAAGGAAGACTTTTTTGTAAACGTATTGAGAGATGCAGAACACAGTAGTTCTGCAGAAGCATGTCAACGGTGAGAATGAGATTTTGTATACATTGGGTCACTAGCATAACAAATGATTAATTTTTTAGCGACCCACCCTCAATTTCACTCTGTATAGATTCCGCTTCTATTTGGGTGAATAAATTATTATTCTTCACTTCTCCATAGCAGGTGTTCAATGTTAAATCAGCCTAACTTATTAATGATATATTTCATAGGCATAGTTGTTCACCTTGTGAGAAGGGACTGTCTGCTATGACTATCGTGTCTGCAATGTTTGACAGTGGTTGCCGCAAAGACGTCAGACCAGGGGGCAGCCTAGGTCCTCTCTGAACCATTGCTGCTGTCGTCGTGTGCATTGTTTGATGTAGAGACATTGTTGCCTCGACTGATGACTGTGTCGACTCATCATCAACAAAGATGCTGAAAGGCTGTGCAGACGATGCAAACATAGACTTCGCTGGCTTCGTTGGTTCATTTTCCTTGAAGTCTGTTGTACTCTGGAAAAAGCAAGTCAATGGAAATGCTGTTGAATACCCGATATAATTTAGGTTTTTGTATAATTACGACAAATAAGTCAACATCTGTGGTAAAACATATATGAATATATATTAATAAATAATACAACTGTTTAACAGTCAATACCAACATACTCCTATTACATGCTGCATTATGTTGGAGAGCCCTAGTTTTATTTTGAAACGAAATTGCCGCCTCCATGTTGTTATGACAATCTGTGAAAAAGCAGTCACGACATATAACCAGCAAGCATCATTGTAATGGTTTAACAGTTAATGCACACCAGAATCGAGAAAAAAAATGTGCAAACCAGTAGACAATACACGAGTCGTTGAGCATAATGCATATTAATGGCACAACAAGTACAATCAAATTATTTGTCAGGGTTTTGGGTATACCGGTTTTTGTTCTGGCACCCGTTCCGTTCAAATATGGCCACTTTCCAGCCAGGGCTAGGCCTCACCTGTTTTGCCGCTCGAGACGGTTGCACTCTTGTCGAATTTGTGATGGAGCATAGTGCTGCACGTTTGTTCGCTGGCGCTTTGCATTGTACATCTTCCCTTTTTAACTTCTTTAATGCCTGGTTATTCGCATTGTCGTGTACGTCTTGAAAAATCGGTATACTGGAACCTCGGAGTCCAAATGCGTTGGACATGTTGCAACGGATTCGAAGTTTCGCCACTCACAAAAAAATATCCACAGATAAGCTATAAAATGTACTGGTACTAGAAGAAGTCGTCTCCGACCACACTCTAGCACCCAATGGACTCGTATTGCAAAGCTGGTGTAAAACAGATACGCTTGCTTGTAGATATCGACCAAACTCTCACCAATATTCAAGTGGACTGAGTGTACGCCTCAACCAGGTGGGATTCGTTAAATTCCCCGCGAGCCGTTGAACTGGCCAATCACCGCAAAGCATCTGTCCACGTGATCTGACAGACAGCAACAACAGCCTCTTGGTGGACTCCGCGGGAATGCACCGCATTCAAATTTTTCCGCCACAGTATTTTCTGAAAGTGTTATAAACACAACAGGAAAGTTCTTACTAAGGCGACCAATGCTTATTGGAAATAAGATTGATTGAATTAAAACGCGCGCATTTGTCACAAAAATTAAGGGCATCGAACTGTTGCAGATTTACGAAATGTCGCGATCTATTTTTAGCACGCGAACTGGCGAATGTAAACAAATCTACACGTGTTTGAACTAGTAAACTGCTCAAGACGTGTCACCTGATAAATAGCTCATCATTTTCACTGTTCACACACGCATACAAGCTGATTGGGTTAATGCAATTAAGATTAATCGGCCTGAACTACAAAACGGGGTATAATCATAATTAATGGACAAAAAAAGTGTTTTTTATTGTGTTCCGTGAGGTCCAAGGTTCGAGATTCTAGCGAAGCCGGCACGTTTTAAACTGTATAAATTATAGCAACAACTGTATAAATTATAGCAACGTTGTGAGTTGTAAATTACTATTTCGCCAATACTGTGCATTTCATTCAGGGGTTATATTTAACCACCTAAAATAATGGCAATTGAAATGTATATTTACATTTAAGGCCATTGAATTATTCAATAATGCCTGCGTTTACAATGACGGGTCAGAGTTTCGTCCTAAAGCCCCTATTTCTACCGAACCATCAGTTAATTATTGCTGAAGCCCCTAAGATGTTCTACTAGGTTTATTTTGCTTATCAAACATATTGGGACGTAAATAGTCATTCTATTCTATGCCTATTCTGCATGGATGTGGGGTAATTCGGGGTGTTCGAACGAACAATAACAATGTTTGGAGACAATTTGTTTAATAACTAACATTTTCAGAAACCATCCCAGAAATCCCCGGCTGATTGTGTACGCCCGAAAACCCCTTTATAAACCCCGAGTACGGGTCTGTATATAGGCCTACTAAACTATTTTACAGAAGAGCCCACACAGCGTCACACCTAACGCTGAAAAATATTTTGCCTAACATTGATCAGACATCCGTCAATACATTCGAACTAAGTGTTCTTATAAAAGGAATGATTTAAGCAGTCTTTGTTGGACCGAAACGCGGTGTTAGACGTCACCGATTATGGTTATTTGCGCATTGGTCTTTGATGTAGCGTTCACGGCGTCTGCACGTTAACTAAACAAGTAGCGGTGGACGGTAATCGCCATGCGTTCTCATTGAAGTCGACGGCAGAACACTGAATGCGCGTTTGTGGTCAAAATGTCGCACTGGTTAATTGTGTGGGATCCATGTTTGATAAGTACAACAAACTAAGTTTTAATGCGTTTTAATTGTGTAATCTCTTTATCTGTGTGCTAATCGAGAAGCTATAACTGCACTGTGTTGAAAAATTCGAAACGTTGATCAGCGGTCTTTTCATTATGACGGTTCGAGCAAATCCACCGTGATGCCGATGACAAATTATAAAGTGTAAACAAATGCAGATTACGCAGGCCCGTCCTTAGGGTTTTTCGAACAGGGGGGTTCGGGCGTACATAATCTAGGATTATGTTTTGGAAAAAGTTGCAGTTAAAACAAATGCTCTCAAAAAGTGGGGTTCGTTCGGAATCACCTTCGTTCGAAACCACCGAACCCTTCCGAGGACGGGCATGTTACGTATACCGACAAAGGGCCGAAGGATTTATAATTTTATACATGATGGGGTCGACTTCCAGGATTAGATTACCAAATGCCCAGCCTTGCACCGGGTTATAAGAATGTACCCTCTAACTTTTCAGCAATTTGTACCTTCACAAGAATGTTTTTTAGCCCCCCCCCCACACACAAGCCCAAAACTTCCGTAACAAAGGAAGGAGACAATGTTTTCTCGTGTCATAATGTCTTTTTGTTATAACTTTGAGTTTTTATCGTGTAGGAAACGTCGTTTGCCTGCAGCTATTTCAAACTTTTACCTCCTCGCTTAGCTCCGTAGAATGTAAATTTCTATACAAACATAATTTATGTAGGCCCTACTTCTACATCATGGCACATGGTATTGTTGAATTACCGGTACATTCTATATTGTTTCAAGTTTCGCAGGCAGGACAACCTTACAATACGTTTTATACATTTATATAACTATAATGTAATTGTTATAATAAAATATTAATAAATATATTATATCATACTTTTTATAAATAATAAAATATAATATCCTGCAGGATAGTCTGCCTCTTCCTAGTTCTTCAACTAACTTGACACCTCTTTGAGCAGCATGATTGCTGTGAGACAGGTGACAGCGAGGTGTTACTCGATCAAGAGGTGCTATTACTCGCTAAAACAGGAGCTTTTTGACGACGACTGACGTTAGAACGCAGAGTGAGAGAGGATTAAAAACGAAACAATGACATGTTCGCTGAGTCGCGCGACGCGGGAAAAGAACCACTTGTGCGTGTCAGCCCCTGGGCGTGACCTCTCGTTCAACAACGGATCGGCCTGCTGCAGCTCCGAGCAGCTGTGTGTGGCCTTGTGCCCGGGGGGGGGGGGGCGGTTGACTGCCCGGGGTGCAGTTCCTTCCACCGTCGTCTGTGCCGACCCCGGGCCATTGTAGTCCGATTGAGTCTAATTGTACTAGCGAATGTCGGGCGGAAGCATAAAAGTTCCGTTCTTCGTAGGGCCTACGGTTTATGTAATAATTACTGCAAGGATGTGCCATTATATAGTGTATTTTAATTGTTGTTTATAAAGGTGTTGTAGCTTTAAAACTGCGTACACTAGACATATGATAATAGTTTCAAATCCCAACAGTCCTGAAATTGTTTTCCAGTATGACGATATATTTATACATTGAAATAAACAAACCGAATATTCGAGGCGCTGTTGCTGGGCGACCGACTTCACAAATTTAGATGCATCGTTTATAAAAAAAAGACATAAGCGTAGTATAATTAACAAATTGAATGGTTATAAAAATATCAATATTTTTCAAACTTAAAGAATGCAGCACAACCAAAGGGCACAAAGCCGCATTAGTAAAAAAGCAGTGTAGGTTGGATATGTTGAATAATAAAGTAGGACCTACTCATTCTCACAGCGAACAATAAATGAATGGAATAAATGATCTACCGATTGTGTAAATGCAAGGAGTATAAATATGTTTAAAAATAAAATTGAGAGATTTGATAAGAGTGGATATGAGAGAGAAATGGTTGACTGACTCTCAATAAGCCAATGTGGACTTGTTCCTTTGCTGAGCAGCTGTCCCTCTCCAATCTGGGGACGGGCGCAGACGCAAGGCACCAAGGGAAGCGTTGACTTCTTTCTTGAAATTGTCTCTCTCACTGATTATAACAGTTTCCTCGGGGAGTTCATTCCAGATGTGGGAGGCAGCCGGTAAGAATGTCCTCTTATGGCCAGCAATGTTCGAGGGTGGAATTGCCACAGTAGCTGTGCCGTGAGATGTTGATGCCCAAGTGGCTCTTCGCACTACTGGAGGAGGAGGTACCATGCTTCGTGGAGGAGGAGGTACCATGCTTCGTGGAGGAGGAGGTACCATGCTATTGAGTAACTTTTGTGCATCTCCATGGCATATCCGGTGGAACAAGGCGAGTGCACCAACGTGTCTTCTGTGCGCTTATTTATGGTTGGATAGCATTCCTTTTCAAATCTTGTTAAATAAAACCTATCAGGACAACTACCTGGGGAATTAAAATGTTGCCAGCATTACTTTTGTAGGCTCTACCCTAACAGGCGCTACCCAGTAGTCAGTAAATCTAAATCTTGGAATCTAAGTATATATTAATCAGGTGATATCGTTCCTTTCGAAGTCTGGGCAATTTCGTTGACTCGACGTTGCCCCAATTCACTCTGATGTATGAACAAGTGAGATCCAAATAAGTATCTGTCTATAACATGGTGATGCTGTAGCTTTCGCGGAGTACTTGTAGCATGGCTGAACATTTCTCAGATATGTTAAGTTGGTGTTAGAATGAAACGGGCAGGCCAGCAAGGGGGTGAAGTGTAAACAGCGGATATAAGAACATACCATTACCTGTTTACTGTATAGTTTTAATACATACTATAAGGCCTAATGCATAATAAAATACATTTTAATATATGGAATAATAAACATTTTAATACATGATATAATACAATTCAAATGTGAACTTTAAAACGTCATCGTCTAAATTTCCTTATCAAGAAGTCGATGTTCAACCGTACACCCTCTCCTATGTACAAGAAAGGCTTCGGGGTTATAAAAGTCGTACTGTCTATCCGCCCAAGGCTGGGCGAGTCCCGTTATCACATCAGGCAGTAGCCTTCGGTTACAGGAGCCGCCCGCTATCTCCCAAAGGCACTGGCACGCGGGAAGCGTCGCAGGAAGCTTTGAAGTGACCGTCATGACACGTGTTGTGTTCCCGCCTTGGTGGTCACCGGCGGCAAACCCGACGTCTTTGTCTCCCAATCACGCGGAGATGACCCAATTACACACGGGGCAGGCTTTGAAAGTGGACGCCTCGTTCCGTAATAGATCTAGATTACACAGGCTACGGCGGTCTTGTCAGAAGCCGCTGCCCGACTATTGTCATTTCAGGAAGCGGAGTCGTGCTGTAAAGAACGCCATCATGGTATCATGCCATAAACGGTGTTGCGGTTATAAGACCGCATTAAAACGACGGTTATTTAGGAGTTTGTTTAGCGCGTCGTCGACGAATCGTGATTACGGTTACATTAAAATTACGTCAACGATTCCGTTAATTAACTGTAGCGGTACATGCATTGTACCGATCTAAGCTAACTGAATCTAAGCTTTATATTAGTCCAATAAATTAACGGAACATATCCAACACGGAATGACTTAGATCTACTGGTGCGTTCAATGTATGCACGCACACACGCACGCGCGCGCACTTAGGCAGACGTAAGTACAAATAAGTACACGTAAGTATACGTAAGTACATACACGTAAGTACACGTAATGCTAGACATACATTGCTAAACCTTTGTTGCGAGTCGCGCGCATTGCGTTCCATTTACGAATCAGCACGCGACTCGAGTTTTACTGAGCTGTAGACCAGGAATTGTTGGACGTTTGTACACGATATGGTTGGGTGTTTGTGCACGATAGGGTTGGATGTTTGTGCACGATAGGGTTGGATGTTTGTACACGATATGGTTGGGTGTTTGTGCACGATAGGGTTGGACGTTTGTGCACGATATGGTTGGGTGTTTGTGCACGATAGGGTTGGATGTTTGTGCACCATATGGTTGAATGTTTGTGCACGATAGGGTTGGATGTTTGTGCACGATAGGGTTGGATGTTTGTGCACGATATGGTTGGGTGTTTGTGCACGATATGATTGGACGTTTGTGTGCGATATGGTTGGATGTTTGTGCACGATATGGTTGGGTGTTTGTGCACGATATGGTTGGGTCTTTGTGCGGGATATGGCTGAATGTTTGTGCACGATATGGTTGGGTGTTTGTGCACGATATAGTTGGGTGTTTGTGCATGATATGGTTGGATGTTTGTGCACGATAGGGTTGGATGTTTGTGCACGATATGATTGGGTGTTTGTGGTGTACAATGAAGTCATTGATTATTGCGATGAGGTCGTGTGTACAATTAGGTCTTGGGGTATTTGCCCACAGTGAGGTCGTGGAGTATTGTGATCAGGTCATATGATGAGGTCGTTATAATCGAAGTCATATTGAGGTCATGTGAACGATGTGGTCGTGGAGTATCGGATGTTTGTGGACGATATGGTGTTTAATTTCATAAGATACGGTTCATTAGTTTAATGAAAACCTGCATTATTCGGAGATTTCCAAATATGTTGCTCAGTGCAAACCTGCGGTGTCACGATCTGCGAAACAAAAGTCGTTGTTTTGGGGTATGCATCTAAAATAAATAATAAAAACGAACCATGTGCAACTAAAATCAAGAATATTACTCCTGTGGTGTACTCAAAATGTGTTCTAAAAGTGGGAGATTCCGGCCACTTGTCCGGTTAACTGAGATGTTAACCAGCGCGACCGATAAACGCATGCGCAGTTCTATGAAAATTGGTTAACCTAGACTACGCGTGACGTGTTAAGTGAGACTGGTGTATACACAACCAATGCAGTATCAAACAAACGTGCTATATTGTCACAAACAGGACTAGTTCGGTAAACAGATGCCAACATGTTTTTGTTACATAACTAGAGTTTGGACGCAAACAGCTTGAGTACAACCATATCCTATTGGCAAGTGTAGAAATAGGTGTACATAAATATATTTTCACTTGGCAAACGAATTTTGCTAGACTACCCGCACTCGCGACATGTAGTATAGGGTTATCAAACAGTATGGCGCTGCCCATGAAATTAAGATGTTGTGTGTTCAAGGTTTTCCTAGTAAACCACTGGCGTGATGTTCTTAATTGTTGTTGCAAATGGTTATGTTTTAATAACTGTTATAGATACATGAGTTTTGTTTCCCTTTAAAAGTCAACGCAATAACAATGTCTGAAAACATATGCATAGGGCGAACCCAGGACATAATTCCCTCGGGATAAAACCTCGGACATAAACCCCTTGGACAAAACCCCTCCCGAAAAGCCCCTCTGGACAAAACCCCTTCCTGACAAAAACCTTTCGGACAAAACCACCTCCGGGCATAACCACATCCGGATATAGCCCGTCTTTACAAACTACCTCCGGACATAACCCCCTTCGTTTAATATAAATACGAACTTCGTGCCAGTGTGTTAACACTGTTCAATATGTCATGTCATGATGCCAATCATTTAAATCATTTAGCAACGAATGCCGAGACACGTTTCCGGACAGAGGACTTGGCCAGTGTTGGCCAAGTGAGGGAGTTATGTCCGGAGGGGGTAATAATGTCCAGAGATGGGTTTTGTCCGGAATGGGTTATATCCAGAAGGTGATTTGTCCGGAGGTATTTTTTGTCCAGAATGAGGTTATGTCCGGAGGGGGTTTTGTCCAAGAGGTTATGTACGGAGGGGATATGTCCGGTTAACGCATAGGGCAAAGGTGGGGCAAGACATAAGAATCTTGAGATAGCCAGATGGAGCCACGGTTGAAAAAAATCATGATTAAAAAAAATCGGATTTTTTAAATTTTAATCGGATTTTTTTTTTTAATCTGGTATATAGACATTCATATAGATGTTTACATTTGTAAACTCTTTCAAACATGTTCTATTCAAATCGATTTGGGTTCTTGTCTTAACAGAGGGTACATGATTTTTGCTTATATAAAGACATTAGACAATGTCCACAAGGCCTCACCCCCTGTAGTTGCATAATCTGTCTTGGAAAGGAAAGCATGCTGTGTGTCTGTGGCTGTAGCAGTGCTAATTATTGTTTGCTGAGAGAGTGGATTAGCACCTGTCCAGGGATCTGTGTACTCTAAGGGTCTCCAACCAGAATACAAACTGGTACAGTATTAAACAACTGAGTCAACATTCTGAATTGGTAACACCTAGCACAAGCTCTAAGTGGACTTTAACTCAGGGCTTCTGACATGAAAAGATACTTCCTCTGGAAGACAAGTTTGTGTGGCTTCACTGCATTCAGAAAGGGAATAGCTCAAACACACACAATGTCATAAAATATTTGACTGTCAGGCTATCTGGTGTCAATACAGCTACACAAGTGTACGTACTTTGTGTTTTGTATTAAAAAACATACAAAACTGTGTTGATCTCGATGCTTGTAAACAATTATTTGTGTTAAATTCATATAAATCAGCGATTAAAAAACTGGAAGTAAAAAAAATCATAAATCAATGACTTTTTTGGAGTGATTTAAATCATGATTTAAATCAAACAATCCTGGATGGAGTCGCATGTCATCATGACCATTGTAATTACAGTACGGGTGTAACAGAAGCGCCTTTTCGGAACAGCCTTTCCGAAAAGGCTATTTAATATGTAGACTTAAGAGCTTTTCCGAAACGTTGATTACGGGAACTTCTGAGAATCAGATCTAAAAGTCGACCAATCAGGCTCTTTAGCAGCTTCCTTAAATTTAAGCTTCATAATGATACAAATCGTCGTTATCAAAGCGGGTACAATACAATAGTACAATAGCCACGGGAAACTAAGACAACATAAGTAAATACACGCAATAGGCTATTACGATTACAGTACTGCTATAAATGTATCGGTTGTAGGCGATATGTGAGACAACTGTTCAAATAAAGAAATTACAATATTGAAAACGCCCAGTGGGTGGGCTTCTTGCCAAGTGGGTGGGCTTCTTGCCCCGTGGGTGGGCTTCTTACGCCACTAGAGGAACCTCCGCTAAAATGGCCACAACTTTTTTTTAGAGATTAGGCACGTCAAAAATGTAAATACACGGAATATACCTAAGCTAATGACCTAGATCATTCATAGCACATAGAGTAGCATGGGGCATAACGCAAGTTTTGGGGCATAAAGCCCATCCTCTAATTAGTTTCACACCGCGAAAATAAGAATTTCGAGATCGCCAAATGAAGCCACATACAGTACTTCACATTTGGTTAGAATACGGTGGCAGAAAACGAAATTCATGCGATATTTTTTTTAATGTAAAACTTTTGATTCTATAAATTAAAAAAATTGTCACCCTAAAAGTCGTTTTGTTGGCAGTAACCATAAGAAACTGAGACAACGCGTTGAGTGTATGCAGTAGACAAATATGTAATCATTAATGTTGTGAATGTTGTGGATGCGAGTGATAAAAGCCAGTAATATACAGAAGGTGACATGTTAATATCGAACGTGTGGGGCAAAAAGGCCAACATTAGTTGGGGCAAAACGCACAGGGTGGGACGTACTATTATCTGTCAGATTTGAATATGAAAGTGAGTAGACAAGTTGATAAGTTCCGCCTGCGTATAACAGTTTATAATAAACATATACAATATAACGCACTTGTTGAATTTCAGAGAAAAGGAGCTAATTAATTAACAATTTCAGTCACGGTTCTTAATAAAATGATAAAAAATTTTTTTACTATGATGTGCATCAAGGTTTCGCTATACTGAAGTGTACCAATAATACCATCACTTTGGTAATGCGAAATAAGTAAACTAATAATTAAATGAGGCTGATTAATGCATAACGCCCAGGGGCAGGCGTTTTGCCCCACCCCTGGGGTAAAACGCCCATTTTCAGGACCTCTGCTAAAATGGCTATAACTTTTTTCTGTGATATTGAACATCGAAAATGTCAACACAAGATGTTCAGCTAAGATAATAAACTAGGTGATACGTCCAATATATCAGAGATATATCTAAAAAGTTTTCCTATGAGTCGATTTCCCGAAAAAAGTAGGCGTATTGCCCCACCCTACTCTAAGCGATATGTACCGAACGGATTCTTTCCCGCATACGATGTCCCCTTAGGGGGAGCTTCTTGCCCCACCCTACCCTACCGTTGTACACGGGTAATCATATATTTGTGTTATAATTAAACTATTGATTTTTTTACAAAAGTGTTTACAAAGCAAGTACAACCCTTTCCGAACTCCGCCTCGTTCCGCGTGTCAACTCGTCACGTTTCCGGTGTTTAGCCTAATTGTCACATTTAACGACACTTATTACGTCATAATGAATAATTCATCGAAATACGACAACAATTAAATTACATAAACACATAGCGCTGCCAATATTATTGTTGTTCAGAACCGATTGCGTATTATTTAACCATTAATTAAGTTAAGCAATACTTGCATATAGATGACACAGGGCTACTTTTATGAAATTGTTCTTTTCTGTATGCCAAGGCTAGTAATATTAAAGATAATTCAATTAATATTTTGTAAGCATGTGGTAGGATATGGCATTAGCCGGTCTAGCAGTGTCGCCAACAACACGACATTTGTTAACGTAAATCCACTTTCGGGATGTTCTTTTGAAACCCCCTTTCTGGACCAACAATGAGATCCTTAATGAGAACCTGCTGATAGACGATCTTCCATCCAAGGGACACGCTTGTGAACAAGCTGTTAGCTGGCTGTTGGGTATACGGGAACCAGAGTAGAAGAGCGCCCGCTTTCTCCCTGGGGCCAATCTCCCGCTCCGCTGTTCCCGCCGCTCCGTATGTTGTCCCTTTGTTCCCTTTAATTGTCCCTACGTGCCTCCCACCCCGACCCGATGACGTATCACGTAGTGTATGAGTGAGCCACGTGATCCCATTACAGTCAAAATCACCGCATGGGGTCAAATCGCCCAGCTAGTGACGACACCATAATATAATAATAATATAAGAATATCAACAACTGTTGTTCGGATTGTGGAAGGCATATACAAAATTGCACGGGACCACCCAACTTGTTTTGCCTTTTGGGGCTTTAGGGGTCTACTGGGTTCCAAACAACCTTTAAAATTTAAGGTTTCATTCTTTTGATTTCACAGTAGTCGCCTACGTTAAAGGTTCCTCATCAATTCGATTTTTTAGCTAGTCTCAATTCAAATACATTTTGTGAAAAATCAAACCTACGTTGTATCGACTGCAACATGCTAGCTCGGTTGTGCAACGTTTGGATGTAGTTTTTGTGAAATCATCATGCAAACTATTACATTACTTAATGTTTGGTCAAACATTAAGTAAAGTGAAAATGGAACCACTGAAAACTCACGAATTTCACTCTTTCATAAGAAATTTCATAAATTTGTCATACGATCGGCAAGAGGATGGAAGTTACGCCCATGATCGTTGCCATTTTGGATATCCACTATTTTGAGTATTACCAGATCTAGTGACTAAAGTCAGTTTCATTCGATGATTTGAACAAAATAGTAATTTTTTAGTAAATCGACTGCGGATGTTACATAAACTATTCACACACTACATATGTGGACACCAACGAACCAGGTTTGCGATAGGCTAAATCAGTTGATAGACGGATCCGGGGGGGGGTACTGCCATACCAAAACGGTGGGGGTGTGCCACCAGAGCCCCATGGAGCATATGGAGAGATCAAGAAATTTATGGTCACCAACAGAGAATTATTGAACAATTTATCTAATAGCTATAAGCGTAAGGTAAGCCCGGGCGGAACGTTTTCATTGGGAAATTTCCTCTTCGGTGAAAGAGAGAATTATCAGATTTAAATGGGGCACAAAGTGAGAAAATGAATTTTTTTTCTTCGGACAGAGAGAGAAAAATGGCCAAAACAGGGGCATTTGCGCGGCACATACATGTATACCTTAGTATAGGGAGTACCCCCCCTCCCCGGGGGACGGATGCATGGAGTTTTAAATATCGTGTTCGTTCAGCATAATACTGTCACCGGCTTTCGCATGTCGGCGCCACTGGCGAATAGTGGAAACTCGCCTCGGCCTCGTCTCGTACGAACGGGTTTGCGCCCAACGGGATCTATCGACTCTTCGTCAACTGACTGTCCAGCAAACGGCAACAACTGAGTACACGAAACTGAATCAACTGAACTGAAGAGGTCAGGCGACAGTGCAAAATTGCATTGGTGGCCATGTTAACGTTTTGTCTGATTATAAGAAAACGTGACCAGTAAAAAACTTTGTTGCTGTGAAACTTTTTCACAGCAACTGCCATCATCTCATTGACTTGCTGACCAAGTTTTGTCAAAATCACATACCTCCAGCTCTTTTTAAACGCCCGTCAATATTTACAAAAATAGCCATGTATTCATGCGCCCGCGTGGCCCATAGCAGAAAAATTCCCATAAATCCCTCCGTCTGTTAAACTATCAAAATAATACACTATTTCACAGCCAATATAACTTCTACAAACAAACCTGTGAACACGCCTGCTCAATTTATGCTCAATTATGTCACATCATGTGAATTGTTTAATTTCACATATCACAATTTAATACGTGTCAAACAATAAACAGGAAGGTCAACTGTGGTCTAACACCTGAAACAACCTGGGTCAATCAGATTGGCAATGCCATCTGCCGGAAACAGTCAAAATACGTGTACATCCCTCGACTCTTAGTCTCGCTTATCCGACTCTCACTCGGCTTCGTAAATCCGTCGAGAGGAGAGTCTGGCAGCAGACCAACCAACCAACCAACCAACCAACCAACCAACTGCTGACGTATTTTACTCTGGCATTTGATTAACGTTATGCAAAGGTGGCATTTGTTTCAATTGTAAACAATATTGAACAAAGATTCCATTGACGCAACAATTGCTCACCTGTGTTTGTTCCACTCTTGTCAGACATCTGTCAACAACACATTCACTCTGTTGGAATTGACACAAACAACACATTCACTCTGCTGGAATTTAAACATTATATACAAGCAAAGCCTTTACAAACCGTTTCAAATCATATGACGATCAGAGCCTGGTACGCACGCACGCACGCACGCACGCACGCACGCACGCACGCACGCACGCACGCACGCACGCACGAACGCACGCACGCACGCACGCACGCACGCACGCACGCACACAATATCCTGCCAGAGAGCAGCAACAATTCACGGTGACAGAGAATTACTAGAGACAGACACTGTCCACAAACATCAAAGTCATCGAATACTTCCACAACTCATCATGGTCGAATGGAAGATATTGGCGATACAAACTTTTAAGACTTTGTCACTTGGTTTTCTGTTTGTTCGATTCAATACTATTTCTATTATTGTTGGATTTCTTCTTGTCTGGTGCAAGACTATCTTTGTAGTTGTTGGTTTTCTGTTTGTTCGAGTCAAGACTATTTGTGTTATTGTTGGTTTTCTGCTTGTCTGGTGCAAGACTATCTTTGTAGTTGTTGGTTTTTTGCTCGTTCAAGTCAAGACTATTTGTGTCATTGTTAGTTTTTTGTTTGTTCGCGTTTTCTTCATTCGGTGATGGCTTTGTTGAAACTGTTTTTTCACATCTGTGGAAATTACTCATGACATTAGGTGGCTCGCATACACAGCGATAATCACCCTTTGCTACCCTGGTACACCGCGAGTGATGTGGACACTTCGTTTGTCCCAGACTGCAATAGTCGATGTCTGCAATGGAAAAAGGCAACATATATTCATCAAACCAGAATCGATGCGTGCAAAGTATGTAGAACCTTGGGCTGCAGTCTATATTGACAAAACCAACTGGTGACTGAAATGTGCTTGGCTAAATATATACATAATTTTGAAATTGTGTGTGTGGGTGCACGGGGGTGCGTGCATTTATAGAACAGTTTGACCATGTGTTGTATGTTTACTAATAGTCTACAGTGTTAAGCTCATTACATCATCATACACATGTCCACATATTTGTGCTGTAATTATTATTATTATTTTATTGGAATTGTATAGAATATAACTGAAAGGAGCATTTCATTTCACAACAATAACCAATATATATTATATATATATTATATATATATATATATACACGCACATAGAGAGAGAGAGGGGGGAGGGAGAGGGAGATGGAGAGGGAGAGGGAGAGATAGAGAGAGAGAGAGAGAGAGAGAGAGAGAGAGAGAGAGAGAGAGAGAGAGAGAGAGAGAGAGAAAAAGAGAAAATAATTCCAGCTTTGTTTTGAGTGGATTTGTTTTGGCTTGTCATCTGTGTTGATTGTAATTGGATTATTGAACTAAAACATTAGTACTGCCTCTTTATTTGTTGATATCAACAAAAGAGACAAATGAGAAAACGGAAAAAAAAATAATGGACACATTAGCTGCAAAAACTAGCATAACTAACAGGTTCACTCACCGAATACAAAAATACCTGCATCCTTTGTTGACGCTTCTGTCCACCAGTCTTTACTGAGTACCTGTCTCTTCATCCAACCGTCAGTGGTGATTGCTGCAACAAACAACACTTTTGACTAATTATCGCTATAGAGGTGCGGTAGTGTTATGGTTAGCATGTGTCTGCTTGGGGGGACTGTGTATCCCTAGTGACTCGGATGATCATGTTAATGTTGGTGCCGTCTCGTTAATTGGGTACTGGGTACGTAAAAGAATCAACAATCAGGACGGCATGCCCCCTGGTGGTGCCAGCACTGAAAGAACAACTTGGCATAAGGCTATGAAAAAGGATGACTTATTGAATGAGTCCACAAGACCACCAGATCATAGTAACCACAACATATATACATACTAGTCAGTTCATAGAATGTTGCTGAGTGCTGGAAACAACCAGGAACAAATAGGAATGCCCACTCACTGTTGCTGGGCAGTGGTTGAATCCACACGTTTCGCTGGCATGCACTGTGTAGTTGCTTCCAGCATGAAGATAACGAAACATTATAGTCTCTCTGTCAGGGCGTCGGTTATGTTTCACACCTGTCTACCATCTGCCTGCTTTGAAATCTGATGTGGTTAAAAATGTAATTTTTTTATTTATGGGTATCATTAATCACTTTAATAATGTAATTGTTTCCAGACTTGAAGGTCATATATATATATATATATATATATATATATATATATATATATATACACATACATACACTCTATATAGTAAACTTTGTCTTACCAATACAAAGTGTATCCTTTTGGCAGATCTTTTGCAACTTGTCATGATTCATCGTTACCGCATTTGGAACATACATATAGTCAACACCCTTGGCAGTCAGACCCTGTCGGAAACATTTGGAACATACATATAGTCAACACCCTTGGCAGTCAGACCCTGTCAGAAACAACAGTCAACATTGAGATTCACTGTAGGGACAGGATCACACTGACAATAGGCCAAATTAGCAACATGATATCTATTACTGGGTATAACAAATGCTGAATGTCAATTAATAATAATAATAACAGTACTTATGTAGCGCCCGATCAATCGAGATTGCTCTCAGGCGCTTTACATACATAGCAGTATTTTACAGGCCATAAAATTGCTAGGAGAATAATTATACTGAAAATAGTCTACACAAATGCTAAACATTAAAAAGAAATGCTAACAAAATAACCATGTAAAAATATTCTAAAACACAACTTTAAATATAGTTAAGGTAAGAAAACGATCATGAAACTGGCTACAAATTAAATATACTAAAAAATATACTAAAATATTCTAAAAAGTATTTTAAATATATTCATTTATACAAGTCAGACTCAGATTATAACCATAAAAAATGCTAAATACAATTATATAAAAAACTATTCTCAAGAACTATACTTTAAATAAATTCAGTAATAGATGTAAAACTAAAAGAATGCGCATAAATATGCTAAGAAACGAATGTATACAATATCTAAAGAATGCACATAAAATGGCCTCGTCTGTGATTTATAAAAAAGCTTATTTAAAAAGGTGAGTTTTTAATAGTGTTTTAAATTGTTTGTGTTAAAGTGTTTTAAATAAATTTTAAATTGTTCCATGGAACGGCTGAGAAAACAGCGAAACGGCAATCGACATGTGTGACAGTCAGTGAAGCCGGTATGAATAAAAGTGCTGGCAGCGAAGCAGATTGTAGAGTTCTGTTAATGAGGCGGTAGCTAATTAACTGAGCCAGGTAGTCTGGCACCAGACCATTTAAAGCACAATAGGTAAACAAAAGCACTTTGTAAGTTGGTTGCAAATGAACGGGCAGCCAATGTAAACGCTGCAACACGGGTGTAATGTGTTCGTATTTCCTTGTACGGGTAATGAAGCGAGCAGCACAGTTCTGTACCTTTTGTAAACACTGCAGCGCCATCTGCAGGAGACCATAAAGAAGTGAATTTCATAATCTATACGTGATGTCTCTAGTACATGAACAAGTGTCTTGCATGGTTCTTCGGTCAGATGTGGCTGAATTCGCCCAATATTTCTTATCCGATAGTAACAACTTTTCACAGTGTTGGCAATCTGGTGTTCCATTTTTATGTTGCTATCAAACTGCACACCCAAATTGCACACACACGATGAAGGTTGAATTTGATGACCAGATACTGTAATGTATACGTCAGCAGGCAGACTGTCACGTTGCTTTGCTGGGAAGAAGACGATCACCTCAGATTTCTCTCTGTTTAGCTTTAACGGGTTTTTGGTCAACCATGCAGCCACTTCTGCTATACACAATTCCACTTTCTTCATCTCGTTCAACCGTGAGGTAGATTTTAGTGTCGTCAGCGTAACAATGATACTGCATACCGTTAACTATTTTATGGAAGGGTGGAATACAAGTTTTGTTGTGTAAAATTTCTTTTTACTTAATCGAGTTCACCAACAGTACGTGAAAGTATATAAAAAATTGCAATTACATTTCTATTCCAGTTGTAACACAACTGTCAACCTTTGATGTGGGCCCTTTACATGTGCTGAGAATGAGTGGAAGTCATTGCCTGCCACCCCAGCACAACACAATGAAGTAACTGGCTAATTCTGCATTGTTTCATTAAGCAGGTATATGCTGAAGCCAGTCATTAGCCTACTGGTTTTTTATGTTGTTTGAATAATGACTTAGCCATTCTCCGTGCTTTGTTCACAGCTCCGTGACTACCCTATATATTATTATTTTAGGATCAATTACTATTACCTTTGAAAACACACAATGAATGATTATTGCATACACATTAGTTGTTTATTGCTATTGCCTCATCTCTGGGTTGGCGGAGTAGGCCCCTAAAGGATGGGGAACCTGACCGGGGTTTAATAACAAAGTTGTGAGAAGGTAAGTTTGACTTACCTGGAAGAAGATCATGTCATGTCCCTTCTTTAGCTCACTAACTTTTGGCAATTCCTTTTGAAACTTCTGTTCCACCAGTGATACGGCTACCTCGCCGTATATTGGTATACAGTTACGGTCCCGTTTCTGGTAACCAGGCTTACAGGGACATATCTGCTCGAACACATCCGTCTCTGAAGAATATACATGCCCTGGGTATGCTATAGAATTAAGACATTGATAATAAACAAGATAAAGTGTTCATGCACGCACACACGTGAGCACACACGCACAAACCACACACCACACCAACACGCATGCATGCATGCACTCACACATGCACTCACACATGCATGCACACATGCACACACCACATTCACACACACACACACACACCACAGTAAAACGTATTAACTTTGCTGAGTTGACGTATTAGCTGAGAGGCTGAGACAAGACAAAATCATCTTCCCTGTCTTGTCCAAACAATA